>CM056996.1:52020985-52620985 GCA_029891345.1 Dryococelus australis
GTGAGCTTCAATGTCACGTCATTTTTCACAGGTAGACAGATGCATACATGAAAAATAAAGCTGCATGTGTCTTTATACGGCATAGCTGTGTAGACGGTTAATTTGCAGTGTCGTACTGAACTCATTTATGGTCGATGGGAAAAAATATCCGAAGCTTCGATGCAGAAGCTAATAGAGCCCTAGAAAAGAATCAAGACAACCAAAAGCGCTTATAAATAACACGAGCTAACTAGAGGTCGCAGTGTAAAGGCTGATTACTCAGTCATTCCAACAGGAGTAAAAAAACGCAGTCAAGAACATCAGAACGATGCTGTTGTGGTAGCAGAACTTCTCCCCCGCAGCTATGCAAGGAGAAAGAGAGAAAATTAACATTTACAGCAGCGGAAAGTTTGTCACTCATATGAACGCTTGCAGGAGTATTATCAGACACCCGGGGTGTCTCCAACAGTTCTATCCCCTCGTTTCGTCGCCACCGGATAGTGGTTCGAACCCAACACCAATAATGATATTTACTTTACGATTAAGTTACAAACAACAAAAGGCAGAAGACAAGAATGTAACTTCCTTCCACACACGACAAATTGACTAGTGACTACCAATTTGGCGCTTGCTAGTGTAATTCGCCTGACTTTATATAGTAGGGTAGCTAGAGTTACAGTTGTATTGACTTATGGTCACCAACACCCCCCTCCCCCCTTTCCCAGATATTTTCAGTTTCATGTGTAAAGGTCAGATACTAATTATCTGTCACTTCTGCATGGTAAAGAGTTAAATGTTAATCACTTGGGGAATGAGGCTGCTATCGAAATAACGTGTTCATACATATTATATATAGATATATAATAGGCCTATTTGGCTGAAATCACTAAACCTTGATTAAATAGTTCCAAAAATATATCGTCCTTACTATCAAATATGACGAATTACGCAAATTTTATGAACAAGGGACTGTGATTTCTCTCTGCAAATCGAACAGAGCTTAACATACCAAATCCATTTTGCTGTAACACCACAATAGGTACAAAATAACTTCTATATCCGGCAGGCATAACTCAAACAACATTTGAAAAGCAAAACTAATCTTTCACGCTTCTCACTAACCAGAGAGTTATACCTTCCTCTTGAAGAAGCAGTATTATGATAAACTAGAGAAGTAAGCTTTCATTGAATTACTCTTAACATATAAGTCATTTTAGCAAATATAACTAGCGCACAAAGAAATTAAATTACTTTAAAACTAAGTTCGGATTTGTTAGGAAAGAGAAAAAAAATTCCTCGCGAAGTAGCACACCAACATCCAGGGCTGCGTGTCATTGCAAGATAAACGGGGAAAACTAAGTCAGCGTGCGTTGAAGTTTGACACAGAATTCCTAGACCTGGGGACAATTCAGAACCTCGACGAAACAAGAGTTCCAGTCCTGCAGAGTACTAAGTTTGGACTCATGTTCTGCATTGCAGGAAATTAAATTCACGTTACATCCTCTTGTCATTTCTTCCGGCGATTTATTTTTGTGCTCCACGGAGGAAACGAAGCTTGGAAAACAACCTCATTCTAATGCCAAACGAATGCGTTGTAAAAAAAATTTACGCTATTCCACCGAACATATATTACGGTTGTGTGTGGATCACAACGAAGCTCACTCTAATAAATACATTTCTTTGAAAGCACTCATCCCGCGTATTACCTTTCAGCGGTTTCGGTCGCCACTCCGAAAATTCTCACACTATGATCACAACTCCCATCTCCAAACAGTTCAAGAAGTGAAAAAATTTCTAACACTTTTTGGTGGTTTTTCTCTACGCCCACTCTTGAAATAACAAAGCTGAAAACGTCAAGTGAATTTTCAAAAGTAAATTCTAAATTTAAAAAAAAAAAAACGCTACATTTAACGACGTCTTGCGTCTTGCAAATACTTATTTGTGCACAAATTTAGCACAGACCTCGTAAATTTTTGCTTATCTAGGGCAGGATCTCAGTTTTCCCGTGCCACTAAGAGCTATAGGCTGTTCACGATAAAATGAGCACTTTTGAAAGCCCTCCTTAGGATTTACTTGTATGCACGTTGTGTATTTTTCCGCGTTATGTAAAATTAACGTTACCATGGGCCTCATCACTTTATTCATGCGTCGGTCAACTGAAAATTCCAAAATTATTACAAAAGTAAGTATTTAGCAAATATTTTCATTTGTATTAAAATAATAAAAAAAGTTAAAGGAATTATTTAAGTTATCACAAATGGTTACACATTGTTACGTGGCACTTTTTATTCGACGTTAAGATATGGAACTACCTTCGATTCATCGTTACCAACTATACTGGGCGCATGTCACTCAGTTCGCCCGTTGAAATATACGCAGGTAGGAGCAGTAACATTTTTCTAAGGCTGATTTCAAAAGTACTCACTTTATCGTGAACAGCCTTTACGTGGGGAGAGTACTTTCGTACCGCCAAAGTTCCAAACGAAAAAATAACTCCGTGCAAGAGCACCACGAAGCTAATTCCGCTCAAGTTTCAAGTCTTGCACCGGTCATACTGAAAAAAAAAATAAAAAATTGTACTTTACAAAAAAAAAAAAAAAAAAAAAACTAGTTCCCAAAAATATTTTAGGTTCCACTACAAAAACAACTTTTAAACTTTGCAAGACATTGCTTGATAAGTGTGCCGGATATATTCAGTATCTGCACAACGAAGTATTGTAAGCTACCTACAGATATCCTGTAGAGTTACATCAAAATACGTAGTGTCCCTCCAATTATTTTCTTGCAAAATCACAAGCTACTGTGAGGAATTCTACAAGGTAATTTGTTTTTTTGACGATACACAGTGGTTTTTATGGTATAAAAATCATAGGCCAGCCGGGATTGCGCGAAATACATTTTACGCGGTCCAGCCAGGCACGTCCCAAACGAACTGCGACTTTGAAAATTCCCAGAGGGATGGCGAGAACCGATCCGGGAACGTCCGTGTTAGACGGAACACTGCAAGACAGTTCAGAGCCTTGCACTTAGCATCGATGGTGCCCTTATAGCGCCTGTGCTTCGGAAACTCAAACGCGGAGAAAAGCTCCAAATAGGCGGGAACCTTAAGAGGAGTGTGCACCGAACCATTTTTTTTTTTTTTATCTTTGTTTGCGCGTATTCGCGTATCTCGGTAAATATATGTTCTGTAAATACGACTTTTTGCTAGAAAAGGTATAAAACAATTGCCTATACCTCTATGTTTTTACTTTTAACATATTTAATATATTCACGGAGAAAAAAATGAGTGAAAATTGTCAAATATCGCATTTTTAAAGCTTGCCTATGCAGTTTCCTTAAGCGGCAAGAGAAAAGTACAAATATATACGGGCGTAGTTTAACCTGCGGGCTTTCACTGCGTGTAATAAAATCCCACTGTTACAGTGGGAGCGATGAGGCGCCAGACGTGCGTGTTCGTGTCATCCCCTCGCTTCTTGACCTTGAATTCACAGCTGCACACGCCTCTTTAAGTTGAGGTTATAGGTCCCGAGTCTTCGTACCGCTCACCGTGTGGGATGTCTCAAGCCGAAGAGGTCGTGAAACCATGAAGTTAGAGCTCGCTGTTCCAATTTTACGGGATAAATATACGATTATGTATTTCAGGTCCTCGTGTTAACTAGCATAACTGAGGTATACTGAGACAGTTTAAAATCGGGGGCGAAGTATACTTCCGCTCCTTTCTAACGCGGAATTAAATTTGAATTCAACATCACAAATTTTTATCCTCGGCAATTAAAAAAAAATGTCACTAAACGGCTACAATAAATATTCCACCTTAAGTAATTTAAGTATCTGAATATAGGCTATTCACGGTAAAGTGAACACTTTGAAAGCCCTCTCATTTGGAATAATAGTCAATAAATATTTTATATTTTAGTCGTAGACTAAGTTCTGAGTGCGGTGGAATATACACACCGTGTATATTACTTACATAGCGATATTTATTTCAAACGGTGGTCAAAAGATAAAAAATGGCTAGAAGTAAAAAGCAACTTGGGCCTTAAAAAGTGTCCACTTTGCCGTGAACAGCCTGTAGTTAATTTACTTCAATCGACAAGGCCTGGATATAACCTAACGCGACTGCACTGTCGATATTTCCTTTCCATGCGAAGCTTGTGGAAGCTCATTTGTGTATCTTCTACAGGCGATTCACGGTGAATTATACTTTTTTTGTATCAACCTTCGAAAATGTCACTGCCCCCTACCTTCATATATTTTAACGGGCGCACGGATTGGCATAGGCCCAGTCAAGATGGTAACGACGCAAGGAAAGTAGATCCATGACTTCGCTTTCAATTAAAGTGTTGGATAAACATTTTTTGAAAACGGAAATTATTTATTTAGCTCCCTGGTTTTTTTTTTTTTTTCATGTATGCAAGTGTAAGAATTGCCACATTTGTAAAATATTCACTTTTCTAATAATTTCACAGTTCAACTTGACCGGCGCAAGAATAATGCAATCAGGACCACGGCAATGATAGATTTACGTCTGTTGGAAGAATCCACTTTCTAAAGTGTTCAGTTTATCGTGAACAGCACGTAGCCACTAATAGCGCGCAATTATGCTACAATCCCGGCTGTCACGTAATGTGCACAATAGGACATGGCTTGACGGAGGAGGAATGCGACTTATTTAATAACCCGAGGGTCCTCTCTGATCGTGGCCACAAGGACTTTAGGCACGGTAACGGCTCATACTGAACGAGAAGACAGCCCACAGGCGGAGTCGTACATGATCATGAGATAGCGCCCAGCACGAACCAGCTACGTTGGAGTAAGGTTGCTTCTACTACAGGTTGGGAAGATCAATGTTAAAAGTTTGTCAATCAACAATTCTCGCCACCAGGTAGGCGCTAGTGTCGCATGTCTACCAGATTTTCTCTATTTTTCACACTAAAAGAAACCAGATATTACAAAATGACAAATCAAATATAAAATTACTTCGTAACCAAGTAAATATTTTCTCTTATTATTTGCATAGCATCAAATTTCAATTGAAGGCACCTTTCGGAACACTACGCACCTAGCGGCGGTATTACACCAATGGCACTCTCTCCCATAAGAAATTACGTTAAGTTCCAAGCCTGAGTAGAAGTGACCTTAGGCCCCGTCCACAATCGACATGGCTCACATAACATGCATAGCATAAAGAAGTAAAAACCCGCATTTGGGATAGTAACGTCCACAACTAGTATTTGGCGTGACTTACTTGGCGTTCTTTGCGTGACTTGGCGTTAACATGGTCATCTCTTAGTATCTTACGTCAAGTTTTAAAACGCCGGCGAATGAGAATGTGAAACGTCATAAAAAATGCTGTAACCAAACTTATGCATACAAAAATTCTTGTGCGGGAAAATAAACTATTTCCTATTCGTTTGCTCTTTCTAATTGGTTAGGGCCAGTTTCACCAACGAAGATTTACTTTTCAGAATATCGAGATAATTGTATCCAGGTAAGAGGTTTAACTTCGATTTTAATCTCGATAATATTCAGCGTGTTTCACAACGTTTAATCTCAGTAAATAATAACTCGTTAAAATTATCTCGATATTCTGACATAATCGCGATTTTTTCTAGGGAAACATTGGAGATTTTGCTTTGAGCTGGTAGAGAGAAATCATTTTGAGAAAGTATGGCAAGTCGGGAAGGCATTGTGAGCGTAAGAAAACAGCAAAACCAAACTTTTTCATCCCATGAAAAACACAGTTTGTTAGAATTAGTTACAGAACATTTCAATATCATTGAAAATAAACGAACTGATGCTGTGACACAACAGAATAAAGCGAAACAGTGGCGAATGATTGTGAATAGTTTCAATTGTACATATTATGATCACTACAGGACCGCAGACAACTTGAAGGCGGTGTGGGATAAAAACCATACGCGAAAAACCTATATAGAAGAACGTGTCCATAGGGGTGCAGTGTGTTCTGCCCTCAAAATAGCCACCAAAGATCATTGTATATTGCCACTAGTAAAGCCAGCGGAATGTCATTCCAATAGAGACTCATCAGTTGTCATAAACATAATTCAGATGAGTAACCCTGCAGATGCTTCAGATAACTATGCCTCGACTGGGTCCGATGGTTGGAGGACAGTCTCTGCCAGCCATGTGAGAAATCGTATGGCAACATCTTCCTGGACTAGTAAACAACGACCAGCAATGCACTCAAACAAAAAGAAAGCTGAAGTAAGTGCCCAGCATACAGAAAAAAATGAGTTAGCAAAAAGTTTGCAATAGAAAACGAGGCAATGAAAGAAATTCGTCAACTAAAGTTACAACACGAACAAGAAAGAACTAAACAGGATAAACTTCAAACAGAGCTCTTAACTTTGCAGATCTTAAAACTAAAGACAGGACTATGTAACTAATGTGTTATCTGTTGTGGTTTAGTTCACAACATCTGTTTTTGAGTATATTCAAAGACATTTACAATTAAAAACATTACTAGTGTGTCACATTCTTGATTTGAATTAGACCTACAAAATTAACTGGTTTATTTTACATTTATACCTAATTTTAATGCAGAATAGTTGTAAAGGAAAATAATACAACAATATAGCCTGTTTGACAATAGTGTGGTTGACATAAGGCGAAAGTGCACTTTAACCTCTTCATCAAAAATTTCAAAATAATTTATTCTTTCATTTAAACATCGCGGACAACAAACAATATAATCCTCGGCATCACTTTCCTCTTCAAAAATTAAATTGTACATTGCCTGCGCTATTTTCTCTTTATTCTCGATGAAATAACTTTGCCCTCTCGTCACCTTCCCAAAATATTTGTTTGTCTTACAGTTTAATCCCGATGTGACTTAAAACGCCGAAATCGACGGGTTAATATTTTATCGAGATATTCAGAGAAAATCGAGATTAATGTGTGTGGTGAAACGCAAAATACAGATAATCGAGGTTTTTTTTGTCAGTTAATCTCGATAAACTATCATCATCTCGCGTGGTGAAACCGGCACTTAGAAAAGAGTTTTATACTTTCACGTTAACGCCGATTGCAGACAGACTGTTTCGCTTATTATACTTTGTAAGCAATGTTATTTAAGGGTCCTATGTACCTGCGCGTTCAAGATCAAGAAGCCAGGGAGCGATACGGGCGACACTAACACGCACGCCTAGCGCCTCATCGCTCCTACGCACAAGGCGTGCAGTGTTTCCGTCCTAACGCTTTAATATGTAAACTAGATCTATAACAGCGGGTTTTATTACACGGGATGAAAGTACACATATCAAACTACCTGCGTATAATAGTACTTTTCTCTTATCGCTTAAAAAAATTTCACAGGCAAGCTTTCAAAATGCGATATTTGACCACTTTCAAGATTCTTTTCTCCATTAATACACTTAATACGATAAAAGTAGAAATATAGCGATACAGACAATAGCTTTTTATTCTTTCTTGCAAAACTTCGTATTTCCAGAACTTTTATTTACCGAGACACGCGTTTGGGAGCAAACAACGATTTCACAGAAAACGTTTCAGTACACAGGGCCCTTGAGACAAGTTGATTGTGGACGGGGCCTTAGTTGGAGAGAGCGTTGGGCGACGAGAGCTTCGCGGCAAGGTTGGCAACACCGCGCGCTGGCCAGACGTCGAGCACGTAGCAGGGTCTCTCCTCGGTACGAAGACTAAACAAAGACGACGAGCGAGCGCAGGATACGTCGCGTCGTCCAGACGGCTCCTTCAGCCAAGGTCATGCACGTCGCAGATCGGATTACGTTCCTCCCCTGCATTGACAGTTCTGAAGGCAGTCCTGTATGCAATCCGTTCCCATGGCTACACCGGCGTCTCCCTCCATCGCCAAACCACGGAGGGGCCGAGGTGGTGTGGTGGTCAGACTACTCACCTCCCACAAAGGCGAACCGGGTTCGATTCCCGGCGGGGCCACTCGCGTGTGGGAATCATGCCGGACGATGCCGCTGGTCGGTGGATTTTCTCGGCGATCTCTAGTTTGCCCCGCCCTTGCATTCCGGCGCTGCTCTTTACTCACCCTGCTTCACCTTCATGGGCTCTGAAGACCTCGATGTTAAGAACAGCCCAAATCTATTATACTCGCTCCCCACCCCGGGCACTCGTCTGACTGTCCATCTGCCTCAGGTGTCAACAGAGAATATTTTGCCATGGAAATAACTGCACGCGATACTACCTTCAGTACTGCCAAGAAACGTCCAATCGTTTATGAGACAAACTATACAGCCCGTTTTATCAACACACATCCCAGTACACACTGCTATGACGCAGTGGCGTAGCGACTAAAGACACCCGAAAAATATTTGTTTAGTAATCGATAGGTGATAAGTTTGTGTGTCGTCTTTGTTCTTCCCGGGTCTAACAATGCCAGACGCCCGTATAGGCCAAGCTTAGCCTTCCTAAAATTTGCTATAACAAGTTTTTGATAAACATAACATGTATTATATTTAAATATTATATAAAATATATACTAAAAGATAAAATATACTAGTAAATAAATGTATTAATAAAATAATTAATACATTTTTGACAAATTAATTAATTTTACCTTAAGTGTAATATTTTTTAAGATAGCACGTGTATTGTAAAATATCACGGGTATGGTTTATTATGTGGCGATGAGCTTTTCGCGACAAATTATATAATTAGCCAACTAAATATTGTGCGCTGGAGCAGCACTAGAGACATGGATAGAACGCTGGCCAGACCGCACGCTTAGTGCCGAGTACGAGTGCCTCGGTACTCGTGGAAGGATACACCCTCGCTGTACTCTTGAATCTGGTTGGGGCCTTGGTTCTGGTTAACTCGTGTGCTTAGCTGTGGTGAGAGGGAATTATCCCTCCCCCCCACCCCCCGCGATTGGGCGGTCGTAGCGGCGGTAGGGTCGAAAAGCTTGAGAACGCCAATTATAAGAACAAAGGCATAGCTGCAAAAGTCATGTTATATATATATATATATATATAAATATATATATATATATATATATATATATATATATATATATATATATATATATATATATATAAATATATATATATATATATATATATATATATATATATATATATAAACTAGCTGTACCCTCGCCCGCTTCGTTGGGCATTGATTTTTTTTAAATTGCAATCGCTCTAGCCCCTCACTTGGGATCGCTCTAGCCACTGGGCCTCTACGGCCCCACTTGATATATGTTTATAGCTATATGGAATAATGTAGCTTACTGACAATAAAATTATTATAGCAATAGGCCCTGCAGTTTTGGTAGAGCATGCTTAGAAAGCAGCAAAATATCTCATTTTTCCCGACTTGATTCATTAATATCGTTAATGCTCAGCTCCTACAAGTGCTAGGGAAATTTTTAATACGCATAAACCTTCCTCGATAAATGCAGATCATAGCATTATAAACCGCATCCCAAACCGTTCAGTGGTTCTCTAGACTGGCGCAGTCATACAGACAGACACGACGCGCGCCAGGGAATTCCTATCATACTATATATTGATATATAATATTGCTGAATGCTGGTGCGTTAACCACCAGCCACGTAAGTTCCTTGATTAGATTACTGCCCACCTGTTGTGATTGCTTGACCGCGAGCGGCAGCCGGAATACTCTTCACGACATCCGCCGGCGAATGGCAAGTAGGGATGATGCTAGCCACTCAGCGCTCTCGTCTCAATACACTGCATGCAAAATCACACCTATATACAAGAGACACGAAGGCAGGGGAAAGGAAACGCCGAGAACAGAGTATCTCAAGTAGGCCACGCATGCCCGCCGGTATCTTGCGTTCCAGCCTCTACTGCACATGCGCGTAAACACAATTATTGTGCATTGGGTAACTCGTCGCCCTTTCGGCACACAAACACTTTCACCAAGAAAATATATGTTAGTTTCACGCAAAGTTATTGGTTAAGGGACACTGAGCAAGAAATTTCCGGTCGCTTCGCTGTAAAAAAAAAAAGTGTAGTTTTACACCTACGTGTAAATTTTTTCACAGTCCAAGTAAATTCATCCTACAAATCAGTAATGTAACACACATATTGCACAACTAATTTCAAGTAGAATTATGTAAAATCACTATTACTATGTAGCAGAAAATAAACTGCAACATTCGTGTATTTTCTCTCCACTGCAAGTAAATTTACACACACATCGCAATTTTAATTTCACCACTGTGTGTGTGTACTTTCTCGCTTACAAAGTAGGAAAATAGCAGATTCGCTATAATTTTAATTACACAATTTCTGTACTATTTTTCACTGTTTTACTAACCAATTTTACTGCCAGAATACGTTCTTTTACAACCGCGCCATGTTAATTCACATACTTTGCATGTGTATTTTTTACAATTTTCAAGTTATTTTACTCCGTTTTGTAACTTGGTAGTTTAACAAAGTTATTAAAAAGTTATCTCCAAAATGAGAGGAACAATTCATTCAAAGTCGTTCTATCCCCTACTGCTAGATCGCATGTTTGAAACAAATACTTGTAGTTATATTTGAATGCATGGGAACATGAGTGTAAAATTACAAATACTGTACTCGTTTTAGCAATTACACATAAAAACTTAACAGTACCGAAAATTTGCATGTGTAAAATTACACTTTTTTTTACAGTGTAAGTTGTGGCTAAACGTCGGTCGAAAGCTGGGTCATTAAAAACAGGACCATTAACTCCGATATCCATTATCCGAGGAAAAGCAGCCGTATACTGTAGCAAGGACAGAAAATGCTTAGGCAAATGACGAAAAACCCAAATCGGAATGGCTAGATCAAGAATTAAACTGCCAAAAGAGAATTGCTTGGCCACCTAGCTTGTTTCATCGGCGGTGGCACCTTCAATCTGCTGCCGGTTCGCGGCTAACCGAAACCTCTTTCTCAAATCAACAGAATACTGTCCTGAACTGCATGTTGTTTAAAGTGAACTATAAATGGGATCTCGAGGGTTCTCAGATGCAGATATGAGAGACCCGCACATCGCTCCAGGGGCGGCAACGCTAGTTTAATGTAGGACGCAGTTACGGATTAGTGGCTCGTCGACTGCGGGTCATACACATTAGCTGATCCCGACGAACTTTGTTCCGCCTCTTTCAAGTTCTATTTTGACTTCTCAATGCGTCCTCTCTATTACGTCTGGTTCGTCGACCTATGTTTGACCGTGGTATCGCTGGCATCTTTCTCTTTTAGATTAACAAACATTTCCTTCAAGTATGAGCAACATCGACCCAGATTCCAGCGCCACCTATCAGAATTAAATATAAGTAAAAACCTTACTCGCCACCTCATTAACATGTGTGAATATGGTCTAAATTGGTTCAGTGGTTTGTCAGTGATGCGGTTTACTCACGCACAATGGATTTTATGTATAAAGAATATATATGGGGGGAAGGTATAAAGGAGTATACGAGTTTGATATAAATTTAATTGAGTGATAATTTAAATTATTAAATTCACGATAATTCAGGATTTTAAATTTCCTAAAATGTTTTAATCACGCGCACAGAATTTTAACCAAGCGATCTACTTCATAACGGGGTAGAGCGCCTGGCAACAGCGGACGCTATCTATACTGCAATTTGGGCTAAATTTATAGCGTCTTCAAACTGCTTCAAATCCATTGCACTGAGAGGGTGGATAAATGGCATGGGGGGGAGGGGGGGTTAAAGGGTCTTGAGCCTATTCTATTTTCATTTTTATTTCTACCTACTTATTATTACTGCAATACACTTTAAAGTTTTAATTTCGTTTGTGGGTATTTGAATGATAAACAAATTAACGATTCGAAAACCTCTTGATTCAATAAACAAAATCTATGGGTGTAAATAGACATCAATTTAATTTTGAAACGAGGTTATCACTTGCATGTATAAATACGCAATTTTTAAACATTATAACAACTGCTTAAATGTGCATTTAATTGCAAATATATAAATACTTGCATAAGCCTTTTCCCCACTCCAGATAAGTTGCAGCATATTTTGTAGCCCTGAATTATAACTAATCAAATACGAGGTTTTCGTAGCTCCAAAATGAACACCGTTAAGATTTTATAAAAAATATTACACAATTAACGCAAAGGTAATATACAAAGAGCCTTCAATGTGAATCGGCCTTAAAGAGGTCTAGCTGACAGTAGTACCAAACACTACAGGCGGTTCACGGTAAAATGAGCACTTTTGAAAACCTCTCTTAAGATCTACTTTTACACTTTTCGTGTATTCCTCCGCCTTATGAAAAATTAACATTACCATGGGCCTCATCACTTTATTTATCCCTAGGTAAAATGGAACTGTGAAATTATTAAGAAAGTAAACATTTTGCAAATCTGCTCATTCTTACACATCGATGCATTAAAAACAACAGAAAACGAAAGAACTGATTTTAAGTCATCATTAATGGTTACCTAACACTTTTTATTCGACGTTCAGATATAGAACTACTTTCCATCAATCATTACCAAATTTACTGCGCGAGTGTCACTCAGTGCGTGCGTGCGTGCGTGCGTGTGTGGGAGCGCGTGTAGTGGCAGTGACTTTTTTCTCAGGTTATTTTCTAAAGTGCGCACTTTATCGTGAACAACAGCCTTTAGCAGCATAACTCAGGATTTGAGCACTACGCCCAAACACACTGGCTTGAAGCCCAATATTAATAGAGTCGTCCTTTACCTGTTCAGTGCAAAATGGTCCTAAGTAAAGCACAATTTCGAGAAAAAAAAACTACGAAAATCACCTTTTAAATACATCAACGAGGTTAAGTAATAAACAACACAGCAAGTCCAGAGTAGTCCGAATAATTATCTCTTTCTCTAAGCATGCTGTTCTAAAGACTTTAAAAGACCTGACGGCGAAACTGAACTCCCTTGATTTGAGTTACACTACATAAGCCGCCTTAATCTCGTCGAATGGTATGGGTTAACTGGAACTGTTCTGTACTTACGCTACTAAATGCCCCCAAAGCACGCTTTTACCCTTCGCTGAACGACCGATAAAAAGATCGTAAACTTTTAGACGCCCGGTTTTGGTCCTCACGGTTGGGAACATCTAGGTTAAGGGCGAATGGACGACACCGTTGTAGCGGAATTATTACGCGGAAAACACTACCCGAGTAAAGATGAATAGCCACGAACATCAAGCAAGCTGTAAACAGAAATTCCGTTCATTATTAGGCCTACAGCACACACTTTGGCAGGTTCAAACATTGTTAAACACATCCTTTGTGAATTCTCCTCCCCCATTTCTTTTCTTTATATATATATCCCCCCCCCCCACCCACACACGGATTTTAAGCCATTTTACACGCTCGAATTTTGTTTCAAATTATATTTAATTCTTATTGAATTAAATTTCTTGAACATGTAACGTCTCTTCGAAGACACAAATGCGAGGCAATTTTACTTTTCAATAAATTAAAAGGTTTGAATTCCTTCAAAGATTTTCGTGTGACGTGCGTTTTCTCGAATTCTTCCATACACCAATTATGGGCTTTCCCTACATAGCACAAACACAGCCTGCGGCGGGAGAGCGGATATTTTCGGGTACAACTGAGCGTGGCCTGTCTCGTCAACTTCACGGTTGGTTTGCTAGGGGTGGGAGAAGTCGCGAGACCCGTGAAGAGGGGAAGGTGCGCGCGTCTGGTTGCGCGTATAAATGCACCCTCAGCTCGCCACGTAAAATAAGGGAACACCTTGCCATGAATTCCTATCAAAAATTATTTTAACTACGACACGCTGTCATGCCAAACAATATTCACTTTTGCATGGGTTACTCAAATATTAAATTTTTGATCTAGGGACATTTACGCGAGTAAATAAGCTGACGTGATATTTAGAACTTCGTGGTTTAAAAATACATAACCAAAGGGGAGGGGATGTTTCGTTAAGCTAACGTGTTCTGGAGACTTGGCACCAAAAAAAAAATGTGTCAGTTAACAGAAATTACATGTTCGCTAAGTAATTATTCCCTGAATTAAATTATATGTACGAGATAATGCGTATCTGATAGTTTGCACAAATGCATTAACAAAGATTAGCTTTGAATGCATTTTACAATGGGGGAAGTAGACTAACCGTTCAATTAATTAGGACATTCGCAATTGCAGCAAGTTAAAAGAAACAATATGACATGAAAGTAGACATTTTAACAGCGTATGATATGTGCAGGTACTCTTTAATGTAAGCATGTAATGCTTCTAGTCGTGAGGGATAGTGTCAACACATGTCGAAGAGAAGAGCGTAAGACAAGCAAAATAAAAACACACAGACTTAACGACACAAACAGTGAAGAAAAAAAAATGCTCGAACTCACTCTTAAAGTAATGTATTTACATAACCATAAAAATAGTTCCTCTTTCACATTTACAAATTGTTCTCAGAAATATGAAAGTTTTGTAATTAAGTGTTTCAATTATCATTTTTAAGTCTAGCCGGTTTTTTCCTTTTTCTAAAAGCCTTTGCGGCACAAGAACAGCATTATTCACTGCCATGCAATACCTAAAGTGCATAGAAAAAAAAAACGTGAATTCAAAGCTAAAATGTTGCTTCATTACTGAATTTGAGTACAAACTTTAGACAAGTAATACTAGATTGGAAGAGGAAACAAACTCGAAAACAGGGTATCAAGATGGATTAAAAAGGTATAGTTACAAATTTTGTACATATCATGATTAGAGAATCCCCGGAAATTTCGCGGATTCATCCGGCAACAAGCTAGACTCCACAATCCGGTATGTACATGGGGCTTAGTTAGTTGTTTATTGGCTGCTGATCCAGTTAAACCCCAGACAACGTAGCACCGGATTCGGCCGTTTTTTTACTGTAGGTTACTTATTGGTTCAAATTCGTCCAAGGGGTGGCTTACAAGCTGCGATCCAATTGGAAAGAAGGTCAAATGTACACGTGTTTGAAGTCTAACGTGGCTTAAAATGATCTCGCGAAATCTCCAGGTCTCTGATCATGATACAAACTTACACATAAAGAGAGAAAGGTTATGGTAGATACTCATAATAACTTCAAGTTCATTCACATAGTAACAATAAATTAAAACACAAATTTCTTTTATGTCACAACGAAACAAAACTTTCTATGCATTAATCTTACATAAACTAGTCCTAATTAATTGTATAATGCACTTAATATCTTCTGCATGACTATGCCTTATAAATTAAATGTGTGTTATTTATCAGTTACTTTTTTTAACACTTTGGTTTAATTTTATTGTAAAAGGGACAAGGAAAAAGGATGCGGAAAAAATTATATGATCAGAAAATTATATTGAATGTAGAAATATTTAAGAAGGGTATAGCAGACTCTTTGTTACGAACATCAGACACTTAGTAAAAATCTGTACATTATCATTACTATAAACAACTGATTAATGTGTGTGTGTGAGAGAGAGATTTAGACACCTCATAACAGGCGAAGTCTTCAGGTGGAAATTTGGAGCAGCAACTGAATGCAATGGTGAAGGAAACGAGAAAACCCCAAGGAAACCCACCGGCAAATGGCAACGTCCTCCATGTTTCATGCGTGCAAAATCTGGGGCGACCCCGCAGGGAAATGAACCTGGATCGCTGCGGTGGGACACGAGTAATATGACCTCAAACTCCATCGTAGTTCTCTAACAGCGGAATACCGTCAGTGTACTAAGACCCATGGTTGTAACAAAATAAGGGAAGGTAATACTAAAGTAAAAGAAAACAAAGCTCAAGATAAACCAAAAATCATATTGCTGTGTACAATATTTCCGAATACTATTATTATGACAATAACGGATGAAAAATCATCCGAACCGGAAGATTAATTTGCCTATTGGTCACTTACAGTTATAGCACATTGTGCTGAGTTTTACTGTTCCATTGCGCAATTGGATGAAACATTTTGATCTCAGAAAAAAAAATCATTAATCTTTACATTGTTGTCAGTAGTTAAGATTTTGAATACTTCGGCTTATTTTCTTCGATACACTGAAGCATCAGTATAATATAATATTGTACGTATTTGCTGAGTGCATAAAATTTGAATTAAAAATGCACGAAATCGTATCAGATTTTTTAATTTATAAAATATGCATTCTTAAACAAATAATCACACAATATATTAATTTTAAAAGCTTTCAAAATTGAATAATTAATGCAATATGACACATTTAGATAGAAGAGCTTTCAACAGTGTCATAGAAAAAATAACATCGACGATGTTGGTTTCGCACTACATGTGAAATCACTTTTAAATAGTTTTCTGTTCATTTTAAACCCCAAAACACTACTTTTCTCTTAGCATTAAGCAATAATATTACGCATACAGTATACGCCTGATAACTGCGACGAGAATAACAAAGAGTAGCGAATCTATACTAATACTATTGGAAAGCTACATTCTTCCAGATGGACATAGGCTATTTCAAGTGGGGCCGCAGAGACCCAGTGGCTAGATTGATCCCAAGTGGGGTCGCGGTGGCTCAGTGACTAGAGCAATCCCACGCGGGACGACAGCAATTTGCTTGACTGAATTCTTCTACTTTTGTAGCCTTCAGTGCCAACATTTTTTTCGGCATTTACGATGGTGTCTGGGTCTCGTATTGACAGCTGTCTTGCATATCTCAAATCAATGATTTCTGGTAACAAACAGTTAAAATAAAATTTCGAGAGCTTACTGATCATTTTTTCTCCCCAGAAATCGTCATTCCTTTCAACTATGTCGTATATTATGCCCTTGGGTGACTAAACAACAAAGCGACAGAATTTTATTTTTGAAACATGAAGTATTCCTTGAACTTGATACATGTGGTATAATATGTTCTCAGTTTCGGTACACCATCTCTCATTTCAACGAATTTAATATTTTACACAACAGACCGAAAATTAATCGGAACATAGCTCTCATAAGTTCTTAATTAGCCACTAAACATATAATTAGGGTTACTCCCGTGTACTAGTTTCACTGGATAACAAAAAAGTTGACATTTTCTGACACTCTCATCAGAACAGAGCGCTGATTTTCTGTATTCAAAAATAACAACCACGAACGTCCACAAGAGCGCTTTTTTTTTTTAAATACGGTAAACCTGTATCTACACCAATAACTCTGTAAAAATTACATAAAACATGATAAATAAATACCTACCTGCATTTACATTTCCATAAGCATGTTTATTTCTCCCCTTCAATCCATGGAACTTGAACCCAAGATATGTTATTCAAGAAAGTTATTAGTTTTTGTTGCCTGAACACAACGAGTTGTCAACTTACCTCTTCCTAGAATATTCTGTGAGTCCTAGTGGAATTCTTCTATTCCTTCTTTTGGCGCTAAAGCCGGCCCTACACGATGCCCATTTCCGTATCAGTTTTCATACCCATTTTCTGCTAGCGTTTCTGCTCCCGTGTAGGTTCAATCCAGCCCCCTCCGGAGGAATCTGGTTCCGAGTATAACATGGGCACGCCCGAAACGGCAACAGAACGTGTTCTAATTTTCTACTATACAAACGGAGCTGCGACAGACAAGACGGCGGATACCCGAATAACATACTTGGGTCGTATATATCCGTGTGCGAAAAAATTCCTGGTTCTGTAAATCGTGTTTATGTACACAATGAGACTTAACGTACGCGTAACGGGAAACGTTTCAGTTAACACCCACAGTCATAATAAAACAATAAACACAACTTTACAGATACGCGATAACTATGAACTTTTATCAAATAATCAAACTTTTACACAACATAGTTCGGAAGTTGTGTCCGTAGCTCAGTGTTTTGGTGCGCGGGATCGCACCGCATAATTTTAGGTTTTAGAGTTCAAATCTGCGCCGTGTAACGACATTTCTTTAGTTATTTTATGCGATACATTATTGCGGTTTATAATTGAAGTTAACGCCAGGAAATGCTTATTTTTAGAATATCTTAGTCTCAAAGCAATAATACAAACAAACCTAAATAAAATAACCGCAGGCAGCCTATTGAACTGAGCAGTTATTTGCGTATTACTGATTTTATACAAAGAAACGCTATAAATAAACGTTTTCAAGCAAAGGCATAAATTATACACAACAAACTGAGTTACACATCCAACTTGCAAACGAGATGTGTAATTTAATCTGTGTAGCACGAGTGATGTTAACCCAATTACATAAAATCTTTATCAATGGTATCGAGATATTTTTGCCTTCTTTTAGTCTCCTAACCGTACAAGATTGTTTAATTACGGAAAGCACAAGATTAATTATTATGCATGTTAAAGCTACATATTTAAATAATTTAATAATGTTTTATTAGTCGCGTAAACGTCCGCTGTACATAAATGGTAATATAGTACCGTGTTTTTTTTATACATAAGCATATCATTTTCCATACATTAATAGTTTTATACTTGTACTCAGAAACTTAAATAAACATGGGGAAAAAATAATCATCATACTTTTTGGATGTACCACAAAACACCTATATATAATATTTGATTGCATTTGTACCCCTGCCAACTGCGGAATGTCTGCCATTTACAATTTTCTATTAGCACTTTAGGTAACTTGTGGGTATGAACTGATGGATTCTTTCTTCTCTTCTGCTTCAGAAACTTTTATGCCTTATGTTGTGCCCATGGGTATAACAGAAGATAGCAGAAATTGGATATCGTGTGGGGACGGTTTAAGAAACATTAGTTTCTTCTTCCAAAATCTCCAGTCTTTGCTTGTGCCATCCCCAATGACAAAAAAAAAAAAAACCACGCACCAAGACTTGACAACCTTTTCACTCCGCGACCCTAAACAGAAATCCCCCCCCCCCCCCCTTCATATCCCTTGATCAGTAGTCTTTACTAGGGCTGCCGCGCACAGTCAAAGCCAGGGATCCTTCCATTCCTGGTTTCACTTCCCCTCCTGCGCCTGCTCTCGAGGGCCGGGTCAGCCCTCGCCCCACTCCGCTTCCCCCATGACCAGACTCGCACACCCGACGCGGACAAAGCCGAGAATGCAGCACCTACCAGAAATGGGAAACTACGGAAAATAGCTTCGCATTAATTTTGTTTCCTCGGTATTCTTAGCCGTGACTATAGGGTTTTAATACATCATTTTATTCACAAAAGATGCAGCTTTGTTACTTGTGAAAATTTTCGCGGAATTAGTCATTTTCAAAAGCCGTATTTATTATAATCCAACGAAATATCTTCGACAGTAGTTACAAAGTACGCACCTACGTCTTCGCTCTAAAAAATTGTTGTCATAAAATATTGCTTCGTTTTTGAGAAATTAGAGTAAATAAAATGGCTTGAAATGACGCCGATTTTCTATATAGGAAGCCCCCTTAAAATGTTTCTTGTTGGCTAAATGTGATGTTCGTAGTCATCTAGCAAGGTGGCTGCGTGTTGCTGAAAATGTGGTGTCGTGAACATATGAATGTGTTAAGAAATTAATACATGTATACCACTCGAGAAGATCCTTGCATGTGTGTGTCATCGCTGGGACAGCGAAATAAATATAAAAGCAACGAAGTTTTACAAGGAATTATTATTTCTTAATCTGAAGTACGCCAATAAGCCGCATGTAAAACACAGCCCGCAAGCTATTTACTTCGTTTGTCATCCATATTAACATTTATCGCACAGAAATAAGTTTAATGTCGCTGCAACTAAAACATTACTGTTGAGCCATTTCTTTAATAGTTTATGTTGTAACATTAATAATGTTGTGACAAAGTTAGTTAATGTTAACCATTTACAAAGTCTTATACTACAGTAAAGCAAACGTACTGTTGAAGTGTTAATGTTAACAAAGCCACTAAGTAATGTTGCCGCAACTATAAGTTATATTGCGCTAAAATTAACAGGAAGAACAAAATATTTTGTGTCACTGCGACATTAAAGAAATGTCCAACCAAAACAAGGTTACACTGACCTGGCGTTGTAAAAATGGCGGATAATAGTGAACAGCGATAACCTCGTAAAATGAAACCACTGTATTTAAATCTTAAAGTTTAGTTTGAAAACTGTAGCTTAGACCAGCTATCAAGCTTTGCAAAGCAGTTAACGTGTGCCAATTACGCACATATTTATAGAGCATTAAGTATTTCCACTTAGAGGCCGTTCACGATAAAGTGAGCAGTTATATAGAAATGAACCTTAGAAAAAAGTCACTGTCCATGTATGCATAAATTTTAATGGATGCACCGAGTAACATTCAGCCAGTTGCTAACGATGGATGTAAAGTAGTTCCATATCTTAACGTCGAATAAAAAGTGTTTGGTAACAATTTGTGAATATTTCAAATTATTATTTTCGCTGTGTGTTATTTTTAAATGCATCGAAGTGTAGAAATAAGCAGATTTGTAAAGCATTTCATTTCTTAATAATTTCACAGTTTCATTTGACCGACGCATGAATAAAGTGATGAGGCCCATGGCATTGTTAATTTTACATAAGGCGGAGAAATAGACAACAAGTATACAAGTAGATCTTAAGCAGGGCTTTCAAAAATGCTCATTTACCGTAAACAGACTGTTACGAAAGAGAACTGTAGTTTGTAGTTATATTGTATCCAATGCCCACAATACGAAACAAACAGTAGCTGATAAGGACGCCGGGTTCCGCGAAGTGGAGCGTCTCAAGCACCCAGTGCATGGGTTCGATTCCCCTGCCTCCTATTAATTATTCTTCGTTTGTAATATTTGTGTTTGTTACAAAATAACTGTAGCTAATTTATTTGACACTGCGATGTTTATTTAAAGAAGAAAAAAACTATACAAGAGAAATTTTTAACACAAATGTTAACATCACTGCAATACAAAATTTGTTTTTACGCAACTTAAAACTAAGTTTTGCCGCAACAAAAACATCACCTTAATTTACCTAGTACAGTAACGAGGTAATGTCACAAAAGTACTTAATGTTACAGTAACGTTAATAGCTTAACATTATATTACAACAACGGCAACATAAGTTACTGACAGCTCACGGATAACAAAAAAATAAAGTTGTAGTAACATTAATACCGTTGGCAAAACAGTATACTTTTTTTCTGTGCATCAAACACGTGTTTATTTCAGTATAAAGCTGCCTTAAGGAAAATATGTTCGATTATCTGCTGTGGCGAACGTTTTATTTCATAGTGTGAAATGCCTGTCATAGTGTTAAATGAATTTCACAGCGTGAAATGTATTGCAAAGCTTTCAAGTTTCCAATTCGACTTTTACCAAAGAAACCGCACTGACGTACATGTGAAACAATTTATACTTTCAAGCCCTTGAATTATATTTATCGAGTTAAATTTAATAATTGGTCGTGTGAAATGACCTTTAGCCGTAATCACCGAAAGAAAGAAGTTACATAGAAGGGACCGAGTGTCATGGGAATGGGGATAGGGGGGACAGAGAGAGGAAGAGGGGATAGGGGGGACAGAGAGGGAGATGGAGGGGGGGTAGGGGGACAGGGAGAGGGACAGAGGGGGAGAGAGAGAGAGAAAAAATTAGGAAGCAGTTTACCTCAGGAACTCTTGCACGTCGGTCATTACTCGTTGCCCTTGAAGCACGCGCTTCATTACAATGTCAGCGTCGGCAGTTCATTTACAGATCACCTCTGTAATTACTTGCGCCACACAGCTCACCCGGCGAGTTAGTGAAACTAATGCTTGGAAGACTTTGTTTAAATTAAATGAATGTCCCAATGAGTTTCCAACGAATGCGTAATACTCTCATTTGATGGGACCCATTTTAACGTTTTTAAAGGGCGAATATGACTAGCACATCAAGTACCATATCGCCTTTACACGCAAGGCATAAACTGATATGTAAGCTTTCCGTAAAGCAGGGAGCAATAATGCGTCTGGAAACTGTGAACATGTCATTTTATTACAGTAGCCTACAAATTATCGCATTTCAATGGAATCTTTTGGAAATGTGTGTATTCATATTTCGTTGATATGTTTTGAATGATGCAATCTGAAAATACATTTATTCAAAGTACAAAATATTTGCAACAGGCTAGCGTCCTGAAATTTGTATTTCTGTGTGTTATGAAGTGTATGCACTTCATCAAAAATCATCATGCAAATTAATTCATTTCGCCAATTTTCTGTTTTAATGTCTATTTCACACACAAAAGTTTTTACGCATCAGGTAAGCAAGATTCGTCTATAAAGTACACCGCAGTTTGCTGTTCAATGTGCTCCGAAAATGCACGTACCTCGTAAACCGTTCGGATACAAGACTTTTAAAAAGAATTTCCCGACATGGATCCACCCGAGTGAACAACGCTTCGTGTGAAGAGCCGCACGAAGCCCTTAGCTCTGGACGTACACGACTGTCTGAACGAGACGCTGCGCACAAACTTGTTGCTGTCTAGATGGACGGTCGCCAACGATGCATCATGATCAAGCGACACATCATGCGACAGACAGCTGGTACATCGCAGATCCGCACGTCCACTCGTGAGTCAGTCAACGTCGACATAGACATTGAGACCGATAACCTCAAAACTGTACGCGTTATTTACTTACCGGTGGAAGTTAAGAACTAAAACATTTTGCACGCCTTACAGCATTACGGCGAAATCTTGTCATCAACAGACGACATGTGGGCCGCTAATTACAAATTCAAAGTTAAAACGGGGGTACGCGTATTCAAAATCAAACTGACTAAAGACATACCACCCACACTAACAGTAGAAAGACACACGGGATTCTCCGTGTATTACAGTCAACCAGAGTCATGCAGTGTCTGCAACACAGCGCGCCACATGCGTGCCGAACTTTACTGCGGGGCGCTGCTCCGGCCACATGGACCTTGGTGCAGACACTCGCAGCCGGTCAACACACCGTGACATCTGCCGGCAAGACAGACCCAGCTGACACTCGCCCTCCAGGGGAAAGCAACAGCTCTGTTCGCAAATCACCGGTTCAGACACCAATGCAACACGGTACAGTGGATGGTTCGGAGAAGCTAGTACCGCTTCCGATAAACACATCGCCAGGGACATCCACTGTATCGCAAACCTCCCTTCTGGAAAATGTCCCCCAATGGGACAGACTATTTTATGGCACGCCCGCTACATCAAATTGATGCAGATGGCACGCTAGAGGATGGTGATATGACTGGGGTGACCACACACACACATCTTGACAAACAAAGTACTAGAGAAATAAAGGAGGAAGCGCAGAAACGCTTGACCACGGGCGTAAGGAAAAGAAGCCCCGCCATAGAAGTCGCAGCCCACGACGAGATGTCATCGTTCCTGAAAGCCCCACAATCGCTACGTGCACATTCACTGGCGATTGCTCGACAAGTAATTGAGCAAAGTAAAACCACGGCACACCCACAACAGAGGACTAATGCTTTGCGTCACAGTGTATGCTCTCCGTTATGGCTAGTGTGATCACCATAGCCACAGTTCACATTTGTGCCATTGAAGCGGCGTACAAATTTCACGTCCTGAATAATTTGGCCTACGCCCATGCTATAGACGTTTCATTTTTACAAGAAGTTACCCAACCTCAGTTTCCGTATTTTAACAACTGCAATGTGTACACGATTGTAGGAACGAATAGTCGAGGAACGTGTATTATTACCCGAAATGGATACTAGTTGGCTAACGTTCGGACACACCCGTCACGCCGCATAATCTCGGAGACATTACCCAAGCCTCCCATGGCACCAGACACTGCACCTGTTGAACTGGCGCTCTGTGTAAATGTTTACTCTCCTTCCGATACACAGCAGAAAACAACAAAAACAGAATTTTTCAGAACGGAAATATTGCCTTTTCTAGACTGCGACAGGACTAACATTATATTCGATGGTGACTTCAATTGTGTTTCGAACCCCCTAGACCAACGTGGTGGACTGTATCCGATGAACACGACCCTGCAAGAACTCGTAACTGCGATCCAGGTGGAAGATGTGACAGACATTCTCAACATACAAAGACCCCACTACACGTTTCATGCGCATTCATCAAGTACGAGGTTAGACATATTTTACGTATCTAGAAAGAACAGTCAAGTCAGTTCGTAGTTATGATGCCATTCTCTCGTGTTGTGTACAATCTACTGTCCTCCGAGAACACCGGTGCGTGGACGGAATTATTGGCGGCCACAGAAGAGATTTGTGGGACGAGACGAAGTGGACTGACATCAGACAGCGCTAGCTGTATTGGGTTCGACAAAAACCGCGCTATGCTGATGCGGCCGATTGGTGGGAACGCTGCGTTAAACCGGGCGTCCGGCGGCTGTTCCAGTTTCACGGAGCACGTTGCCGGCACGAGCGACGTGCTATATTTCTACGAGCGAGCGTTGCGCGACCTTGACACCACGGCGTCGACAGGGACGAATGTGAAGGCCACAGCGCGTCGACTCGCGGAAAAAATTCTACACATACATCGCAATAATGTCGAACAGCGCATGCAAATTTTTCATGCCTGCACTACCCTACAGCAAGAGCGCCTTGGGATTCAAGCCCTTGCGAGCGAACAGAAAATGTGTGCCAAACGGCATGTTGATGTCATACGTATCGTAGCTGGAACAATTTCACGAGACCCAGTGTCAATTGCGGCTGCCTTCCTTGACCACTACTCACGCCTTTACTCGGAACAAACGATCGATACCGACGCCCGAGCTCCCTTTGTGCGCAGCATTACAAACCGTCTCACTGAATATTCGAGTGATCTACTTCAGTGCCAAATCACGGACGAGGGGATGGCATTAATCATACAATACACTCCTAAAAAGAAATCGCCGGGAATTGATGTCATTCCGTACGAATTTTACCAGCATTGTTGGCCTGTCATCCAAGCGGAATTTTGCAACATGTTGCGAACAATCATAAACAGGAACGCACTTTGTCGATCTCTAACTGAAGGTATTTAGGTTCTGATCCCTAAGAATAATCACCCCCTCCACATTACTGATTACATGCCTATTACTCTGCTCTGTACTTACTAGAAGATTTTTGCGCAGTGCGAAACTATCATTCAAGGCGTCGCAGTATTGCGAGATGTTCAATTAATAGCCGAATCGACACCGGGACCGGTGTCTTTATTGAATATTGACCTCGACAAAGCCTTCGATCGAGTGAACTGGAACTTACTTGACAGATTTATGCTACATATAGGATTCCCACCACCAACTATCGTCATTTTATAAACTCTGCAAAGAGGTGCAACAACACATATCTCTTCATGGTAGGTTGGGAGAAAGTTTTACCATTCAATTCTCCGTACGCCAAGGTGTCCCGTATCCATGTCTCAATTCGTACTGTACATTGAACCCCTCCTACAAACACTCCACTCGAAACTCAACGGTATCAGTGTTGGGACACAAAATCTAACATGCATTGGATACGCGGATGACGTCACGTGCATAGTGCGGAGTGAAGACGACGTAGCTGGAATTCATGACACACTATCTGCCTTCACCCGCGCGGCAACTGCCCAAGTTAACTCTGCGAAGACAAAATTACTAGACCTGAGGCCTGAGCCACATGCTCTGCGACAGGTGCCCCCATATGTCAAGACTGATAAACTTCGTGCGTTGGGAATAGAATTTATGTAAAATTCCGAGCAAATGATTAAACGCAACTGGGAGTCAGTGGTGCATAAAGTACGCGGCATCCTTCCATTTGCTCGTCTTCGTAACATCAATATTATACAAAGAGCTTATATTGTAAACACATACCTATTGTCACAGCTATGGTATGTAGCGCACCTATTCCCCATGCCAAAAGCAACCGAGGCACAAATACGGCAGTACATTGGGTGGTTCATGTGGCGTGGGTATCTATCCCGGGCGAACAGGGAGTAATTACTTCTTCCTGCAGACAGAGGCGGCTTGGGCCTTGTGGATCTTAAAATGAAAACTAGGGCTTTGTTTGAGAAAACTATCATACAGCAATTCACGTCTTAGAACCGCGAAGTCACAGAGCTTCGTCGTGCAGTATGGACAAATGATCACATTCTCCCTCGACATTCCCTGCACGCATTTCAAGGAGTGAAACAAACTATTACTGAATTACCGGCCGGCGTAAGCGTCACTGCGAGTCTAACATCATCGCAGGACTGTGAATGTAGTTCCGAGGGTGCAACTCAAATGGGCCAACTTGCACTGGGACACAATATGGAAAAATATAGCAGATGTAGAACTACCCACAGCACTCTGAGCGTCTGCATATTCCTTTGTCAACGACTTAACACCCACTAAGATTCGACGTAAACGTATTTTCCTTGACACTGATGACCGATGCGTCATATGTGATCACCGTGATACAGCACTTCACCGGGTTACCAGCTGTATGTATTCCCGTCCCTTATGGACTTGGTGTCGACGTCGCATTGCACGAAGACTTGACGTGGCAGCTCATGACACGTGAGGAGACGCTCTGTTTCCTTGATTTGACAGCCTTCCCTACTGTCAAATGGAGAGCGGTGGTTTGGCTACTAATGAACTTGATCGACTTTGTCAGTACGCTGACACCCTTCCACTTACGTGAATTTGTGGGCAGACTGCGTAGGGCGAGGTGATTCATGGTGAAAGATAAAACACTGAACAAAAAATATGGCCATTATTTGTTTTTCTTTTAAAGTGTATCCCTGAGTATGTCGTAACAACTTCATTTGTAATAAGTTTGTGACCAGAGTAAGGTCATGCGCACTTGAGCCTCTGTCCTATATTGTATTTCGTGTATTCTAAAGTCAAAATACACTACTTTAAAAAAAATTATAGGAGTCGTGGACTGGTATTTTTTTTACTCGGGTTCAAACCTCGTTTAAGTACAAAATATTTTAACTTCTTTTATATCATTACACTTTTATATCATCAGATCTTTTATATCATTTTATATAACAATACACGGTAGAACACCCACATAACGAAAATTAAAGACATTTTCATTCTCTCTTTTAATTTTAAACGGAAAGCACAAAAAATAACTAGAAAATTAACGGAGACGTTCAGTGAAAGTTACGGAAAGTCCGTTTCTGAAAATTAATGTGTCCGTAATTTTACGGGGAATTTACGAACACTTCTGGATAAATTTTTACCAGCACTTTTACGTAAAATGAAGGAAATTTTTTTTAACAGTGTACAACTGAAAGGTACAGCCATCTTCTGAAGAGTTCCGCAGTGCATTACGGAATGCACGTATTGCAGCAAAGTCGTTGGCCGCAGCTACGAACAACTTCAGTTGACATTTTGTACAGCAAGGTACCGCGTTAACAGGTAATCGATAAGTACTCCGGAATATCGCCCATTTGTGAAATGCCGCAGTGCCACGCGAGTAACACCACAAATCAGAGCGTTGCTAGCTAACGCTGCTGCTATAGGCTGTTCATGGTAAAGTGAGCACTTTCTAAGGCCCTTACACATGGCTTTAACCACAAATAAATATACTTTGTGGCTGCTTTACACGCTGACTGTTGGGTTTCGTGAAATGTATATGGTTGTGTTTATTAGTAATGTGGCAGAGTTTATGTTTTTAATAATAATAAAAAATAAAATAAAAAAAAACGGTAAAAACAGAGAATTTTACTCATAGAAAAATATAGCAGGGCCTTTAAAAGTGCTCACATTAACGTGAACAGTTTATAACAGAAAACTTAGACCCTAAAAATTGTAGGCAAGTATCGCTCTAGAACATCTAATCCACTCCCGATCAGTGCAACACCCAACTGACGATCTGTAGAAATTTGGCTTAATCACGATGTCCATTTGATGATTGCTGTCCTGTACTAACAAATTTATACACCGCCGCCTTCGGATACCGACAGTAAAATAGACGTTAAGTTTTATTTTTCATGTAAAGTGGTTAAGTGTAGGAGAAAGTGTTAATACCTGACTTCGCCACAAAAAACAAAAAAAGAATCATCATCATATGTATTAAATCTACCTGTTAAGATGTTCGTCCACAGTCTGCCAAGACAGCGCGCGCACACAATCCTAATTTGATTTGCATTTTAATCACACTACCATTACTAAAAGACTCTGGAACACAACAGTTGCACCACTTTCGCTGAAAGTAATGCCCGCCTATGGTTGCTTCCTTCGGGCACACATAATCAATACTTAGTCAATTGCCACGTTTCATGACTAAATCGTTCGTGTCGATGACTTCCAAAGTAAACACGTAAAGTTTCGCCTCCACGATGATCAAAACTTTGTGTGGGAAGTGAAACGTATAGGACAAAGTAACAGCCGCTTACCAACAGCTTCGTTAACATGAAAACTGTAGCTGCCCATCATCGCTGGTTTACATCGTGAAACGAGACTGGGCTGTAGTAGAGTCGACAGTTTTTGGGCGGTTCACAACAACGAGGTCTGAAGGTGAAAATTAAGTGAGAATGGCGCAGCACCGGAATGCAGGGCGGGGGGAAACGGGATATCCCCGAGAAAACCCACCGCCATCGTCCGGCACGATACCCCACTTGCGAAAATCCGGAGTGACCCGGCCGGGGCTTGAACTCGGTTGATCTTGGTGGGAGGCGAGCAGTTTAACCGCGCCCGGCCACCTACTAGGCTGGAGTAAGCGATGAAATAGGCGGCAAGTAACATCGTCGCCCAAAGTTGGCGTGTCATACAACTCGTACACATCGATATGCCGGTGCTCGCCGCACTTTGGACACTGTCGACAGAAAACAATTTTCGAAAACATTTTGTGCGGTGGACGCTATATTCATTTTTGATGCAGAGGCGCCGAGTTGTGGAATTTGGATCGTGCAGAGAATCGGGCGTCGATATGCTTGCTCCAGACTTGAAAAGGAAAACACCAAAGTGGATAACTGCCAACTTTAAAGTGTTTAGCTAGAAATACTTTGTGCCTACGTTATACACACAGAACACTACAAATATTGAAATTTAATAACCGAGGCAAGTAAACGTAATTCAGGAATCGAACATTTACTTTGCCACATTTTCGTTATGGTGACTAAGGAACATTTTGCACTATTTTATAATACTGGTGTGCAAAATGTTCTGTATAATATTCTTATACCCAAAGACCCCCCCTCCCCCTCCCGGGTACACGGATCTTTATTTAACAGTAAATAAAATTAGATTATTCTTGAAACCAAGTACAAACTTAATAAAACAGCATTAATATATATTGTTAGTTCAGTAGCAAGGCATGCATGTATACTAAGTACAGATTTATATGCAACATTAAAACTTAACGTTTACTGATATACATGCGGTTTGAACGTTATGTACAGTATCCCAACCCTCAAGTAACCCCTCCTTAATCCCCAACTTGATCAGCCACTGGTCACTACTGAAAATTCAACGTCCGTTGTTAAAAAAAAAAACACATCTCACCTATAGACTATTCACGGTAAAATGAGCACTTTTGAATGCCCTGCTAAAGATCTACTTGTATGCACGTTGTATATTCCTCCGCCTTATGTAAAATTAACATCGCCATGTACCCCAGCACTTTGTCTACGCGTCGGTCAAGTGAAACTGTGGAATTATTAGAAAGTAAATATTTTACAAATCTGCTCATTTTCACACTTCGATGCATTAAAAAGGCAGAAAGCGAAAGAAATATTTAAGTTACCAGAAATAGTTACCCAGCACTTTTTATTCGTCGTTAAGATATGGAACTACATCTCATCAATAGTTACCAACTTCACTGGGCGCATATCACTCGGCGCGCCCGCTAAAATATATGCAGGCAAAGGCAGCGACTGTTTTATAGGGTTGATTTCAAAAGAGCTCACTTTATCGTGAACGGCCTTTAACTGTCAAATTTAATTACTTTTAAGAACCTTGTTTCGAAACAAGGGGGGGGGGGGGGAACTCACAAAATGAGTGTGATACAAGTGCAGCCATGCGTAATCTTTGTGTGGAACAGTCATTTTGGCAAACGCTCAAAAAGATAGTGTGTTCTGCGACGGTATGGTCCTCAATTCCAAGGAATATCGGAACAACATTCCCTCCACGTAGGTCGCATATTTCTAGCTCACTGCGGCAAAACTGCCGGCTCGCTGCACCGCCCACGACGTTTTAACTTCGCCTCCGCAGCAGCGCTGCATTTGAATGCGCTTAGGACAACAAACAAGAAGCGCGATTCTGTACCATAACGTTGTAGAACGGGAAACGAAAGAAAGGGAGAGAGTTTGACGGCAGAAGACCGTCACTGCGTCGTAAATACAAGAGAGCCTAAGCCGTTACCCTTTGTATAAGCTGTTCACGGTAAAATGAGCACACTTTTGATCTACTTGTATGCACGTTGTGTATTCCTCCGCCTTATGTAAAATTCGCATTGCCACGGGCCTCAGCACTTTATCTAATAGACGGTAAAGTGAAACTAAAATTATTAGGAGAGTTAATATTTAAAAAAATCTGCTCATTTTTTACACCATTATACATTAAAAAAGCATAAAGTGAAAGAATTAATTTCAGTTATCAGAAATAGTTACCCAACACTTTTTATTCGACGATATGGAACCACATCCCCACCAATCAATAGTTGCCAACTTCACTGGGCGCATGTCACTCAGTGCGCCCGTTAAAATATATGCAGACAGGGGCAGTGACTTTTCTCTAAGGTTGATTTTAGACGTGCTCAATTTATCGTGAACAGGTTTTAATAGAAATGTTTTATAACTAGTGATAATTTTTTGGTGGTATCCTATGTATAGTAACCATTTCAAAAATCATCCCATAAATGGCGTGTTTAGTTATTTCCTAAATATACCATGTATCATAAGTGTTTTATTGTTGTGTTAACATAAAAGGCCTTTTATTTTTGTTAAATTAAAATGTTATTTGTATTTAATTTATAAATTATGTTTCATTTATAAATAATATGAATAAAAATAATGGGATAACATGTGTGTTAGTAACGCCTAGTAAGAAGTAGATTAGTTCTCATGCATATGTTATTAAAAATTAATGTGCACGAATGCTGTGCGTTGTCCATTGGTTTAATTTTCGCGCCTTAGCTAAACTTAGTTTGCACGAGGCGAAGGAATATCCTGGCAGTAGATCTTAAGTAGGGCCTCAGGCGTGTGAAGTAATCGTGAATCGATTAGAGGTGAATTTAAATAAATGTTACATGTACGTAAACAAGTGAGATTTTCTGAAGGGTTTTAGAAACCGCATTACATTCTAGAACAGAAATGGGTAACACTTGTGGCTTAAACAATTTTGGTATAAAAAAAAACTTGCAGATTTTCATATTACAACTATTAGGAACAGTACACTACAGTAGAGTTGCTAACGCAGCCTTGTGGACGCGACTTCTACATTTTATTGCTGCGCTCTCAGCCCTGCCGCCCTTAACCGCGCCTTGAAACGCCCAATCGGTGTTGGAAAGGGTTAAAACCCTTTCATCGCAAGTGCGCCCAGCTCTCGCCAGTGTTGGCCAGATCCAAAGCCGCAATCCGATTCATAAATGCGTACGGCCACTACCTTCCTAAAGCAACGAAACCCTCGTACTCGACAAACTGTAGGAGAATGTCGCACACGTTATTTCACGAAATGATACAAACAACGAAAATAATACAGAAGCGCGTTTCCAGTTCAGTGCTTCAAACATAAAGGTAAAGGCAAATTGGCATCTGATAAGTCTGTGTCACGCGATCGGCTACGCGAAGATAAGCGTGCACTTCCACAAACTAATTTATCTACAGGTTTTATATGCAAAGTTACTCAAAAATTAACAATAGACACACGGTTGTGTATTTGTCTTCTTCCACGCAAAGCGCACGAAACAACATTGGCTTCTACTTTCCTTTACTGTTTACTGTGGAGTGGTCACCCAACAGATGTAGCTGCGCGTCCAACGTCAATAAGCGAGGGAGCGCACGAAACAACATTGGCTTCTACTTTCCTTTACTGTTTACTGTGGAGCGGTCACCCGACAGATGTAGCTGCGCGTCCAAGGTCAATAAGCGAGGGAGCGATACGGGCGACACGAACATGCACGCCTAGCGCCTCATCGCTCCTACCCGCAAGGCGTGCAGTGTTTTCCCTCGTGACGCTGTACTGTGTAAATTATATCGTTAACAGTGGGATTTTATTACATGCAATGAAAGCCCGCAGATTAAACTACGCCCGTATGTTTGTGCTTCTCTCTTTCCGCTTAAGGAAACTCCATAGGCAAGCTTTAAAAATGCGATGTTTGATCATTTTCACGATTTTTTTTCTCCAAGAATACACTTAACATGACAAAAGTAAAAAAAAAAATAGGGCATAGATAATTGCTTGAGACTTTTTATGACAAAAAGTCGCTTGTGCAGAACATTTATTTACCGAAATAAGCGTATTCGAGCAAACAACTATCTCACAGAAAATGCACAAAGGTGTACATCATATAATTAATATAGGAACATTTTGTAACTGCCAATCAGCAGCTAATGTTTCAATGACAATAATAACAGTGAAAAATAATCATGCAGTTGTTATACTTGAATTGTTTTCATTTCGTGACCGGAATAACTTTTCGGCCATATACGGAAATTTTCCTACCATTTTTGTTTTTGTGTTTTTGAATTTGTTCAATTAAACACACTGTTATGGCCCTTTCACACGGCTAAATTTTTCTTCAAATCGCTTGCAGTTTTTATTCAATTTAATTCACTGAATGATATATGGCGTCATAGAAACGTCATAATTGTGGCCATTCTCTTTCAATTTGTTGAATGTCTCGTTTTCCTTCTTTAGAACACGTTCACTATTTTCTTGAAACCAAAATTTCACTCACTTATTACAGCTTTCCCGACAATATTAATGGAAGTAATTTCGTAATAAAATAGTTTTGTGCACACAAGTTGTTAATAAGGATGCAGATGTTTTAAAAACGAAATGTACAATAAAATTAACATTTGTTTTAGTTCAACAAATTATTTTCGTGTCGTGCATGACTCGTAATTACAAAAAAAATACTTTTGGTATTTTTTAAAACTGGTTTCAATAAAAACTTTGTGTTAATTATTTATGTAGACACTTAAAATCTTACTGAATGCAATTCACTGAAAGGCAAATAAAAGTGGCATTTAGTTCAATAATATAAATTCAATAAATTTTTGATCGTGGGAAAACTGCCTTTAGTTACAATGACGTTTATCCAGCGAGGTGAAAACTTAAGAGATGCTTCTGAAATAGTTTAGCACCGTAGCAAAAGCCAACCAGAATAATTCATACAATTAATACATAAGCCAGCGGACATTTACTCGGGGCAATGTGATGCGCAGTAAAAACTTGTTGAGAACGATAATAGATCAAAATGTACAGGGGGGGGGGGGAGGAGAGAACATTGCCAGGCGGCAGAGGGGTTACAAAAGGAGGAGCGGAAGGTAGGTATGGAAGGAGAAATGCTCGTGTACACCTGGGCGCTGCCGTGACTCAGCCTTGATGATGACTAATAGACATGCCCAGGCAGCCGGGACAAACATTCCAAAATATTCCTATAAAATGCCACCATATATACGCGGAGAGTGACCGAAAGAACACATCAGCCAAAAAAAAAAGGGGGGGGGGGTGTTAGGTAGGTGAAGCGAATTCCAAGAATTAATGGACACTCAACCATGGACGATAGGTCGCGCCTGTACGGTTTAAGTACCATCCGGGGCAAGAATTTGACCACGAATTTTTTGTAAGTTATTCAGCTCCCATTATCAGGTCGTCCTACCAAATTTAACAAGTTCAGCACAACACGAACACTCGACGAGAACGGCCCTCTAACATAATACTTCTAATATTCAGGTTAACTCGGGATAGTGGCATTTGGTAGCATGCAATTTACATGTGTGTACTTCCCGCTCACCACGGCCGTCAAAACTTGTTTTACCGCGTGCGAACCGTGCACCGATAGCTGTACAGGGAGAAGGGAAGACAGTAATGTCAGTAGAAGCACTGCACGGCCCGAATTCGTGTTGTCAAAGCCAACGCAAATTATTTCTGGAAACAGAAAATTACAGGCAGTCCGCCCCCAATGGCACCAAGCCAGGAACGAGCCTCACGCTATCCGAGGATATATATTCGTTATTCACTGATGGTACCTTCCACGAATTTTCACGTCCCATAAACTATTTCCGCGAAAAATCAATATCTACACGGGTCATTGCTTCACGGGAGAAAAACAGAGAGCAGGCAATCCAAAGCATTATGTATACACTATTAAATAGAACACCAATAGAGAATGAGAGATTACTTGCAATGTATGCGTTAAGAAATGTAAACATATTTTTAAAAAAATACTAACTTACGAAGAGGAGAATATTTCAGCGACGTACTGAAACTACTGGCCAAATGTGTGCATCAGATGGTCTTGGTGGGGGAAAGGGGGGCCTTTTAAAAAAAGGGTCGAGGGGAGGGGGTACTTAGTTTTAATTAGTATTAGTGAGTTGGCACTTCACTTTCTGAAAAGACTACAGGAGCAGACACTTTGCTTTACAAAATAAGGGTTTCTCCCATGTACTGACTGCCCTTAAGGTCTCCGCCTACCTGGAGATTTTTCTGCGTTTGAGGCCGAGAGGCGCGGCAGCGATAGGACGACACTGCCACGCGCATTAAGTGCGCCATCGCCAATAAGCGCAAGGCTCTGAACTGTCGTGCAGTGTTCTAGTGGCATTGTGTGCATCTGTGAGACTTTAAGCGGTGACTCTATTACTTTATTAGTAGAAAGTCTGTGAGAAGGTTCAATGCAGGGCCCTTGAGTAGTTTTGTATGTATCTGATGCGTATATTTTTTAATACAGAGCTTTGAAAAAACCTTTCCTGGCCGTTTTGGAGTGCTCTGAACTGGTGTTTCTAACGTGCGTGACATTTTTGAAGTACTCCGCAGCAAAACAGTTTCTGCAGTGGATCTTGAAACCCAATGGAAAAAAATTAGCCTTAAGGGGAATGTCGTTTTCCAAAGGGTTTATTGAAATTTTCGGCTCGATAAGACGTTAATGATCATTTTCAACACCTTTTTACGTTGCTAGATATTCACTGCCTTCATTATTTTCGGAGCACTGATGGAAGAAAAGAAAGAATTTTTTTTCTTACGTTCAATCAGTGCTCCGAGAATAACGAACGCAGTGATTTTGTAACAATCTAAGAAGGTGTTCAAAATTGTTACTTACGTCTTGTCGAGCCAAAAATTTCGCAAACTCCTGTGTAAAACAAGTTGTGACAAACATTATATAAATGTATGATTTTCGTGCACTATTCCCCTTAAGGCATCCGTCTGCCTAGCGTGCGAATTGGGTTGCTGTGTGTTTGCAGTACATGTTTTAATTATAAGGAACACTTTAGGCTAGTCCTATATGCGGTACACGCAGCACAACGAGAACACTGCACACCAGTTCATAACACTTGGCGCGTGTCAGCGCCACGCCGTCTTCATTGATCCCGAGCTTCTCTGCCTCAAACTTGGAGAAACTGGTCCAGGTAGACGAGCCCTTTAAGAGGACAGGAGCTGCAATCACTTTAACTTTCGATCATTAAACTATGATCTCACTACTCCCCAGAGCTGCAATATGTTGGAGGGCGCAGTCAGTAAGCAGCGGCGAAGATGACTCACCTTTGATATGAGCTCGTCGTGGTTGGCCAGGTGCGCGCGGCAGTGGATGCACGAGTAGGTGCGGTGGCAGTTCGGCAGGTAGGCCTGGAACGTCTTCACCATGGTGCCGAGGTGGGGCGGCGGGGGTGGAGGCGGCGGGGGCGGCGAGACGCACGTGCCATACAGGTGGCCGGTGACGCTCCTAGCCGCCGCTACGAGGCACAAACCCAGCAGTTCGCAACCGTCTCTGAATGGCTGGCAAATCTTGGACAGGTTGCGGGCGCCGCGTCCTGCAACAAGGAACGACGCAGATCGTTAGATGAGGCCCGGGGTCTCTAAGAAGCCGTGCTCACACGACCTGTGATGATCCGAAACGAACCTCCTTCACGAATTTAGCACCTACAAAACTCTGTGGCCAAAGTCGCTAAGGCGCTGCTAATCTTCGAATCGTGAAGGTCACGGCCAAGAATAGGAACAGAAAGAAATTGTTGACTTTGCATTATGAATATTTTTGGTCTGATTTACACATATGTAACCATGCATGTTCATTGTAAATGTATAGACCATAGGTACATGGTCACTGTAAATGTATAAACCATACATGTTCATTGTAAATGTAAAACCATATATGTTATGTAATTTTGCTTTGTATGTTGTCCACTATCAATGTAATGTTGTGTATAAAATAGATGCCACTAATTCAGTAAAAGAAATAAAATTAAAAAGTTCGGAGTTCAAATTTGGGTAAGTTACGAATGTAGCTCTGCTTTTACAATTTTAGGGAAAATTAGTACGTAAAGCCGCCTCTACCAGGCAGCCTTAAAACAGAAGTGGTGTTAATAAGACCAATCAAACAAAATTTTATGGGTACAGAGTCTGTGGCAAATCGTTAATCTACCACTTTAAACAGGGATTTAAGTAATCATCATCTGTCTTTCCATGTATTACTGCTTGAAGCACTATTGTCTACTCGCCTTCCAAGAAGTGCTTTACCTTGTACCCAGGAGGCTCAGTAATGATCCGACATGTTATTTGGCAAGAAAATGGAAAAACAATCTCGTAACGCTGGAACTAACAACTTTTTTAGATAGTGGTAAAAAAAATATTTTAAACCATCTGTTATATTATGAATAAAATTGACTGCCAATGTAAATATGGGCGCGAGTGTACCAACATGCAAAGTTCCATACACGTACCTAAATGGTACATGGTGGTTTTAACTCTGCTTAAACCCTACTTAGTTCCTCTTTTCAACACATTCTGTATCATTCCGCCACATATAAATATTAACACTGTCATTAAACAAATTAATAGTATTTATGCGCCGACCAAGTAATACACAAACTTTAACAGGGCAGTCTTAAGATGTTTGACAGAATTACTTTACACTTTTAGTGCCAACTTTATAACTTGACACACACGTGTGTTTAAATAATCCTGTAAGGACAATTTATATAATAATGATTTTAAAAAATTAAATCGTGTATAGTCCATTCAGTGGTCACTATTATTTGCTGCTGATTATTACCATTCTATTTATATATATTAAACAAGAAATTATGAAAAGCACAATAGGTACCTGATAAAAATTTAAAATGTAAAGATCATATTCAAACTCTGCGTAATAAATTAAGTCATTCATGTTTTGCTATTTATTCTATTCAAAAGGTATGCTCAGTTTCTACTGCCATATCTTTATTAATACTTTTCTACTGTCATATCTTCATTACGTTAATGTAGGCCTACATTCAATACTGAAATATTTGACTATTTTATAGGGTTTCTCATGTAATTGGAAGAGGGTACTTATATAGCAAAAAAAAAAAAAAATTATAAAAATTACCATTTTTTAAACGTCAAACATACAGTAAACTTTATTTTATACGATTAAGAACATTAACACTACTTCCATTATACATATATACAGCTTTTTATTTGCAATAAAACTATAAAATATCTTCCCAATAATATTATAAAAACCTATAAGACGACAATTTGTGAATGCCATTATTTTGCTTCTAGAACTGCTTTATTAAAAAAAACTCATAATAATGGATAAATAATATGCCTCCATTATTACAACATTCAGATAAAACATAACCGTATGCAAAAATAACAAAATATAAAAATAGACAAAGTATTTGATTCTGTTCATGAAAATTTTAGCTCATAAATAAATAGTACGACTTGTTACTCTACTATGTAATGTACTCTATAATTGTGATATTTGTAGGCTTACTGTGCGTATTTTGTTCTTTTATTTTTGTCCTGTTTTAATTTCTTAAAATTGTTGGTAATATATGACTAATTTGTTAAATATTTCATATTTTTAAATAACTGTGCATTTCATGCGTTGGGAGAGAATACATAATTAGAACGAGATGTAAGTACGAGAGATACCCGGCAGTGATTTCAGGATAACTTATGAACCATGTAATGGTGAATGCGTGGCAATGGTTTTGATTATTCGCAAAATATCATTACCTACACATGGCGCACACATGTATCTCTGTCAATAAGCTATAATGCTGAGTTCATATGGAATACCACGACATACACAAACTGTATGTAATGTATATAATGAGAGCGCATTTGGTGGAACATAGACAATATTTCTACGTGCTTCTGCTGGGACCGGCTCAGCTGTACGGCACCTTGGGAGGTGACCCCCCTCGACCGCCATCTTTCTGGAACGATGCGCCCGCGGCTTGTTGCTTCCCTTCTGGGAATCCCGTGAATACAGACAGCGGCGAGACTTGCTGGCGTCACCGATCTCCACTCGCCTGCCAGAGATTCCGATGTGTTAAGCGGCGACGCAAGAATGTTCTGGTGAGACTGGCTGGTGCCCCGGCCTTCCCCGGCGCGACTCGCGTGTTATGGAAGATTCTGGGTGACTGCTTAGACGATATAATATACTGCCACGGCCCAGTGGCCGGCAGTCTTTGACGGAGGCTACCTAGCCGAGTGTGTGCGAACGAAGTGAAGTGTGGACGAAAACAGGAGATTGCGGGACGAGGTGTTCGTGGCGTGAATGGACGAGAGGGTGTGAAACCGACGAGTGAAGCCTACTGTGCGTGAGGGCACTTGCAGGACTCTAGAACATTGCGACTGGCGGGACATGGAATGAACTGAGGTGGGACTGAATGCACGTGTAATACTGATTTTATTGTAAATATTCGAACTGTCAATTTGGACGCATATTTTATAGAATAACTGAATACAAGTTGATAACACCGTCTATTGGGACTGATCTTTAATTATTTTATTTTATTGATTTGTTTGTGATAATTTTAAATTGTATTAAATTGGAGTCATTCGTTGTGAACAGTGAGTGATATCAATTTATCGTGAGATCTTGAGTTCAGAGAATTTTGCTGCAGTTATTTTAAATAAAAGAAAATTATAAATAATTACTTTGTTTGATTAAGATATACATCTCTAAACGAACTTGGTATAGTCCACTTATTTTCTAAGAGACAGAAATTGTAACAATATTATAACGTGTCACGCGAGTAAATTCGAACCGACGCGTTAGCTTCAGCATAAGTTGATGAATTATACTTATGGAGCCAGTTATTCTTAGGTATTGGGCACCAGCTGAACAATGAATACGCTAATCTTTTACTTAATAGCTGCTTTTGATCTGACCGTCAAAGGTAGATACAAATATCGCAAAAAGAACGTGTCATCCAGCAATCTTTCTTGTATTTATATTTAGGAATATGAAAGAACACATGCTGAAAACATTAAATCAAATGAATGTAGAGATTCCGGTTATTGCTATTCAATCGTACATCCAAACGACGCTAACAATTCTTCCAGGAAAAGCTTCATTTTGAGAGGTCGTGCGTCGACAACAACCTAGGCAACAACGCTCGTTTGAAAACTAGCCTTCCTCCTTCCAAACCCGCGCATACTGTTTATTTCCAAGAGACAATTACACTTGGCCACCGCGCAATATGTCGCCGTGGTAAACAAAATAGTCTGGGCCCATAGGTAACGTGAGATAGAAAGTTCTCTGCCGTTCGCTGGAGGACATGTCTCAAAACAACGTATCATTTTAAATGCACTCCAGCGAGACCAGTAAATCCTCGCGCGTAGAAAGTTGGTTCGTGTGAAGCGGGCCTCGCGCGCTATCCACAGCGAGATCGCGTAGGCAGGGAGCCGTTGTTTAGGGCGAGCGGATAATCCCGCCATCTGAATTACGTCACGAGCACGCCACGGGAACTCGGCCCGGGCGAAGGCAAACGGTCACAGAGTACTTAACAATACAGATGTAAAACAGCCGCTTATTCCTCAACCTCGAGCAGTAAACGGGCAGATATAGGCTTTTCACGATAACGTGAGCACTCCTGAGGCCCTGGTTACTTTTTCATTTCAGCCATATTTATTCTTTAAACACCTTTTCAAATAAATCTTACCATACAAGTAATAATCACAGTGTGCATATCCCACCGCACTCTGAAGTTAACGTCTAGGGCTAAAATAAAATATATTTATTTCCTACTACCTTTTACCCGCGGCTTCGCCCGTGTGAAATTTAGGACTTGAAATAACTATTTGGTTCTATAGACACTGGGCTACTGCGGCCCCACTATATGGTTCTCTACCCACTGAGCTACTGCGGCCCCACTATCGGGTTCTCTACCCACTGAGCTACTGCGGCTCTTGGGAAGGCATGGAAGACAGCCCAAAAAAAAAAAAAAGGAGAAATGTTTAACAATGCTTTTTATGCAGTAATCATGAGAAAAGTTTAATCCAGTACCTGTGTACATCCCTCATCATAATATTGTAGAAACAGTGAGATATTTTTCCGGGATAAAAAGTAGCCTATGTCACTCCCCGGTCCTCCAACTATATCTGTGCAAAAAATCACGTCGATCCGTTGCTCCGTTTTGACGTGAAAGAGGGACAAACAAACACACAGGATTATTCCAAATGAGAGGGCTTTCAAAAGTGCTCACTTTGCCGTGAATAGCCTATATTACCTGTTTCGTAGACTGGGACAGGCTGAATAGAGTACCTGGTCGACGTGACCCCATCTCCAGCCTAACCTATTGTGATCCTTAGTGGGCCTTCCTAATGTTGTATGCGCCTTCGGTCACCCATTCAAGAACTGACCACGCCCTGTACTATTGAATCATGGCGACCAGAAGACCGCCTGGTTACCAAGGCGGTATGGCCGTCGGCACCTCGAGCCGCACACGCCAGTCAAATGGCGTTACTGTTCAGCAAAATGCTGGAACGCCATTCACTGATCAGGGCCTGGTGACAGCCGACAGACCAGGCAATAGTGAACCTTCCGCAGCCTGCAGTAGCCGATCAGACAGAAGGCCCGTTACCTTGGGCCTTCTTGAGCACCGGATCTGAGAACGGGTACGGCCGCATCAAAGGAGCAGACACTCCTTTTCGTTTGTATGATACGGCCGAGGAGAACTTGGTAGAGGGTGATTATTTCACTCTCGACATTCCCGGCAGGAACTGTAAGGTCGATCTTCCGACCGACACACATCCGCGTCAACCACGTGCCGCCCCCAAGGTCATACGTAGTGTGTGACTTAGACCCGGTTGCACCAACATCTACCCCGATCCGAGATCGAATGATCCTAGTTCCGAACCAGGATCCAATTTGATCTTGGTTCCAATATAAAAGTGTTGCACCAACGAAATTGCATAATTCTGGATCTCTAATTCGTAGAGCTTGGCTCCAAAGTGAGAGATCGAGATTAAGTATCAGATAAAATTTGCTATTGGTTCCTAATATATGACATCATGGATGTAGGCGTATTTTTCACTATAGATAGAACTATATGTGCGATGCTTTATCTTCTGTTTTAAGTGAATTATTGTGGTACAAATTTTAATGAATAATATTCAAGTGCGTATATTGTTTTAATTTCTCAAGAAAACAATCGAACGTAGTTCTAGCTGTTGGCGTATTTTCAAACTACATTTGTCGACGATGGCTGCTATCTCGGATCGAGATTTCTAACCGCCAATTTCGGCGGTTCGAAAAGAACATATCGATCTCCAGTCTAGCTCTGAACTAGAATGGTGGAACAGTTTTCTGTGTCGATCTTAGATCCGATCTCAGGTCGAGTTTCGAACCGCGACGGTGCAACCGGACATTAAGCGCCGCTTAACATGTCTTCAGCGCCTATGAGGGTAACATAAAAAGGTGTGTCAGGGGGGGGGGATGCTGGAGCACACCAATAAACCCCACCGGCCAAAGACAACACCAGCCATGAGGACAATCCAGAGGACGCCCGCCTAGAACCCGAAAAAATGCGTTCGCAGAGGAGAGAGGTGTGTTGTCAGGTGGGGTGGGTCAAGGGAGATATCGCTTGTACGCGAAAAAATACTAGTCCTCAAGCTAGCAGGCTGTATTCCAGCGGCAACCTTATCATTTGCTTGCGTAATTATAAAGACGAAGTTGTGCCCACCAGAATTATCGAAGCTAAAACATTGATGCTAACACCGGTAAACGCAGTCGAGTAAACAAAGTAAAGAAAATAAAATTAATGTTAAGTACGTGCTAGGTTTCTTGAATTAATAATTATATGAAGATATTGTTACGTGCTGCAGCTGGCGCCGACTCAATTGCCCCGCGCCCTAATCGGAGACCTACCTCGCCCTCCCCTCTTCATGGAACGATGCGCTCGAGGCCTCCTGTACCACCCTTCTGGGAATCCCGTGAATGCCGGAAGCGGCGAGACTTACTGGCGTAATGCATCTCTCGCCTGCTAGAGTTTCCGATACCTTTAGCGACGACGCAAGAATGTTCTGGTGAGACTGGCTGGCGCCTCAGCCCTCCGCGACGCATCATGCGAGTTGGGGAAGATTCTAAGTGGCGGCTTAAAACCTACATATAGTGCCGCAACCCAGCGGCCGGCAGTCTTTGATGGAGGCCGCCTGGCCGAGTGTGCGCGAGCGAAGTGATTTGTGAACAACGACTGGAGATTGCGGGACGACGGCGAGTGAGGTGTTCTTGGCTTGAATGGACGAGAGGGTGTGAAACCCACGAGTGAAGCCTACTGTGCGTGAGGGCGCTTGGAGGACTCTAGAACATTGTCACTGGCAGGACATGGACTGAACTGAGGTGGGACTGAATTGACTTGTAATACTGATTTTATTGTAGATATCCTAACTGTCAAATATGGACGCATAAATTATAGAATAATTGAATAGGTTGATACAATGTATATTGGAACTGATATTTAATTATTTAATTTCATTGGTTTCTTCATCGCAATTATAAATTGTATAAAATTGGAGTAATTAGTTGTGAACAGTAAGTGATGTAAATTTATTGCGAGAATTTGAGTTCAGAGAATTTTGCTGTAGTTATTGCAAATAAAATAAGGAAATTATAATTAATTCGTTTATTTGATTGAGACCTCCATTCCGTATCGAACTTAATTTCTAGAGAGAGAAATTGTAACAATATTATTCAGAAATATAATCAACAAAAAATGCCAAATAAACCTACTATTACACCAACCGGTTAAATAGCTCGGCACACTATTGGGCTGTTCGGAAATACTGCCACATGAACATCTAAGTGTACGAATTTAAGTTTGCTTTGATATCATTATTTAAGATGTAATATGCGTTTCAGTCGATAACGAGGCGCACAGAGTTACAAAACTGTTAATGCCACGCGTTTATAATTTTAACACGAAGAACCATAATGATAACCGAATCAATTGCCCGTTGATGTACAACAGACCGATAACCTGAAGCAACAAAGAGAGGGCAACAAATGGGAATCGGTCAAAGACGCCCGTTATCGGGGAATTAGGTCGCTTCTCTTATCTGTACAGTTTAGTCCCGGGAGCGAAGTTTCTGCGCACTTTGCGAACATCGGGATTTCGACAGCCATAAACATGTTTACCAACACCTCTATGGAGATAAAGTGGTGAATGCGCATTTGTTGGAAGCGCAACACACCACGAACACTTGACCGACGTTTGTTTCCGGCACGTCTTGCTTAACCATCTGGTAATGCACACTCGTGACATATGATCACTTCGCCGATATGAGATCGTCCACGTGGTACAGAGCAATTAAACGAAAATGGGCTTAACCAGGACAAAATTATTAACAAAACTAAACCTTTCGGAATGTGTTTGGCACCGTCCTCTCGTCATTTTCTGAAAATTCTCCAAGTTTCCCACTTCAGCAAAATCCGCCATCTTAAAAGAACCCCGCCCAAAACAGACTTTTAATAAAAAAATTTGTATCTCCAGAACGAAAACGCGTAGAAAGGACCGACTTGTGCCATTCTCTTCTCTTTTGACGGTTCTACGTTATTTCCTTACCTTCCAACAAGATAAACACATTGATAAACTAGTTTTTTTTTTTTTTTTGGCGAAAATATGGCTCTTCAAAAAAAACTTTTTAATATTACAGTTTTGCTATTAATTTTACAATTTTTTCTTCTCAAACAAACGTTGTATAGCTGTTAAAATCGTACCAGATTCATGTATTATTTTTGTACGTACGTGGAAAACGAACGTCCAAAACAAGCATTAAAAATGCAGCGTTTCCGCGTCAGCCGTCACCCCGGCTGCGCCGCAGCTCCGGTAGCCGGCCGGACTTTGAATTCAACTAATTTTCAAGATAATTTAAATTTACTCTGTCTCTCGTAATATTAAGGTTTTTATTTTAATTGAAAAATGAGAACCATATTGTAAATAATGTGTACTTATGGAGTTATCTTTTCATCTATTGATGTATTATTTGAATACATAACATTTGTATGATTACTCATTTCTGCACATGTGGGAGTTATATTTCTTAGTAATATTAACTACGTATTTGGTGGATAATTCACGAAATAAATCGTAATATACTTTTTCAGAATATGTCGCTGTGTAAAAACTTTAAAATAATTAAAAAATAAAAATACAATAAATAGTAATACAGTGCTTTAAGTGAAAGACATACAAGTTGCTGTGCGCAAATAGAAATTCACATGCCTTAATAGTATTAATAATAACTGTATTTTGTGTACGTGATATTTTACGCGAAGTATGAAGATATATTGGAAAGTTTGGGGTGAAATGGAATATTGTCGAAACAGGTTGGTAGGCGATGGAGGGATTGGACGGTAATAACTGTTGTGACTTTCTTGCCGCATTGTTGGCCTGTCGTTGTCGCTTCTTCAGTTAGTCACATTACGCGCACTGTCGGGTAACCACTGTTGTTTCAGATGTGATCGCAAATCATTCTTGCCAGTGATGGAATGATGTAATTTTCTATGGAAGTGATGGAGATATAAGAGCTGTTAATGAACGTATTGAAAAAATTAAGGAATATAGTCGTATCAAAGAAGACGGTGTTTACAAACGTGTTGCGGAAAGTGAAGTGGTGTACGTCCATGAACGGAGCCGAAAAACCAATACCCCGCGACCGAAAGTAAATAAAGATGCAACTACAAAATGTGCAGACAGATCACCAACGTCAGACAGTTTTAATTCCAAGAATAATTGCTTATTTTACGGAGAGTGCTACCTTCGACTCGAAAAACCCGGATCAAAACATTAGTAAATTTAGGACACTAGGAATATTAGAAACAATAAGATCGCATGTTATTATTACGGATGACGACTTGGGATGGGGAGTAACATTGCGATTGAGTGGGGTTATAGACTCAGTGGCAGCCGAAGGGCGTTACCATCGCTATTGTTATCAGTATTTTTTTACACCCTGACCTATAAATCCCAGGAATGGTTAACAAAAGTGCAGGTCGTCCCATTCGTAATGATACTAACGAATCGTTTGTAAAATTGTGCGATTACATACAAGAAAACGGGGAATGTCAGTTTCCCTTCAATCACTTGACGGATTGTTATGAAACATTTGATTCAACAACAGATCCTTATTCCGAAATAACACGTGAAAAATATCTAGAGAGAGTTTAACAGCGATTCTGATACAGAAATACCGGGGCGTAGTTCTGTTGTTGGTTTCTCTGGCACAAAGATACTACATTAACGGAAAAATTGTACGAAGAAAAGAAAAATGATCAAACAGATGAAAGAAATAGGATTGTGCTAATGGCAGCAAAAATTATCCGGGAAGACATTCGCTCTCGTGCATGCAATTGCGAAACATACCTAACGGCACAGGAAATGTCATGCGGAGGTCCTGATCTAATGCCAGAAACACTATCACTTCTTATGAATTAAATCATTCTACCAAAAAATTCCCATTAAAATGTAGATGCATATTACCGTAAATCATAAATCACTTACAAAACAACACTGCATTGTGGCTGCTGCTAGCCTAAGATCTTTTGTAACACCCATACACATAGGGTTAAGTATTCACCTGTATAGACAATTCAAATCAAAAGTTGCTAATACACATTTGATCGAATTTGGATCTCTGCAGCACTTATAAAGAGACACTGAAGTACGAGGTTTCTGCTACATTGAACTCCTCAACATGTATTGAAAAACCGACTTACGTTCCGTACATATTTCATAATGCGGATTGTAGTATACGAACTCTTGATGGTTACGGTTCGTTTCATGTAATGGGTGGTGTACAAACTGTCAATCCACATTCTACACTCCAAAACCGAAATCCAGTTCCCAGAAATATACCTGCAACAGCTACATCTGCAGTAGGATCATTCACCTATTTACCAATGGTTTGGTATAAGTAGCCATCTGTTGTCGGACTTTCTTAAATTGCAGCCACTGATCAAACTAATTTAAGTGTACGGTTGGAACCTGAAAGTGCCCAAAACACGAGACTTTTCGATGTACTCTGGGCTGTAGTATTTACATCAGACTCTTCAACTGTAAGTAAACCTAGTTGGAACGGTTTCGTGGAAACTGCGCACAAACATTTATCTCGGGGGAAATCTGAATCAGTACCACCACCTTTCATAAATCATATCTCAAACAATCAGTCTACCATATACACTGCTTTGAAATATGCTGGCAAAGTGAAAAGCTTCAGCACAAAAAAAAAAAAGTATTTTTTTATCAACCGCTTTGTAACAAGGCATTTGATATTATGTTTGAAGCATCTCCTAATAGTTTTATGTCGCGAGTTGAAATTAGAATTGGAGGATTTCACCTTCTTATGTCCTTCCTTGGAGCAATGGGCAAAATAATGGGTGGTTGCGGATTAGAAGATATGTGGAATAACATATACGCAAAGAACACTGTGGTTCATATGCTTAGCGGTAGGCAGTACTCCAGAGCTATGAGAGCTCATATTCTGCCTCAAGTATTATTAAGTATATTATTTCAAATGTGCCCAGAACAACACATTATACACAACCTGGAAGATACTTTTTGTGACATCTTGGAGGGCAGTCTACTTCCTGAACATGTTACTGAATGTAGGAGATGTACAGGCAATTATCCACCGCATTGATTCAAAGCTTGAAGAGCTGTCAGTTGGAAGTCGCACTGCTAAGCTATGGGCTCAATACATTGAAATGGTAGAAATTGTACTTTTGTTTGTTAGAGCTGAGCGTGTTGGGGATTGGAATCTGCACCTATTCTGTGTCTAAAGTATGCTTCCTTATTTCCATTCTGCTGGACAATTTTAACTACGCCAAAACGGCACATATTTTCTTACAACGAATGCTTAGCTTACGCAAATCTTTGCCTATAGAATAGTCGAAACAATTTGTCGGGAAATCATATTTTACAATAAAGATAACTAACAAGTTTTGGTCTGGAACCTGGACTGACATGATAACCGAACAATATTTAATGTGTTCAATGAAGTCCACGGGCGAATTAACACATGGAAGAGTTATATAAAGCCCCACTTTATCTAAATGGATCAAGACTATGCCTGCAACTGTTAAAGTGGTTAATGCACTTGAAAAGGTGTCCGGAGTATACTCTGCTACAACCTATCAACATGTGGAGTTCAGAGAGTCACATAAGACAAGAGATAAGAACGATGCAAGATTGGTTGAAGCTTCACAACCCATTCGAAACAGGATCGCCTTCATTGGTTTGTGTTATTAATGGCTTGATAGCATCATCAGCAGTAGACTGTGATACTGCAAAAGATGCAGTAATCAGCGCAATGAAATCAATGATTGGAAAGCCATTCAGTGGCATAACTTTAAAGAGAAAAGATGTTGTGACAACACTTTGAAAGTCACCAAAGGTATCTAGGTTAGGGAACATTTTGTTGAAGTTAAATCAACTCAGCTTTTCCATCGCATGTTGTGTGTGGTGCGATCAGATGAAGATCTCGCAGAAAACCTTAGCTGCGAACTTTCTGCTTGACTACCAGCTCTGTTTGAAAACTGCAGTATGAGAAAAGGCTCTGATAAAGCTGCATTACTGCCTGTTCTTGAAAACCACCTCAAACCAAGTTCTGATTTGCCAAATGAATCAGAAAACACTGCATATGTTATAGATGGTGGGTATTTGTTGCATTTATGTTCGTGGCAACTCCATAGAACATATGGAGAAATAGTGAGTAAATATGTTTCTTACATAACTAGCAGATACATATCATCTGATGTGACTGCTGTGTTCGACGGATATGGAAAACCTTCAACTAAAGACCATGAACATTTTCGACGTGGGTGCTCTTCTGACGTACGTGTGGTGGAAAACTCTTTCGCTGCGTTGCCTCCAGATGTGCTTTTATCTAATGCTAGCAATAAAACACAACTCATATCTCTACTTTCAACACATCTACGGAAATGAGGAGTCCATGTTGTCCAAGCTAAGGCAGATGCCGATACCTTGCTTGTTTTGAACGCAGTGTCAAAAGGTAAGATTGGAAAAACATAAATATTGGTAGGAGAAGGCACTGATTTATTCTTGCTACTCGTTGCACATTCTGAAGGAAATACATATGTATTTGTTAATATCTAACGTATATGTTAACGTATATGTTAATATCTAGCAAAAGCAAAAGAGCCAGGAAAGTGTTCAACATAACACAACTTCAAAATATAAATAAGCTGCGCTACCAGTTGTACCTTAAAACTGTAACTAAGCAAAAAATTGGCGAAACCTTTAGAATGTCAGTCTTACCTCAAACATCTGAAGCTACTACGCAGCATTCATTTGGTGTTTTCCATCAGGTACAAGAGTGGAAAAACTGGGCGATGTTTGGGGTTGGAAGTTTGAAAATGGCAAATATTCCCAGCTGCCAACATTGTTAGAACCGGCGCCACAAAAGCTGTTATGCTTGGTATCGTGCACCTGCAAAACTGGTTGTGACCGAAGCTGTGAATGTCTAAGAAATTGTTTGAAGTGTACTGATATGTGTGGCTACTGCTCTGGCTTCGGATGCTTAAATCGCTTGCCGCCGATAGAGGAATATGATGGTATCTATGATCCTGCACTTTACCCATGAAACCGGTAATCTTTTTTTTTTTATGTTTACACTTTGTTGTAGCACTGTAAAATTTGTAATGAGGAAAATGTTTATTTTTACAGCATTTCTGTGAGAAATGTAGTAAAACCTATTTCACTGTATTTCAACGCGAAAACGAACTTTGGTTACAGTCATCTCTTTGTTTAAACGTATATTACTTCAGATAATAACTTATTTTATTTATTACTGTATTTACAGTTTGCAGCTCCTACTAAAATCTAGCAAATAGTCGGCTACCGGAGCTGGAGCTGCAACGCAGCCGGGGTGATGGCTGACGCGGAAACGCTGCATGTTTAATGCTTATTTTGGCTGTTCGTTTTTCACGTACGTACAGAAGTAATACATAGATCTGGTACGCTTTTAACTGCTCTACAACTTTTGTTTGAGAATAACACTTGTAAAACTAATAACAAAACTGTAAGATTAAAAAGTTGTTTTTTTTTTTTTTTTTGAAGAACCATGTTTTCGCCACAAAAAAAAACGAGTTTATCAATGTGGCTATCTTGTTGGAAGGTAAAAAAAAAAATTTTTTTTCGTGTAGAACTGTCAAAATAGAAGACAAGGTCACAAGTTAGGCCTTTGTAAGAGTTTTCGTTCTGGAGATATAAATATTTGAGTAAAAGCCTGTTTTGGCGGGGGTTCTTTTAAGATGGCGGATTTTGCTGAGGTGGGAAACTTTGAGAATTTTCAGAAAATGACGAGGGGACGGTGCCAAACATTCCATAAGGTTTCGTTTTGTTACTAATTTTGTCCGGGTTAAAACCTAAATGTACTGCACTAATGGGGCTGCATAGCCTACTTGTATAACATTTTTCGTTGCCAATGATCTGTATAACACGTTGCAGAAGTATGTTGGTCGAGTCGCGGACAGAGCGTTACTACAAAAAAAAATTGGGAGAGAGAAACAACAGAACCGCAGGCACAAGTCGTCGTTAAACCTCCCACTCGACTCAATCAAACAACCAAGCTGCTGGGCAGGTCGAGTGGAGGTTGGAGTGCACAGTTGTTCATGGTGTGGAGGGGGGGGGGGGAGGATCGAGCGAGAAGGTAAATAGTTCGTCTGTGACCAACAGTTCGAGCTTCGGCCTGACAGCCTGCTTCAAGTAACTCTTTCGCCAGTCGCCTGACTACAAGCAGCAACGATTGCACCCCGGCATTAAAGAGTCTATTCACGGTAAAGCGAGCACTTTTTTTAGACCCACCCCCCAACAGCTATTAACCACTAATCAATATATTTTACTGCGGCCTCACGCGTTAAATTTTTTAATGCACACCCTGTGTTTATTAACTGTGTTTAATAGACGTAAAGCAATGTTTATAATAAAAAGTGAGAGTAAGGAAGAAGAATTTTGGAAAGCCTTAAAAAATGCTCACTTTGCCGTGAACAGCCTGTAACAATTTCCATTATCTGCCCACCCTCAGAGTTGGAAACATACCTACGGTCTTGTATGGACAAGAAATAAAAAAGCGAGCCGACAAAAAAACAACTGTTCCCTTAATATCTGTGAAGAATATTTCAAACATCTAAACGAAAATTGGTGTTTTTTTTTTTTATTTATGAAAAGTGAACAGCACGGAAATCTTTTGAATAGTAAAATGTGATGAGAGTATCAAACAAAGATATCCTAACTGTATTTTTTTTCCCCTGCACAAAGTTTAACGTCTAACAAAGTAACTATTCTTAACTTCGAACTACCAAATTTTAAATAACTGAATTTAATAGGCGCTCATACCGATAATTTGGAGTTTAATAAATCAATACGATAAGCCTTGCCAAGGCTAGATTTTTAAGAATAAATTAGATATGTAAATATCTTGAATTCGTAACTTATAGAATATCTTGTGTTTGTGGGAACGTGGCGCTACAGGTTTTGCACGAGATACTTGCCTGAAGTATAAAGATTCACACCAAAATTCGTAGATACGTTTCGGCTCCTTCCGTATAGCGAATGGTACATTGCGTTACTCGAGGACGAAAGTAGCAACTAATGGATACGTTTCTACAGAAGAACTCACCTTTCTCCGCAGAACATTTCTTTTAATGAGAAACATGCACACGCATACAATGAAATGAAAAGGGAAATGGTAAAGCCATAGTTAAGTGAAACACAACAATATATATATATTATATATATATATATATTGACAGAGATAAACAACAGCAGGCCTACCGAGACGTTTAAGTATAAGATAGGCTGTTCACGGTAAACTGAACGCCCCATTCAAGATCTGTTTGCATGGATATTATGTATTCTTCGATCACATGAAATAATAAATTTTATATGAATATCGTCACTTGATTCATGCGTCGGTCATGTAAAACTGTATGCTTATAAGACAATTAAATATTTAACCATTTTTCTCATTATTACACCTATATGCACTGGAAAAAAACCGGAAAGCAAAATAAATCATTCGAGCATTTGCAAAAGTTTAGATAACACTTTGAATTCACGTTAAAAGAGGGAACTACTTTCTCTCCGTCATTGCCAACCTCACTGGGCACACGCACTATTGTCCACGTGCCCGCTATTATACAGGCTGTATGTAAATTCGGCCGACAAACTTCTGCCGCAGATTTATCACAAAAAAAAAATGTAGTAGAAAACACATATACGACCTATGGTCTAAAGTGAATTCTATGAGAGATACACATTTTTGATGATGTAACTGAAGAAATAGTTTATTACAGGACCACTGTAAAGTACGTGTGTTTGGAATCTTCCCCTCCCTTTAATAGCTGCAACTGCGTGTAACTGGGTATTGTGCGTGTCCCACCTGCCAAGTATTGGTAACTATTATTTTGAAAGTAAAACACTAATTACTCGAAAAGGGCGAGGCTTAAGGTATTTACACAAGGCAACATTTTCGTTAATTGTGACATGGGGATTAAACACCCGTCTTTTAAGTTACAAATGTGACGCCGCAACATGGAGGTTTGTTCGTAATAGGGGCAGTAATACTGATTACTTACATTAAATATTTTTATCAACAAGAGGTGCTGTGGTGTTTAAGAGCTTTGTTCAGTTAACCATTATCTAGACAATCGGTGATCCATCTTAAATATCTCCAACTGCAATTAACGGGTACTTCAGGTACAATTTCAAAGACGTGTACCACCCTTAAAGGCTGTTCACGAAAAAGTGAGCACTTTTGAAATCAACCTTTGAAGAATATAATTATCCCTACCTGCATTTATTTTAACGGGCGCCCTGAGTGACATGCGCCCAGTAAAGTTGGTAACGATGAATGGAAAGTAGTTACATACCTTAATATCGAACGAAAAGTTTTAGATAACAGTCAGTAATAAATTGAATTATTTCGTTAATTGACGTTTTTTTTATGCATCTAAGTGTAAAATGAGAAAATTTACAAAATATTTTATTTTGTACTAATTTCACAGTCGCACTTGACCGACGCATGAATAAAGTGACGAGGCCGATGGGAATGTAAATTTTGCATAAGGCAGAAGAATACACAATGCGCATACGAGTAGATCTTAAGCAGGGCTTTCAAAAGTGCTCATTTTACAGTGAACAGCCTAGGTATTCATTTTAGACCACAGATCATATTTATGTTTTAAACTTATTTTTTCGTGATTAACCTGCAGCCGAAGTTTGTCGGTCGAATTTAAATACATCCTGTATATGCAGATAGGGCTTGTCTGTATATTCAGGTAGGGACAGCGAAATTTTCAAAAATTTGATTTCAAAAGTGCTCAGTTAAGTTTTAACTGCATATACATATGTATATTGTGCACGTAATATTATAAAAGAGGAAGGCGCACGTGAGTATGGACGCCAAGACGACGCGACGTGCACACGGCGACGGCGCAGGGACAGCGAACCACAACCCCATGCGGGCCGCCACGTGTGCACTGCACTTGTACGGCGGTGACCGAGGTCTCAGGCTGCAAGCGCATCTAGCCTAAGCGGCTTACGTAGCAAGAAGGCGTTTACGTCACCGGCCGCGGATCCCGGTCTACGCCCCGCCGAGAGGCTCAAGTGCACCGTGCAGTATTCCTGCATCACGTCGATAACTGTGCTCTACGGGCCTGCAACCCCTCCCCTCTTAGCCTAGTCTTTCAGAGGGAGCTCATTACTACCCAGCACCCATATGAGTCCCCACTGTAACTGTTTCAACGTTTCGCGGTTAAATATCAGAATGAAACTTCGATATATCTACTTGCAACGGAAGAAAAAAATGTTGCATATAAATAAAAAAAATAAAAAAAATATAACGAATTGAAGTAAAAACAGTACTGAATTTAAATAAAACAAATGATTGCATCGAAGTAAAAACAAATATTGAATCGAAGTAAAAACGATATAACATTGGAGCAAAACAAATACTGCATTGGACTAAAACAAATGCTGCATTGAAGTAAAACCGATATAACATTGGAGCAAAACAAATACTGCATTGGAGTAAAACAAATGCTGCATTGAAGTAAAACCGATATAACATTGGAGTAAAACATATACTGCATTAGAGTAAAACCGATATAACATTGGAGTAAAACAAATGCTGCATTGGAGTAAAACGAATATCACATTAAAGAAAAAACTCTTGCACTGAAAAAAAAAAATCGCGGCAACCACAAAGTATTATTTTGGAAATTCCTTGCCAATTACTTATATGCAGAAAGAAGATTGTTTTTAGCAGTCACCGCTAAACGTTTGTGGCCACACTGAAATATTTTTGTGGATGCACAAAAATATTTCACAGGATGAATTCATTGCAAAATATTTTTCACTGTGTATTCCCAGTTAGTAAGCACTTCAGTTGTGAACACAAAAATAAAAGTACGTACACTAATTGGGAATGTAGTCCCGTTAGTCCTATGTCTTCCCTCCGTACTGAAAGTACTGTGTTAACATTTAGTGCAAAGTAAATTTGGTTTCCTTTAATTTTATAAATAAACAGTCAGGACTCCTGTATACTCTGTTTCATATAACTTCGATAAAATTTGACAGAAGCTGTGACCAACCTACACAGCATGTAAACAGTAAACGCCCCCATTTGCAAAGTACTGTGTCAGCTGATGGCTGTTGCAGGATGCGTGTTATCGTGTTGGCGCTCTTTGCGATGATTGTACAAGAAAATAGTACTCGGAATTAAAAATTATAATGTGGGAAATTAATGATAATTACGCAACATGTATGGTTAAAATTACGCTCATAGACTAGCACACGATGTTTCTGAGTTATATAGCAAGGGCTTTAAAAATATTTAGAAATACTCCCCATTGAGTCTGTTGTCTATGGTCGCCACCCGCCCTGTGAAAAGCAGTTGCCTTTCCATTGTGCTCACTGCTCTCTTCCGTCATAATTTATCTACATGCTGGTGATGTCGGAATATTTACGCAGTTAATTATTTGCGTATTTCATTAAGTAATTCGTCATATGTGCCTTTTTACAACTGTCTCCTCAGTGAAATGAATAATCGACACGTGTCTGCCGCTTTGTAAAATTAGTTTGTTGTGTGCTGTGGTCCGCCATTTTATGTGAGCATCGGGAAGCACGAGCGAAAAATTATTTACGTTTGTAAGTTCAAATTCGTTGGTTTCAATAAACGTTAAGTGGTTTGTTAATTGGATAAGTCAGTAAATCAATTATTTCGTATCAGTAGCCAACAAGTGATTTTAGTGAATTAGTCCTCCAAAGTTCAGCACGGATTTAGAAATTACGATGTGAACAGTAAGTTTGTGTGTTAAGGTTTTCTTAAATTGTTATTAGTATATTTGAAATTTATTTGGACTTTTGATTGAAAAACTAACGAATTTTACGTAGACGTCAAATTATCTTAACATGTTTACAATGTGCATTTCGCACATAACAGTGGCGTATTTATTGCGTTTTGTTTGATGCGGGAGGTTTTCAAATGCACGTGGCCTAAATAAGCGCCCTTTTAGTTTAGTTCTTTATATAAAAAAAAATGTAATGAAATTTTTCTGTTGAGCATTTCTCGTATCGGTACAAACAGCGACGCATTTATCGCATTTAGTTTTTTCGATGAAGTTAAATCTTTTGAGTAGGCCTAGTAGTAAACTGAATGCTATTTCCGTACGAATAAAATTTTCCACTGCATCATCAAAACAATGCAAGTTCCAATCGCCACTCTCATAAGAAGAACCACAAAAAATCACGTCTTACGAAAGACGATTAAACTATAGTTCCTTCCCCACCCCACCAATAAAATAAAACAGAACCTGGACTAGTATATTAAGTGATCATAAAAATAAAACAGTTGGAAATGGCAACCAGCTATAGTAGCCTAAATACTGGACGAAGTTGTCAGTCTCTTCAATGCTTGCCATTGGATTCGTAGTTTGTTTACAAAGATCGTTTTCTTCGCCGACAGAACAGCTGTGGCGGAGGGATACATGGTGACCGCACTTCTTTTCGAGAACTTTGCGAGTACGGAGCGGCGCCGGAATGCAAGGGCGGGGGAAAGGAGTACCACGATAAAACCCGCCGGGCAACGGCAACAACCACCACGTTTCCTACATGTGAAAATCTGAGCGTCTCCGCCGGGAATCTAAACCGGTTCGCCTTGGCGGGAGGCAACAACAATTACTACTACACCAATGAGACTCCCAATAAAAGTTTTGATATGTACACGAATACATAATGGGCTCATATTTACCAAGGGTTGTTCACGATAAAATGAGCACTTTTGAAAACAACCTTCGAAAAATGTCACACGCCAAACCTGTGTGTATTTTAAAGGTCACACGTAGTGGCGTGCGCCCAGCAAAGTTGGTAACGAATGGAGTGAAAGTAGTTCCCTGTCTCAACGTTGAATTTAAAAGTGTTCAGTAGTCCTACACATGTGTCAATACTACAGTGGTTTATTTCTCTTTCTGATTTTTTATGCATATAAATGTATATATATATTTATAAATCTGTAAAACATTTACTTTCATAATAATGTTACAGTTGATTTTACATATGGCGGAAGGATACACAATGTGATTATAAATAGACCTTAAGCAGGGCTTTCAAAAGGGCTCATTTTGCCGTGAACAAACTATAAGCATAGGGCTTCCGGGAGACGAGCTGGAATACTGCGCGTACTTCCAGACTGGCGGTTTGTCGCGGTGCGTACTTCTTCATTTGGAAAGCCGAGGGCGTTGCCAGTCGGCTTATCTAACGCATAATCACTTTGTAATGAGCAGACGTACATTTCTTTTGTTGCGTGGCATGTGATTACGGGAGTTCGTGTATTAACAGTTATATTTTACTTCTTCAAGAGTTTGAGTATAAAGTCCAAAGTAGTTCTTACTAGTGTTTCATAGCTACATTAAATGTAGGTTTTACAATTGTAACTGTGCAAAAACTAAACCGTGCAGGGAAATAAATTACGAGGCCAAATTCATAAAAAAAAAACTACTGGAAATGTTTTGTTTTTGGGCATTTCTAAAGGATCGCCGTTTAATATTATACTTCCAGACTGCCGTTTAGTAAAAGTTTTTTTTTTCTTTCCTAGGTTTATGCTGTTTTAGACCATTTTTCACCGTGAAAACTGTAGCACTAATATTATATTCTGGAGTGACAGGCTCTTTTACAAATATCCTTTAAGAACAGAACTCGTTCTTTTGCAGGGGCCACGGTGGCTGAGCGATTAGCACGCTCGCCTCCCACCAAGGCGATCCGGGTTCAACCCCCGGCCGGTCACCGGATTTTCGCAAGTGGGAACAGTGTCGGGTTTCCTCGGGGATCTCCCGTATCTCCCACCCCTTCATTCCGGCGCCGCTCCATATTCACTTCAGTCACCCTCATCGGCTCTCAAGACCTCGCTGTTAAGAGCCGCCCAAAATCTCTCCATTCTTTTGAACATTTCATACTCAAGTCTATCGTCAAAGTACTGACTGACGAACAAGTCCAGCAAGAGAGTTTCTAGTATTTATGGTTTCGTCACGACTATAACTCCAGTGTTTGTTTATATGGCATGTGGAGAGCGTCGGACACTATGAAAATAGTCACCGACCACAGGGTATGGCCACACACACACATTTGACTATGCTAATAGCAACTGACAGTCTGACGCGTGGACCTGAATAAGGCCGAGAGGACACGCTGTGAAACACTGTCATGCGAGTGGTAAGTTCCAGGTCGCTGTGGCCTGACGTTTGAATCAACGGGCAGGTGAGGGCACCCATCCAAGTCGTGAAGGTTCCGGTTGACTCTGATCACTTCAAGGGAGGATCGCCGTAGTGGTGCGTGACCACAAATATGCAACTCCGTAATATTGGCGCCTGCCATCTTGACACAGTTGCTACTCTACAGCATTATTTTACTCCCGCACAATAAAGGCTGTTAACGATTAAGTCAGCACTTTTGAAATCAACTTTAGAAAAATGTCACTGCCCCCTGCCTGCATATATTTTAACGGGCGCCCTGAGAGTCATGCGTCCAGTAAAGTTGGTAACTATGGATGGGAAGTAGTTCCGTATCTTAACGTCGAATAAAAAGTGTTAGCCAAAAATTTCCGATAGTTTAAATTAATTTTTAAGCTATCCGTTTTTCTTAATGAACCGAAGAGTAAAAATTAGCAGATTTGTATAGTATTTACTTTATTAATAATTTCACAGTTTTATTTGAGTGACGAGGCCCATAACAATGTTAATTTTACATAGGGCGGAGGAATACTCAACGTGCATGCAAGAAAATATTAAGCAGGGCTTTCAAAAGTGCTCATTTCACCATGAACAGCCTATACACCTAGGCGACTGGCATGAGCTGGTTTACACCTTTACCGTTCCACATGTACGCTACCTATCTGAAACGTAGGAGCAGAGATAGTAGCATTTGGAGAGGTACTTTAATGAAGAGTCGTAAATTATTTTCTACATATTCAGCTAACTATTTATTTATGTTGTGACATTAAATAATGAAAATGATGGAAAATCGCTTTAAAATAAACAATAAACGAAATTATAGACTAAGAATTTTAACTGCATTTACATTTTTGTACACATATCAAAATTGAACAAAATGTATGCATCAAGTTACAGCTAATTGTACGTGTTGACAGGATGTCATGAGAACACTTTCTTCGTAATTTCGTACGCAAATTTTATGTTGGCGATAAAATTTTGAGTCAAAATAGGCGAAAGGCAAATCATTACCGTACGCAAAGTATCAGATTTGAAATAAATGAATACCATCATGACATTGTGACTTCCAAGAAGCACAATAGCTGAAAACAAACTCCGTGTAAAAATTACTGCTTTTTTAAATCTACACTAATCAATAGCTAAAATTTATTTCGTATTCACGTTAAAATATTATTAATGCAATTTTGCACAATATGTGGCATTTTGATAAAGCTATCATTGATATAATGTCGCGAGGCAGTCAAATGCCCTCAAAATCTTACATGTATGTGGAGACATGGAGTGATGAGTTCATAGACTAAAGATGAAGTAGACCGCTTATTCGTCTTCTGCGCATGTACCCGAAATTGACCTGTCCCAAAGTAACAACTTTCTAAGTCACATGGTCAAAACTTATTAACGAATTTTTTACATCTTAATTTTTAAAAGACAAGCTGTTTTGTATGAATAAAAATTTCCCACAAATTTAAATACAATCAAACTGCATACACACGCTGCTTAGAGGAAATACAAAAACATCGCAAAGTATTTTTTTACTAAGCAGTGTTCTAACCTCAAATACAATCCACGCCGTTTTTTCCAAGTCGTATTGGCAGGAAAGCAGTTCATTGTTGGTGCACGGGGATTGGTTGTGCGCAGCCAGCGAGATCGGTCTACCTCATCTTTATAGTCTATGGATGAGTCGTACTGAATAATGCTCAGCGATGAATATCTCGGTTTTGTACTATCGCATATGCCGTCGTGTGCGAGAATGGCGATACACAGGGGAGAGGGCACGTCCTGATCAGAGCCGTGTAGCGAGTTTTTTTTACAAGCTAAGCAATATAATAGCCCCACATATTTGAGTGTTTGGATAACAATTAGTAAAATACCATTAAAATATGACACATTACACACTTTACACTACACTAAATGGTTTATAAAAGCCGGGCTGTGGTTCCATTTTCAATTTCTAACAAACGCAACTTACAACTTTGCTCACCCTCCACATGTATTTACCGTTTTATAATACGTAACATTAGTTATAAAACCGGAAACAAAATTAATGTAATAATAATTAAACTGAATACTATTTTGTAGAGAGCATATTACAAATTATAAGAAAACTCCCTATTTCCCGAACAAATTCATCCACTTTCAAAGGAAATGCGTAGGACTGGAGGACGCAAACAGAACGACTGCGTACCCTGCCCGTGTTGTTGCTTGCGAGTTCGATTCATCGCTAGTCGCTCCTGTTTGTGGAAATAAATACTAGATAGCAGCACTATGCGTTTACACGAAAACTGTTTCTCGAATCGAAAACGGGAAACTTAGAATTTAAGTGTGTTTAAAGTTGAGGCGAAATCTAATAAAGTGTCAAACATTTCCAATATGTATAGGGCAAGTATTGCTCACCTCGCATCTATGGAATAAACGCCACTGATCCTGCCACTGTCATAGAGACAAACACCGGCATTACTACTGGCATCCCTGAACGGGGGGAGTGACGCACTATGACTTCACGTCACCCCTCTGGTAGTGATTCGGCAGCACAGTGGTACGTCAGTGATATTCCGCATCTTCGTGTGTTACCTCTCACGAGACAGCGGTCTGGTGCGGATTTCTAGCATAACACTCTCTTCCGCACGGCACATGTGTTAAAGCCAGGCTTCACCATGCATCGGCTTATAGGGAATTAAATGCTAAATTCGGGCAAAGATCTCTCAGTCTTTTTTGTGGTAGTATTTTCGACTAAAGATTTTCATTAGGGAATTAACGCTTCTAGATTTGCAAACCTTCCGAATTTTACTTATTTAATTATAAAAGCACTTTTTCCGTATTTTCTATAAATATTACATTTCATAAATAATAAAAAAAAGTGAATTAAAAATCTAAAAATTTAAATTTTTACGGTTTACAAATTTAGATGCGTTCAATCTCTAACAAAAATCTTTAGTCGAAAATACTACCACAAAAAACGACTGTGAGATCCTTGTCGGAATTTAGCACTTAATTCCCTATAAGCCCATACATGGTGAAGCCTGACGTTAACGCAATGCAAGCGTCATGCTGAGTGTACACTGGTGTTCGGCAACTCCTCCGATCTGTCCCGTATAGAAATTGTGTGCGATCAGCTCAGACGCTAACTACCACGACACGGTGCCGATCTGCACGATATCGAGGGCCATTTTCGACGGCTGCGAGCCCACTTCCAGCAGAAAACGATACAACAGCCGTGCGACAATCCCGAACCAAATCAGTGCATGTACGAATATCCAGATCTGACGAGGAACCACATTCTATATGTTATTCACGGTAAAATGAGCACTTTTGAAAGCCCTGCTTAAGATCTACTTGTGTACACGTTGTGTATTATTCCGCCTTGTGTAAAATTAACATGGCATTGGACCTCATCACTTCATTCGTGCGTGGGTCACGTAAAATTGTGTAATTATTAGAAAAGTAAATATATAACAAATTTGCTCATTTTTACAATTTGATGTATTAACAATCCGAATGCATAATAAATTATTTAAGTTATCACAAATAGCTACCTTAACACTTTTTACTCGACGTTAAGATATCGTCCATCCATCGTTACCAACTTAACAGAGCACATGTCACTCAGTGCGCCTGTTAAAATATATGCAGGTAGGAGCATTACCTTTTTTCAAGGTTTTAATTTCAAAAGTGCTCACTTTATCGTGAACAGCCTTTACCGACATGGGACCAGCAGTATTCCTATACTCAGTTTTCCGTGTGACGTGATATTCAGTGGCGTAACTACAGTGGGTTAAGTTTGAGCAGTTGCTCCAAGCGCCAAGCTCGCGAGAGGCGCATTTTTTTTTTAAATTTAATAAGCAAATATGAATTACAAAGTAATGTAAATTTAAAGAACGTTTACCAGAAAATGCACTCAATATTACATAATAATGTGCTTAAGTGACTTTACATTCTCGTAAGGTTAGCTAGTTCTAAACAATGAGGACAGGTTGGGTCATCTCTTAGGCGTTCTGTGCCTGGCACTTCCGTACGAAGTCTTAATGGGTGATATTGAAGATTTCACTAACTTTTCGAAGACAAAAGGCCCAGGATACAATGGGACATTGAATGTGTGTGGAATCTACACGGGCCTTCAGGCAAAAATTAAAAATATGAAATCATCAGCCACGTACGTTAACTGCTATTATCATGCTTAAACATTGTAATTAATTACTTTTTCGATGCGTTCATTATCAGTACGTGTAATTTGTTACATTACACGACAGCTCTTACTAAAAAAAAGGGCAACATTCCTATGATAGACTTTCAGAAAGGCTTGTCCAACTATATAGTCTAGTGGAAATCAAGCACTCCATGCACCTCGTGGTGGTTATTTCTATGTTCTTAAGCTAAAGACATATGTACTTAAATAGTGAAAATAAGACAAGAGCTCTAAGCATCAAACGGTCAACTGTTTTAAACAATTTCCTACAGTAATTATAGTTCTACTGGAAAATTTAGATATAGATTTTATCGATACTGTTTAAAAAAAATATACAAATTGTTTAAGAATACCTAGAGTATCCATCCAAAATGTTGTCTTCGCTTGGAGACAAGATAAAACCGAGAGAATAACGGTCCACATAACAAAAAAAAAAGAAAACTTGATTATGCTATTTGGAAAGTGAGAAGTTTCTCCTTATTTTCCCGAGGAGAAATTAAAACAAACGAAACACGTTTGATTAACTGCTAGAATATTACACTAAAATTTACTAAAGAAAAACGTTTTCAAGCTGCAGTGTTTAACCACAACCTGTTCACAGTGAAGATTATAAAAGAAATGTGTACGAATTAAGTGCGTGACTGAATTTCGTTACGGTGCCAGTGCCTGCTGTCTCACCTGAGAAGTTATTTTCAAACCGAAAAATCATCACGAACACGTGAACTCTTTAGCAATTATCTCAATTAAAAAGGGCCTGAGTGAGAAAAATACATTTGGGCAATGCAATCGCACAATTCGTAAGTGAAAAGGCTTCACGACCTTCCAAAAAATTGCAATATCGTTTCCTTTCCGCCAGTCCAAGGTAATTAACTTTTTTGTCCGCGAATGCATCTAAAGAAATATTTCTTGATCGAAATTGCCACGGAAGTTACATCAGACGCGCGGTCGGTGAGAAGTAGTTTCGTGAGCCCAGTTACAGACTCAAAGTGGGGGGTGGGTTCCGTATCCGGCATTTCACGTTTGGCAAAATGATAAATACGACAAGGAGAGACGAGGGAAGCGAAGTAGAACGCCTGCAAGCGATAACAGTGATAGCTCTTAGTAGCCTGGCTTCCTCCATAATGTTTTATTCAAGTTTCAGAACGCAAGTCTCTAGACAGTTCTTTTGAAACACTCCAGCGTGTTCATCGCTGCTATATATCATAAATAAAGACTCTTGGTGTGAAATAACACAGCTCTGTGTCTCAGTGTTCAGACAGGCTACCAGGGGAGGAGAATTATGACGCAAATCAACCTAGTTACGTATAGCACTCATACTCGGGGACAGAATCTACTAGCGACCCAGCTCTTCTCCTAGCCAAACCTCCCCGCAAAGAACGAGGTGTTTACTAGTATCATGGTGCTAACCATATAATAAACAGACGGATTAAAGTTCACTTATTAATAGGGGAGAAATCCTTTCCATCAATCCTCGATGCAGAAGTGTAAAGACCATATTACACAGTACCAAATTCCGTGAAAGCTTGCGCACGGTGTTATGATTGTATGAAAGAGCCATAACTTGGAATCCTCGTATGAACCCGGCATCACAACTTCAGTAAACCAGGACGACAGAAATTAAAACAGCGTATTGCAAAAGAAGGACCGACAGCAATATCCCCCTCCACCAGCCGGCAGTCGAGGATACATTTAAACAACGCGCCGATATAGGCCGACGCAAGGCAGGGCTCGACAAATTTCCACATCCGACCAGAAGTCAGGGAAGATCACAACATGGGGGGGGGGGGGTGTTTGTGTGTGTGTGTGTGTGTGTCCGCCGCTATCAAATGATCGGTTATATACAGCCTCCGGCATCAAGAACAAGGTGGGGACTGTCCAAACTAGATATAAAAAATTATGGCATGCGTTATACTTCACTTAAATTATAATAATATCGTAAATATTAATTAAAGTAGCTCCCCGTTACTGTAACTCATTCAGTATTGTATTGCCTGTCTCTCATATATAATGAAGAAACCCCCTCAGTTACCCTAAAAGCTCTACCATTAACTGTCATTTCAGCTACGCCTCTAAAATCTTTTTGTATGGATATGACCGTAAGTCAAAGACATGTCATAACAACAATCTGTAATAGCTGCCGTTATACGAGCTAGTATGGCACCCATCACGAAATCTGTCGCTTTGTACGACCTTCTTTCATCAGATTTGGTAATAGGACCTGTTTCTGTTCTATTTTGTTTTCAGTGGCAGGTTTCATACCAGCTTTCATACCTGGCCAATTACATTGCAGTTTCATATCGCAGGGAGTTCCCAATGGCTACTACTTGAAAACAGTTTATGAAGAAACCACAAAGGACGTCTCCATCTTGATTATACGTCCGTGAGGTCAAAACTTTCAAATTAATTTTAAATTCGAAAAAAAAGATCAATGATATTGACGATGACAACTTTATTACTGTTAAAAACAGTAATAATTATTATTTATTACATTATGCCGCTCTGCGTAGTTCCCCTTTCTCCGTCCCACTGTAACGTGAGAAGCACAATAAGTCAAGAGCATCACTAGGGACCTGAGAAGTGCGCGGAAATTTACAATGGGATGCCGCGCGCCACGCGAGCTGCGATAAGTATAGCGGGACTTGCGCCACTTCCCGTCCTCGAGACTTGCATAGCTGCGGTTATCGTCGCAAGAATGTTCTCGTTATTGCTCTCGCCTTCCTCAGCGCTACTTGGGAAGGGGGGGGAATCTTCTAGATCGGGCCACATGATGCATATAAGCCGCAGCAGACCCCCCTAGTAGACAGTCTGGAGCTTTCTGCGGTGCCAGCGAAACGACAAGTGACGATAGTGACCAACGAGACTGTAACTGGATGCGTGAGTGACAAGACATTTGTAATTACTGTAATAGACAGTAACCAATAGAAGTGCATTGATACGGCTTTAATTAGAATTGAGATTGGCATTACATATTGCTCTAACGTAAAATAAGTAGTGTTAATAGTAGAAATAAGTAATTTTAGTGATATAGTTAACAGCTGTGTGTAATTTATAGCACTGAAAATAAATTAATAAATTACATTTAGTTATATTAATGTAATAAAAATACATCCATCCCTCACGAACTCTGAAGCGCCCTCCGACGTCTTTTAACAATATTCGAAACATTGCAAGGAAATAGGTACAAATTATCTAGCATGCATGAAACGCAAAGCCGTACGTGAAAACGTAGCGCAGTGCAAGTGTTGCGTTACGCTGATCGAGGCATTAAATTAGGACGTGAATTCGAAACGCCTTTGCATACTTTCCTTTTTCTAAAATGCTAAATGCGGTTAATAACTTTGGACGTCAAGGGGGGGAAAAAAAAAACACAATTTGTGAACTGCTTATATTGAACGAAACTATATCAGTAAACAATGAATTAATGCAAGGGCCGGCAGCAATAAAGCAATATTGAGATGAGTAAGCTTGTTTAAAAAACGCAGCACGAGTTGCTGAATGGAGAAATGTGTATACCTACACGTTGCTGGCTAACGGGGTCATTTTGATGGCGTCGTGAGGCCGGAGTTCGCGAAAAAAGCGGCTGTCAAGACGTCAAGTCGGCATTCGTGGTCGCGACTTGGACCACGACATTCGCACCGGAGTGAGCAAGAGTAATGTTGCGAAGGGTAAAAAAAAATACCCTAGTGCAGATGTAGTAGGTGTACTATGAATAGCTGAGAAAGAATACGCACAGGGATAAACTGGAATAATTTATGTTCAGTACTGGCCCAGCAACCCGCCCGACAGCCGTGGTTGAGATGCACGTAAGAAACCACTCTCCCCCCCCCCCCTCCCCAATCTTCCGAGGACTATCATCGTCAACATATTAAAATATTTTAAAACTTGTAGGAATTAATATTTGAAGTTAAAATTAAAATAAAGAAAGTTACTTCTCAAACGAATGAGTATTTTTATCAGTTTAACACGGATCACTTTAACACGAACCTCTAAAGTATCGTTAAAATCTAGAAAAATAATTTTGACTACTGAAAACCCTTACAGGTAACTTACGCGAAAAAAAGAATCATGTCCATTATTTTCAACCAAGTTTTACTGCGTTTTATTATATACTGATAATTGTAGTAGTATCCTACACTTTTTGTCTATATAGCGATATCCCGGAAAATCTTAAATTAAGCGCACCGTACCGAATTACCAACCGCTCAAAATTAAGCCGTTTGCTCCTTAAGCTGGACTCACAACCATCCGTTAGTCGCCCGTCCGTCCGTCGGTCACGTGGTCTTCAACCAATCGGAGGGCAACCTTTTTTTCCTATCCGTCAACCCGTCAAATATGTATCAAACTTTACTTTCGACGGACGGAAGGATGGGCCACTGCCTTGTAATACCGTTCCTTGAACATGGCTGTCGGAAAACAGTCACGTGTTTTTTGTCTGAATATTTTTTTCTTTTTAAATACACAAGGCAGTGAAGTTGTTTACGTTTCACCTTTGAATTGAACTGAAGATGCCTTGCAGATTTCCGGAGGAAATGCTGGTAAATTAAGTTAGGGAAAGAGAATGTATTTATTTCATTCATGAAAAACATTCGTCTGTGCGCGAGAAAGATTGTGTAGTTGGGTGGTAACACTGAAATTTTTCTGGCCCGATGGATCAACGGACTGTTGAGTCGCTGTTGATGGACGAAAAAACCAACCGATGGCTGACTGACGAAAGCGACGGATGGTTGTGAGCCAAGGTTTACTCGCAACTTCGCGCCCAGCCCGTGTGAGGGAGCGAACTCTCGCCTCTGCTTTGCCCGTCAGCTCACGTACTTGCAGCGAGCACCCAGACGGCTCCGCGGAAACTGTCTCGTCGTCGGAGCTCGTCGTGGCGTCGAGCCGCTCCGCCTCCTTTGAGGAGTTTCCGTCTGGCGCGCCATCTCTAAGCGTTTCACGAAGCGTGTCTGCCGGGACGCATTTAGGGGCCCTTCCTCCATACCTCTTTCTGCAGGAACGAGACAAGTCGACTATGTCCAGTCGCAGACCAAGTGAGACTCCTCAGAATACAAAGTGGTGAACAGAGTGTTCACACGCCACGCACACGAAACAGATAGGGCAAATATGGCACGGTAATAAACCGCGAACTCTCAATGTGACACATCGCTCAAGGGATATGCCGTTCACAGTAACATGAGCACTTTTGAAAGCCCTGCTTAAGATGCACTTTATACATGCGTTGGCCAAACGAAACTGTAAAATTATTATAAAAGTAAATATTTAACAACTCTGCTGATTTCTACACTTCGATGCATTAAAAAAAAAATACAAAAAAAACAGAAAGCGAAAGAAATAATTTAAATTATGACAAATGGTTACCTAACACTTTTTATTCGACGTTAAGATGCAGAACACTTCTTCCCATCCACCGTTACCAAATTTACTGGACGCATGTCACTCATGGCGCCTGTTGAAATATATGTAGGTAGGGGCAGCGACTTTTTTTTTAACGTTTATTTCAAAAGTGCTAATTTTATCATGAACAACATTTACAAAGTCTTCCACCGGAACACTACGACCTGAGTTTTAGGGTTCGGTTTACAGCAACCGTATCGCAAGTCCATGTCCAGAACTTGAAAATTTTGGCTCGATAGGAACACATGAAAATTGAAATTTTTGGACCATCTTATCACGTCTCGCCAAACGCACGCAACAGGTCTAAACCTAAACTTTAACAGTCAAATACGTTAATCGACCTACGAGCGAGAGACTTTGCAACATTGTTTTTTCAAATGTTTTAAATGAAGTTCGTTATGTCTGTGTTAGGATTACCCTAGGGTGCGCCTGAAACAAGTGCATGAAAATTAAACAAGCATGAAACTGAAATGTTGTACGATAAATGATATAAATGCTTGCTTACTGCACAACATTTGAAACAATTCGGACAAAAATGCTGGCAAGTTAGTCGCGTATCGGCAGCCATAATGAGCTGCTATCAAGCCCGACGTATCCCGGATAGTTAGGCCTGCACGCTAGGTGGAACAGTGCGACCAATGTTGCGTCTCGAATTTCTCAACCTTTTCACAGTTTCAAGGGCGGTTTACGACCTCACAATGGCTCGTGAAACGTCCCCTTTTACAGCCTTTAACACACTTAGCAGTGAACGTGTCCGACATTTTCTTTTTATTGCTTGATACAAGAGAAAAGGTTTACGAATATGCCTAAGTGATACTCTAAAAAAAAGCATTCACCTATGCTCCTTTATCATTACTTCAAGGAAAATGTGTCACTAGCCGAGATAGAGAGTTCTTCACAACGAAATATAAAATTGAAAGTAGCAGATATCTATTGAAACAAAAACCAGCGTGTAACCGTACAAAATGCTGGCCAATTGCAGCATGCAAACAAAAGTGCATTTTCTTTAGTTAAAAGTATCAACACAGCGAAATACATCGTGTGCGCGACATTGCAATTACGGCACACGAGAAAACAGGACTAATGAAAATAAATTTACCGGTACAACACATGCGTTGATGAAAACAAATGGTAATTCACAGTTAAGGCGGATACATGAAAACTGTGGGACACGCGTTTGTAAAGGCTGTTAACGATTAAGTGAGCACTTTTGAAATCAATCTTAGAAAAAAAGTAACTGCCCCTACCTGCATACATTTCAACAAACGATCTGAGTGACATACGCCCAGTAAAGTTGGTAACGATGGATGGGATGTAGTTCCGTATCTTAACGTCCAATAAAAAGTGTTAGGTAACCGTTTGTAATAATTTAAATGATTTCTTTCGCTTTGTTTTTTTTTTATGCATCAAAGTGTAGAAATGAGCAGATTAGTTAAATATTTACTTTTCTAATAATTTCACAGTTTCACTTAACCGACGCATGAATAAAGTGATGAGGCCCATGACAATGTTAACCTTACATAAGGCGGAAGAATACACAACGTGCATACAAGTTTATCTTAAGTAGGGTTTTCGAAAGTGTTTATTTTACAGTGAAAATCCTATACACACTAATTCACAGCATATTTTCGCAAATACAGCCAAACCATGAATTTTACTACCCCCAGGCCTCCCTATTTCAGCATGTAAAAAAATAGGCAAATATAAAATGTTCATACGAATTCACGCGAAGGAAAGAGTGGAAGGCATACCCAGAAGAAATGTCTACGAAAGTCAGAAAATATAGGATGTGAATGAAAAACGAGGGGCTTAGAAAAGCAAAATGCATCGAGATAAGATTCCATGAAGGTCTGATTCTGAAAAAGGAACTGAAGGGAGAGCGGGAAGTATCGCATATTAACCCAAGAACCCTACCCGGGGTACTGGAGTACTCCGCACAATAAATATTTTGTTGTATCTTCAAGCAAGTTGGCAACACTGACTTGTCCTTCCACATACCTTTCTACCTGACCTCCAAGTAGTAATTGTTAGTAGCGGACTGAGAGCTGCTCCATGCAGAGGTGTTGTACTAGAGTGTTGGGGTACACCAGCACCCCAGGGTAGTGTTAGTGAGAGTATACATTTTGATAGGTGTCTGCATGTAAGTATACGCCGTTCACGATAAAGTGAGCACTTTTGGAGCCCTAGTTACTTTTTTCCTTTAACCAATTTGTATCCTTCCACCAATTGTTAATGTAAACCCTGCCATGTGAGTAATAAACACAGTGCATACCTTCACCATACCAAAAACCAAAAGTCAGAGGCCACAATGAAATGTTTTAATCGGTTATTATGTCTGATGAAACAGGTGAAAAAGTGCTCACTTTACCGTTAACGGCTTATAGTAATATGTTTTACACTTTATGATTAACATAAAGTAACTAAAGTGCATTTATTTTTCATAAATGTTAATTTTTTCCGGATATGTTTTATCCAGTTACAATTCTCTAATATCTGGCTATAATTTCGCAACATGAACAGTTCAATATCAGCAGCAGCAACAACAAAAACAGCATCCGCTAATCATAAAAAGAGATACTCGTGGCCCCTGACAAAGTGAAATAATGGAATTATTGATGAAATCCGATGACTCTAGTACAACAATATCAGCAGCAGCAACAACAAAAACAGCATCCGCTAATCATAAAAAGAGATACTCGTGGCCCCTGACAAAGTGAAATAATGGAATTATTGATGAAATCCGATGACTAGTACAAGTGACATTTCTTCAGACAGTGGACCAGATGGAGTAGTTGAAGATTGCAGATCCGAAGCGATGAGTATTTATCGGAAAGTGGTTCTTCAACTGGTAACACGTGTGTTGTGGTAAGTAATTCTTCACCTACTGGACATGACTCAAACATTGATTCTGACGATCTTCTCTCAGTGATTGATGTGCCTGACAGACTTTTTAGAGAGATGAAGTATAAATGATGTGGTAAAAAGCCAAAGAACATAAGGTGTCCTGCAAGGAATAAAGTTCATCTTCCTGGGGATAAAGGTGCAGCAAGAAATATTAACTGTGGAATAGAAGCATGGAACGTATTTTTACAGAGGACGTACTAACTGATATTGTAAAACACACAAATGCAGAAACTATTGTGTAGCGTGTAAATATACTAGTGACCGATATCAGAACGATATCAGAACAATGATGATGAAGATACTACTGAAGCACCAGTAAGACCATCATTTACTCGTGATGCAGATGTTACAGAAGCACTTTTTGGATTATATTATCTAGCTGGTGTTTTGAAATTGAATTCTCTAACCACTCATGAACTATTTGATAAGCACACAGGTTTGATCTATTTCCGTAGTACCATTTTACAAGCAAGATTTGAGTTCTTGACTAACAGCTTACGCTTTGATGATCGCGAAAGTAGGAGTGAACGTCGAAAGAATGATCGATTAGCTGCGATACGGGAGGTTTTCGATCATGTTGTAACAACCAGTCAAAAGCTGTGTGTGCCAACAGAATACTGCACAGTCGAAGAGCAGTTACTTGGTTTCCATGGACGCTGTGTTTTCAAGATGTTCATTCCATCAAAACCTGACAAGTATGAAATTAAGATATTGATGATGTGTGGTGCTAAGACATTTTTATGTGTTGAATGCTCAAGTTTACACTGGCAAGGATTCAACTCTCAAAGGAATGGCTGTTGCACAGCATTATTCTACAGAGATGAGTAAATCGATTCATGGCACCAACAGGAATTGCACTTTTGATAATTGGTTCACTTCCGTACCATTGGCAAAAAAAAAAACAAAAGCTGCTGAGTGAACACACTGTGACAATGGTGGGTACAATGAAATCAAACAAGCCAGAAATTCCTCCATTGTTCTAAGACATTCGTGGACGTAAACGAAACAGTGCAATGTTTGCCTTCAGTGGCGAAGATACTCTTCTATCCTACTGTCTCCCAAAGAAGAAGAAAAATTCTGTCACAATGTTATCTACAATGCATGACCGAAAAGATGAGGACAAAACCGTCAGAATCCCAGAAATAATTGAGTTTTATAATGCCACAAAGGGTGGCGTCGACTGCTTTGATAAATTGTGTCATGCATACTCAGTGTCAAGGAAGGCTTGGCGATGGCCCTTATGTATATTCTATGGGTTACTGAATGCTGTTGGAATCAACTGCATGGTACTTTTGGCAGGCTCTGAATCAAAGTCTAAAGAACCTGTGTCTAATCGACGTACGTATCTAAAACAATTGGCTACTGAATTGATTAGGCCACATCTTGAGGCTCGAATCAAGATCCCAAGTTTGTCCTGTGATCTCATTGCTGCTATACCTGGGATTCTAGGTATCCCAGTACCGGAGACACTTCCTATCCAGAAGAACACAAATTCAGGGAGATATGCTTTTTGCATCCGTGGCAAGGACCGTAAAAACAGAACATCATGCAAAACCTGCAATAAATTTATATGTGGATAACACGAAATAAAAACATGTCCAGGCTGTGCAAGTGAAGTACGTTGGACAAAGTGAGGGCTATTTAATGTGTGCATTAATGTATTGTACTACGAAAAATAAAATACATTACATTTGGTTTCATATTTATTGACTTTATATGGGGTACTGGAGTACCCCACATAAAGTGCTACTATAATATCTGGGATGGGTAGTAGGGTTCTTGGGTTAAACGGAAGGTTGACACGAGAAAGGGGGGGGGGGTTGGGAGAAGCTGTAATGAATTAAAAGAATGTATTTGCGAAAACGAAATAGGCTGAGGCTCTCGCAGCAAGAAAGCCAATAAAAGAAACTGCGCAGAGTTCAAGTCACAAAAACATTTCCTTTCTCCGGATGATCTTTTCTGACCGGAGGGACAGTCTGCGGACGTGCAAGACGACATGTCAGCTTTCACGTTTAACCTTTTCTTCAGCCCGCATTATATGGGATGGAACGGAAAGTTTGTGACGATCACGCCACGAATGTCGTCAAGCCAGAAACCACAGCAGATACGCTGTAGCGGGCAGTGAGTCATTGTGGTCTGTCGCTCCCAGACCAAACAAACACAACTCGTGCCGCACTCGTCTGTACACAGGACAAGCAGCGGCAGCCCCAGTGCAGTAGAGTTTACGCGCTACTATACAAATTATAAGTCAGTCACTGCAATGATACACGAGAGTCACTTTGATGATTCGATACTTTGTATCGATTCACGATATAGCTGAGCCACACCGATGTACCAGTAGAAATTGCTGCCGTTTTAGATTCGAAGTGAAGCGTGTAAGTTTAGTACCTGAACTTTCGTATAGTGTACTGCAAATGAATTTACATCAAAGTTTGTAAAATTTATGCAAAAATAACATTTTAATATTATTAAAACATATTTATACACCAAACGTAAATATAGGCTAAAGAAGATATGCAGCATGGAAAGTTAGTCTTTGGAAGGAAAAAAAACACTGGTATTTGCTGATGAATCATTAAAAGTTGCATAACACTTGTTGAGAAAAAAATTATACTACATGCTCAAAAACACATTTGAATTATTTCATATTTTATAAATGAAATTACTTTCGGATGACACGAGTTAACGCGTCGTAATACGTATTCACTAGCTTATTCCAAATGACACAACGAATCGAGTCACGATTCACGCGATAATCACAGTGCATGCACCTCGCATGGCGATACATGCGCAGGTCATTATGTATACAGTCACGTCTCAATACTACGAATATTGTTACATGGTGTACGGTGATGAAATGGATAAAGTCAATAATTTTAAATAAGTTTTGTAGAAGTGGGTACATCACGGGAAGCATGAAATGAATCGCGGCCAACGTCTGATGACTCGCAGAAACGCCTCCTATGCAGCTTCACTGTCTAGCGAGTTGTCAGCCGAGATTCGGCCGTTCTTACGATTCGGGGTTCTCTCATACATTTGAGGGTATCCATCATGCATCGTTCCGATACATACGTCAAGGAGGCAACTCTAATCCGTCTGTTGCACAATTCCCCCCCCCCCCCCTCATGCACTGCCACGAGATGCTGAGGGAAAACGAAAGAAAACGACAGTCTAACTCAAGTCTCGCCAATGAAAATATTCCAGTCAAGTTGTATTTACATTTCGTATTTTTCGCAACCTAAAAGTACGACTAGGCTAGAAAACAGACAGACTGAAACGGTTTGTGGAGGTAGCAAGGTGAAAGTGCCGTGGAACCATTCGTGGAAACTACGAACTTGGGGGGAGCATAGGTTTCCGCTTCGTGCTTGGACTGGCAAACCTGACCAACTGACCCTGAAAGAACTCTATGAAAACCGGTTACGCATCATCGGATGGATCCTGTCGCATCGAGTTTTAATGCATATTTATTGGAGCGGACTGCACAGTTATGATGTATTTCTACGAACGCTGAACTATTCGAACTAATCGCTCACAAAGTTACACAATTACTTAATAATTTTCCTACAGCAAAACCTCCCATGTAAATCTGAATGTAAAACACATGTACTTGCTTTTTTTATATATCGGATTATGTAAATAAGTATCCAAGTGCGTTAGGGCATAGTTAACGTATAAGAACGTATATTGCAAGTGACATGTCAAAGTCAGTTTGAAAAAAAAAAGCTTAATTAATTACTTCAATAATGTTTTTACACATTTAAGCTTATCTGCAACTGTAATTTAGCTGCAAAGCCCACGCGGCACTCAGGAACCAGACGGTGCAAAGTAAAATATGGTTAGTAAAAACGGGTATTATTAAAAACCTTTTTTTTTTTTACGTAGCATAAAAGTTAAGTTTCTTTGCTGACATTACTTTTTACTAGTTTCTGTCGAACGATTACGCCCATAAAGGCTACATACAAGCTATATCACGCACACTAATAGCAAGTCTCAAAAATCTCTCCTCTCTCTAAAAACAAAATAATTTGATGTCTAATGAGCTAGGTCAGGGTGCGTGCACAAGTGAACCAGATAAGCTCAGCTTGGTATGTATACACACTAACCAGCTTTGCATTTATTAAATATTACAAAAAAAAGATGAACAGCGGTATGACTAAACGTATCACACTAAAACTTCAAGACTTACTTCGCCATAAAGTCACGATCATTAACCCAATTTTTTAGTTCGGGGTACATTATTATAACTAGTGAGCAGAAAATAATATCGCGTTTTATGCACAATAAAACTTTTGTACGTTTCACAGAGTGTTTTCTTATGTTTCTAGAAGTGAATTAATATATCTTTAAAACATATTTTTTCTCTCCCCGTACTTACAATGAATTTAACATCCAATGAATAGTAGGCTACTTACATGTTTAAATCCAACATTAGTTTTACACATTACACCGTAGTGTACTGTAAAATATGCTTCAATTCACCTGCGTTACAAAAAATAATCTCAGCAACTACAGTTCCATTGTTCGCGGGTCAATTTCCGCCGCAGGTCGTACTCACGGAGAACTCATTCCGCGAAGACGAAGCCGTCGCCGACGACCCCCCCCGCCCCCCCCTATAGCCATGGCTCCGTGCAGGGTCGTCGCGACGTCCGTCCGGGCGGCTAAATTAGACGCCGAAGACGTCCCCTCCCTCGCAGCCATTAGCCTGGCGGCGTCCAATCTCGCCCGCCCGCCCGCCCGCCCGCCGCCTTACGACCGAGACGCAATTGGTTCCCCGGGTGTCCAGCGCCGAGAAAAAAGGGATCATTGGCTCTGCTCTCGCCACGACCCGGGCCATTAAACACATCCACCATACTGAAGGGGGGCGGGGCCCTGGGATACACTGGGGATCTCTCATATGTTTAGCTTCTTATTTCTGCTGAAAGCTTCTTACACAATAGAAAACTTTAGCAATTGACTTTACATTTCCTTTCCTCTGACGAAACCACCAATACACAATACAATTGTAAAGTCAGAGTTTAGACAATTGGACATCAGTTCTGCCAGCTTCGTAAAAATGTGTATCTTGTTATATAAACAAGTATGATATTATCCATAATGCATTTTACATAGGCTACCTTTTTTTAAATATAGGCTTAAAATTTATATTAAAAGTTTATTTCAAAACAAAAAACTCATTTGTTTTACTTTATTAAAATATGTCAGTTCATATATTTCCTCTTCACATTCTATTTTTTGACATTTATTTAATTTAACACGAGCTTTGTTAAGTAAACCAAGATTAAAATCGCTCCACAATAAAATAATGCACTTTCCACATAACCTCTGTTAGATTCTCGGCAAAATGGCTGCTTGATTTTGACTTTACGATTTCTAAAAGTTGAAATCGTAAAGTCAAGAGTGCTTGACTTTACCTTTGACAGTTCCATTGTGTCAAGCTCCATAAGAAACAACATGTCGGAAAACAAACGTATAGTCAAATGTTAAAGTTTTCAATTGTGCAAGGGCCTTATTCTTGAGCTCTTGTGATTTCGAGGACCCATTAGAAATGGTATAGAGCCGGAACACCATCAGTTTCTTTAACAAAAGCCAAGAAGGTATTTTCATGTATATAACCCATTAATATTTCACTACGCAAACTAGTCTCAAGTTTAATATACAACATAAGTCGCAAAAACAAGCTTTCCTTTGTAAATCTCCACGCACTCCTCGGGTTACTAGTCTGGCCTTGATGCACTCCTTCACTCGAGCCGACCTCCCGCGGCACAGTCAGTTCGTGCGCCGCCGGTCTGTGGTGCGGGAGATTCTGGGTCCGAATCCTCGGTAAGGCATGGGTAAGCTTCGTCATACGTTAGTTTGTAAGCCGTCCCCTGATTAGCCCTCAACCATAACTCTGGGGGATGTTAATAAGTGCTTTCCAACCCCAATTCAATGGAGTGTGAAGGGGCAAGGCTAGCGAAGCAGAAAAGTAAGCAGTGATATACCGTACATGTTTTGAACATTTGGCACAATCCCTTTAGCCGAGTTTTAATGTAGCAAAGATATATGAAAAGTATGCATTTTGTTGACAAAGACTTTTACGTATGTGAACTATTATACGTAAATACGGATTAAGGCCCATGCGAAATATTCGGCCGCATGGGGCGTCGACCTATTTTATTTCGCAGTACATTAGGTAAGTTATATTGTAAAGGCTATTCAAGGTAAAGTGAGCACTTCTGATCTCAACCTTTGTAAAATGGCACTGCCCCTACCTGCGTATTGTACGAGCAGTGATCAGGCCTTAGCTAAGCGGCCTGCCTGATCACACCTTCACGTATTTATTCATAATACGGGCTGTGATTTCTGCAATTAGTTACGAAATCGCAAACCACAAAAGCCCCCTCCACCGGCCATTAAACGGGAACAACGCAGCCGATATAGGGCAGTGTAGCCCGTGGGCGGTGTCTTTTGTCGTCAGGCCGTTGGAACGAGAAGATCACTGAAGATGGGCGTGTCCAAGCGTCGACTTCCGCCATATGGAATCATGAACCAGGTGGGGACTCTACATTTAGACTTTATTCAGAATGTGGCTGGTTAAATCGTTATGATTTAATATAAATTAATATTTCCGTATACACCCCCTTTTATATAGCGTTAGTTACATCTGTTATCAATAACTTGTTATTCACCTATAGCCCCTTTTGGTATGAAAGACTCAAATCATGTCATAACAGTACGTTTTAACGGGAACACTCAACTCGTGCGTCCAGTGAAGTTTGCAACGACTGAGGGGAAAGCGGTCCCACGTGTTCAGCGTTGAAGTACAAGGTAAAAATTTGTGATACAGAAATTATTTGTTTTGCTTTATAACGGTTTAGTATATCGTAAGTGTAACAGCCTTTAATCAATTTATTCTATTTTGTCTGAAATAAGCAGTTTCGGAGGTTGATCATCGTAAAGTTTTGATGTCATCGACGAAGAGGATATACAGGTTTTTATAAATTGCAGTGTACTCTATTATTTTATTAATAATTACGTTCGGACATTAAAAAATTATTCGTATTTCATATAGAAAATAACTTGAGTGAAATAAAGTGTAATCGATATTTTTTACATTACCAGAATTTAGAACTCTCCTGAATATTAAATAACACACATTACTTTCAAAACTGTTACTACAAAATAATTTTTAAAGTGTGAGATAGATACATAGATGTATACTGGAGGCGCGAAAATTTATCTTCGCATGTAACAAACAACTATCTTGATCAGTCCCTGAATGTTGGGGATGCACCCCAAACGTCCGTCCATCCCTACCCACCCTAGTAAAATCAATCTGGAGCCGAGTAACAACACCCACTCCGGAGGGTGTCCGTCACAAGCCTGCCGGGCAGGCAGAGAGGGGTCGCGCCAAGGTCAGCCGGTGGCCGCGCAGGGGATCGATTACTTAGACAGGGGGAACCCCTGCGCGGTGTCCTGGAGGTCACTCCGCTCCACCCCCTGCCGTGTGTACTTGGGGCGGCGAGCCCTTTGAAAGCATGATAAGGACAGCCCCTCCCCCCCGCGACCAATGATAGTCCGATTTCAATCCGCAGTGTACTTGCGAATGGAACCGCTGAGATCGCTCATACTACTAGTTCCTTACGTTTCCTTATATCTTTTTTTCAGCATAGCCATTTGCCAAGCTTACTTTTTATGAGAAAATGTTAAACAGTTTTGTAAACTACATTGTTTCTATGGGTAGACAAGTAAAATACGCAGCGAAGGAAACTTTATCAGGAGCCAATAAACCTAAACAAAATGAGGTATTGACTGCACAACTGTCACGGTAAAATAAATTGTAAACAAACAACTGTAAATAAACGAAAAAAAAAAAATCTGTCACATCGTTGAGAAAGGTGTTGCAATGGTAAAGAATAAACAATCCGATAACGCATTGAGACGCGCACGTCTTCTCACTGTTAATGGCCTTGAAAATAAATCATTTTTAAGCTTATAATATCCTTTCTTTTCGCGGGAAAAATTCCCCTCCTAAGTTTTACCATTTTGGCACACACTTCCGCCAAAGGGCGTTCCATAAGTAAAAAGTTGCGCTACGGAACTGTTCGAATAAGTTTAGTTATTAAATAAACTCGCATCTCTAAATCGGGAAGTAAACGTTCAAAACATTTTGCCAATTGCGAAACTATATTCTCAAGCACTTCAAAACAGTCGGGAAAAGTATAGGTATACGGACAACTGTACGTGGCAAACTTAGCTCCTATAGAGGTTTGAATGTTACCTTAATGTCTGAACACGGCGTAAAAATGGGGGAAGGGGTTTGGAGCAGCCTTCGACATTCATTTTTAATGTACAGAATAAACGGTCGATAGTGCCGAGTTTCGAAACTACGAGGGATAAAAGACCGCAAAACAAGGCAAGGATGTAGGCCAACTTCATAACATGAGGTGAGTGAGGGACCAAAACTAGTCGCATGTTATAGACCATTCACGGTAAAGTGAGCACTTTTCGAGGCCCTCCCAGTAGCCCTGAGTGTGTGAACGCTGGTCTACATACCGGCGTTAGTGTGCAATTTCTGACTCCTCTTAGCTTACGAAATACGCTGTGCTACCAACCATGGAATCAGCACATTTCAAAGGTTTCAAACCACTACCGTGGCGCAGTCGGTTGGTGGGAGATTCTGGGTGTCTAGTGAGCGTGTGGCATTATCGACTTTCGTGTATATGAGGCAAATGACTGAAGTATCGCCAAGGTCTCTTATTTCACGGTATAATAAGCGCTTCTGAAGATCCTGCTTTGTTCTTTCTTCAGCTAATTGTAGAAATGAACACACCTAATCTGATCAGTGGGAGTAATGCGTCGATCAAACGTGAAATTGTTAAGTGAGGCAAAAATATAGTCTTATAATGGTTAAAGCTATAAAGCAGAATTGCTCATTGCTCTAACACTCGTTTGAGGTTCGCTGCTACATGGCGTTTGCACTGCGTTGTAGAGTTTGAAACACGTTTTTCGACGAAGCTATTAAACGTGCTTCCGATTTGTTGATCTACGAAAATAACGCACTTCAGACGAGGGATGTTTAGTACTTTCAAAATATCACGCAGGTTAGAAACACCACTTAAATACAGACAAACTGGATTTAAAAAAAAAATCTCCTTTACAAAGCGCTGTATCTGAAAAGATACGCGTCAGATACGAAACTACTCAAGGGCCCCTGCATTGCACCTTGCTATGGAATTCCCACAAATTAAATAACAGGGTCGTAGCAGTACACGCAGAGCGACTACGACGCTGCACGCCAGTACTGAGCCTTGCGCTTAGCGGCGATGGGCCACTTGAAGCGCGTAACAGTGTCCGTATCGCCCCCGCCCTCCTCCTCGACGGACAGGAGAAAAAGCTCAGGAGAAAAGTGTTTGTCAACATATACCCGGTCACACAACCAAGATTCATTTGAAGGCTTACCTTTCAAATGTGCGACTACGAACAAACTAGTCGCAAGGGGGGTAATTTTAACGGACACAAAGAATTTGAATCTAGTCATCGCTCTTCTCGAGTAGTTTTGGAAAATTACCAAGTTATTCTCGAGTCGCACGGCAACTGAAATTGTTATCTATACCAACTCTATTTCGTTCCCCATCATAGATTTTTAAGGCTTTAAAAAACAATACAAATATCTAGATAAAGTGGAATGGTGCGCGCAAACAGTACATTCACACCTCCATAACTTTTAGTCATAACTAGTTTTACTGAGGATTTTTCAAAAATGTTAGCTCGACAAGACGTAAATATCAATTTTGAGCACCTTATTATAGTTACAAATGCACTGTGTTCGTTATGCTCGGAGCACTGATTGAAGATAAGAATACAAAAATTCTTTCTGTTCTTCCATCAGCGCTCTGAGAATAATGACGGCAGTAAATATCTAACAACGTAAATAGGCGATGGAAACTATTATTTGCGTTTTGTCGAGCCAAAAAATTTCTACAAACCCTTTGGAAAACTACTTACGTTGAAAATCGGATAAATATACTACTTCCATGCGCCATTCCCCTTAATGATCTCATATTTCAAGACGAGATTCTTTGAAAAAAAAGGTCGCCAAGTGATAGATTCAGAAACTCCGCAGCGAGAAAGCGACAATCCGTGGGGCCAGTTTTTTTTTTAAAGCGCGGCGTTCTATTTCGGGGGAGAGTGTCGCCTTTAAATACAGCGCTTCACGGGCGGTCTAAATGCATCAGTTCTAACAATAGAGGTAAACACGCTGACGCCCCTCCCAGTGCAGAAGCTCTCCAGACACCAGCCGTGGAGCTTATCAGGCTATGGAGTGGCAAGAGCCCGTTACCACAAGGTTAGGATCTCCACGCCTTCGGCAGCAATAAAATGCCTGAACTGCGATACGTGCGAAGGATAAATTTTACATTGGCCGCCATGTTAGTGACACCAGAAGTGCGCTATACTGAGAACGAATTTATCAATATTCTAAGCGTGTTTTTAGAACACTCTACAACTATGAATAAAATGCGTTTACGCATGAGCTACAGACATAGTGTTACGTGCTGCGGCTGGCGCCGACTCAATTGCCCCGCGCCCTAATCGGAGACCCACCTCGCCCTCCCCTCTTCCTGGAACGATGCGCTCGAGGCATCCTGTACCTCCCTTCTGGGAATCCCGTGAATGCCGGAAGCGGCGAGACTTACTGGCGTAATGCATCTCTCGCCTGCTAGAGTTTCCGATACCTTTAGCGACGACACAAGAATGTTCTGGCGAGACTGGCTGGCGCCTCAGCCCTCCGCGACGCATCACGCGAGTTGGGGAAGATTCTAGGTGGCGGCTTAAAACCTACATATAGCGCCGCAACCCAGCGGCCGGCAGTCTTTGATTGAGGCCGCCTGGCCGAGTGTGCGCGAGCTAAGTGATTTGTGAACAACGACTGGAGATTGCGGGACGACGGCGAGTGAGGTGTTCGTGGCTTGAATGGACGAGAGGGTGTGAAACCCACGAGTGAAGCCTACTGTGCGTGAGGGCGCTTGGAGGACTCTAGAACATTGTCACTGGCGGGACATGGACTGAACTGAGGTGGGACTGAATGGAAGTGTAATACTGATTTTATTGTAGATATTCGAACTGTCAAATATGGACGCATAAATTATAAAATAATTGAATAGGTTGATACAATGTCTATTGGGACTGATCTTTAATTATTTAATTTTATTGATTTCTTCGTCGTAAATATAAATTTTATTAATTGATTTCAATTGTGAACAGTAAGTGATTTCAATTTATTGCGAGAGTTTGAGTTCAGAGAATTTTGCTGTAGTTATTGTAAATAAAGTAAGGAAACTGTAATTAATTATTTTATCAAAACCTCTATCCCTTAACGAACTTGGTATAGCCCACTTAATTTCTAGATAGAGGAATTGTAACAATACTGTTGCCGTAAACGGCAGTACATGTAGTGTCTAGAACTTGAAAACGGTGGCAGAACTGTAACGAATCTTCTGTGTAAACCAAAGACCTTAGTGTTGTAGCACATAGCTAGGTTCCATACATCATGGATTCACAGTCAGTTGACGGCTAGGTCATATTATGCATTCTTTAAAGCTGGAGCAGCTCTGCGGCCAAGAAGTTCATGCAAGCCAGCAGATCTGAGTTGAAATACCCCCGAAAGACTGAAGTTAACCACATAGGGTTCTTCGGAATGTTCAGGTGCCGCCTGTCGACTAAAGGACCATCCTTTAACATGTGGTCCAAAACTTCTAATTCAACGGCAAGGTGTCGCTACACTATGGCGTGTGGGATTAGTGCAGTCAGAATGGAAATTCAGATATTGCATTTTTTTGTTCAGCCCAAAGACTCTGACTTTCGATTTAAAAATTTTAAACAAAAACTACAATTCTACTTTGCTACGTTTGAAAAAAAAAATCTTATCTTGTGAGAAGCTTTTATAAGAGGCTTTAAGAACTATGCAAGAAAACTCCAATAACTTGTATAACGTAAAAAATGATCAATTGGATGGAAGTCAAACTCATGTCATCTGCTTGTGCCTAATCGTTTTTATCGTTGACAATGCGATTTTCTATGAACTAACTTAGATCCCTAATCAAGGAATACTTTGCAGAGATGATTTAGTCGTGCTGCTAAAACTCAAAATCAAAGAAATGCATGTACTTGTAATTTGTGCTTGAGACCACAGCATTCCTTTACATTGCACTGACTTGTTTAATCAACATCTCCATCCCTTCATGACCATAGTTAACACCAGGCAGTAGTAGTAACAGCCTGTTACCGTAAGTGCGGCAGTGTTCCCTATCATGCATGAACAACACAACATTACAAAGTAATGCACGTATCCAAGCAATCATCAAATGTCTGAGAAAACAGCCATAAAAGGAAATTTTCTGAATATTTACAGGACGAAGTTACTCGAGAGGATCATGACATCCAACATAATTAAAATCGCTGTCATATGCGCGTGTCGTACCTTAGAGGAAGCTTATAGACATAAAATAAAACTGCAACTCGCCTCTTGGATACATGTTTCAGAAACTGAGATCAAAAGACCCGGATAAAGCTCACAACTGTCGCCGCACGGGGCGTCCTGGACAATGGTCATCGTCGGGCATAAGGTGCTCTTTGCTTACCACCCCACGGGCGGACGAGTGCCTGGGGAGGGGGGAGGAAAAATAAAAATGAAGGGTGGGTGTCCCATCCCGACCACCAGCCCGCCTTCTCATTACCACGTCAGTCAACAGCCCCTCATACCCCTCCCGCTACTGGTCTTGTTCCAGGACCAATCAGCCTGCGGAGTGAGAGAGACCGACGATGACGCTGCTGCCGGTCGAAATGAGAAAACTCGCCTCCCTCCCCCCTCCTTCACTTCTACGCCCACGCAACTTCCTCGGCGAGTCATTTATCCCCGGCGGGAGACCGCCTGTAGCGGAAACCCGCGACGCAGGAAATGAAGCGACGTACGTCTCCCGGAGAGCGGCCGGCTGCGCTGGAGCTAGAACCTTATCAAGTTCCCCTCCCACTCCACACAACATTCGCGTGGATCGCATCTCCGATACAGGATTGCCTTATTTCCGGCACCCCAAATTACGTGCCTGCCATTGTCAATCCCCCCATCGACTACCAACCCCACAAAAATGCACCTGCATGCCAGAACTACTCTTCAAAACACCTCTCTCTGTACTTCCGTAGAGTATTACTGCTCAAATTGACCGATTTTGACGCACGCTGAACATGAGGGTTAGTTTACGCGAGTCTTGTCAAATGAACTTGTGCCTCCCTTCCATGCCGATCACTCATGCCAGGTCGCCAGTTCCGTGTTTCACCAAGACAGAGCTTTGCCGGGAATGGCTCCTGAGTAACTTTGAAAAATTAGAAAAAACCTACCCTTCGCACCAGCAAGTGTTGTCACGAACGATGTCGACAGTTCTGTTTAATGGGTAACCGAGTTGAGATAGGGGTGCAGAAGTCTAAATGGTAGCTGCTACGAAAGCTTCGCGTGCAGGAAGACAATGTAGAGGTGAGCAGGCAATATTGACGGCTAGCGGAAACATTTCCGGCGAACAGCCGACAACCTGGCGAGTGCGTTCCAGTGCACTGTGCGCTTCGACGATGGCCATTATCAGCCCTGTTAAAGCTATTCACGATAAAGTGATCACTTTTCACATCATGCTTAGAAAAAATCACTGCCCCTGCCTATTTAAAGTTAAACGGGCGCACTGAGTGACATGCGGCCAGTAAAGTTGGTAATGATGGGTGGGAAATATTTACATAGCTTAACGTAGAATGAAAAGTGTGAAGTAACCATTTGTGATAACTTAAATTGTTTCTTTCGTTTTATGTTTTTTATGCATCGAAGTGTAAAAAATAACCGCTTTATAAAATATTTACTTTTATAATAATTTCACGGTTTCCGTTGACCGACGTATGAATAAAGTGATAAGGCTCAAGGCAATGATAATTTTACATAAGGCGGAAAAATACACAACGTGCTCACAAGTACGTCTTATACAGGATTTTCAAAAGAGCTCATTTTACCGTGAACAGCATCTATCGTCCACTATCTCTTCGAGGAGGGGGAGGTAAAGAGAATGAGGAGGTAACCTGAGAACACAGCGTAGAATTTTTATTGCCACTAGGTAGGAAAATACAAACTCTCTCAATAATTTCAGCACTGCAAAGTTGGAAGGAAAATTTATTTTCGCACCCCTGCTCACTCTTTTTCCAAACTACTAATCACAAATCGTCTTATTTCTAGCACTGTCGCTCTTACGATTTTTAATCTCGATTTTGTAAGCTGATTAAATTTCTTATAATAAAGATAATGCGTAAACTCAATTAATGGACGCGCTGGTTCCCGCATTTTTGTAACATAAAACTGGCCTTCCACTTAGGCTCGTCGGTGATTTGAATTCGGATTGTAAACACAACTATAATTTTATTTAAAAAATTACATAGTTGACACAACGAGCTCCATTTGTTTACTTTAATGCGAATCGGCCTTTAAGGAGTAACGCCGGGATTACAATTTCGTGTAATATCACTCTGCACTTTCACGTGTACGCAAAACATGCTATTTTTGGGTGGTGTATTATGAAGCATAACGTAAGCACATAACCTTTGTGTACTTAATAAAAGTCGGGAATAAAAGTTGTATTTCAAATTGGAAACTGAAAATTCTAGTTATACATTCGTACTTCAACACTGATATGGCAAGAACAAGTTGCGGAAACATGGCGTTCGTGATTTATTAGAAATTTGGAAAAATAAGATCACCATAACCTCCCTAACGAAATGTCCCAGAGACGGAGACACGTAAATACACTTTGATCTGCTCGAGAAATTTAAATTGTGTTTATGAAGTACTAAAAATTGCAAACTTATTAGTTAACGTTCTACTTTCATGCAATCCAAGATTAATTTCTATTACTTTTTCGTTATTTCCGGAAGAAAATTATGTTCGCGGTAAATTAAAAACTTGAGCAGACGACGCCGCAAAAAATAAAACCCATGTAAAGCACACAGACAACGGACAACTTCGCCCCCTATTGTGACAGCCAGAGAGATCACGTGGCGCAGAGTCACGTGATACGCACAAACGTAATCGTGCACGTGCAGCTGTCGCAATAGGTCTCGCTGAAACACGCCCAGTCAAGGTCGTATTACAGGCCTAAAGCTGAATTTACAATAACCCGACACTCCGACAAAACAGCCCCGACGCCGACGAAAATTTTTCATTAACCTATTACGAGCAAGGTCACCCCGGCAGCTCAGCAAAAAATAGATCCTATTTCTACTTTCGTCAGACGTCGGACCAGTCGGGACTCACGTGGCCGCAGGAAAAAAAAAAAAACAATCTTACAAAACAAGTTTTGTGCGGATTTTACTACTGTGGTAAGTTTCACACTAAAAATATTTCATTTGTGTGTGCATCCTGGTTATCCTGTAACGGAAAGCTGTTGAATTGACGAAAATAAATATTCGAGGTCAAATAACTGCTCCAAAAACCATAAAGTTTATATTTACAAAGTTATCAAACCAAAATAGTGTACAGTGATTTGCGATTTAATTGCATTCCATTGCAAGTTACTGACCATTCGAGGAATTTCCGAAAGCCACGCAACACCTGTCGAATGAGACTGTCGGGGGTACTGTAAACACTGAAGCGATTTTGGTGGCGGAAATGATAGGACCGAAAAGTCGTGTCGGACTGTCGGGACCAGCTCGTCGTGGAATTGTAAATCCCGGCCTGATGCTGGAATTACATAGCCCCGACGCGCACGACACGACGGCCAACAGCCAAATTAAATACAAAATAGATCGTCGTTAAGCGCGATTGATTCTGTCGTCCGACCAACAGTTTGGGATTGGAAATGATTTCTATCCTTCGTCGGGTCGTGCGGCACGACGCACGCAATGCACAACATTGCAAAATGAAATTGTATTGCAAACTTTCCCTACAATGGTAAATACGCAGCTTAAAAGAAAAATTAATCAAAAATTGCTGAATCTAACTCTTAAAAATAATAATTTTACCTTTGCATGCGTTAGCGATATCAATTTGTCACCATTATGTATTACAAACTCCCCTCTTCTTAGCCGCCTTTGAAACTAACGTAGCCTATCAGCGCTTTGTGAATAGGTAGGTTAAATGCCGAAAGCGTGGTGTCGGCCGTGTTGTAAATTCAAGTAGTCCCATCGAAATGGGTAGTGGTTGCGTTGTTGGTCGTGTCGTGCTGTGAGATTCCGGCATAACTCGGCGGAGAGGCAGGCGACGTCCGACACAGGGGCAGAGCAGCGACCGAAGTGGACAACCCGCGGGAAGCCCCACGCAGGGTACCGTTCCGCGGACCGCTAGCACCGACAACTCCCACGCAGATTCAACGACCTCCTAGCCGCGCGCCCGCCGCCCCAGGCGGACCTACCTGCTCGGCGAACACACGCTGCCCCCCCCCCCCCCCCCAGGAGCGCAGGCACTTGTCACGTGCGCGGGCGCCCACCTTCCCCTTCGCCAAACAACCTTCAACCAACACCCGAGCTGCAACTTCCGCGAGGCGCGCGATGACACACACACCTACACCGCCGCCTCAAAAATCTCAGCCGTCGTAGTTTCCTTCTATAGGCTATTCACGGTAAAGTGAGCACACGGAAGCCCTCTCATGTCTAATAATAGTCAAATATATTTTATTTTAGCCTTAGACGTAAACTTCTGAGTGCTGTGGTTAAAGGACAAAAAAAAAATGGACGCAAAGAAAAAGGCACTAGGGTCTCAAAAGTGCTCACTTTAGCGTGAACAGCCTCTACGAACATTTCCCCGCCTGCCTGGAGTTTTTACCCGCGTTTGCGTCTGCCATCTGAAATGCCGCCTAGTGTTCCAGTAGCACTGTGTGTACCTATGGGACTTTCTGCGGTCACTGTATTATTGTTAGATGCGGACGTACAATGGGCGTATCTGAGTTCGTGAGGGATACAAGTCTTAATGGAAAAAATTAAAGAAACTTAATTTGATTTCTAATTTATTCACTATGTTATTTACATGAGGGGGCGCGGAGCGCCACCAAACACATTCCTCCTCCCATTATTCTTCACGCCTCTCCGGATCCCAAGAGACCCACCCAGGCTGGCATATAGTGGTGGTAGTCATACTACGTGGCGCGAGGTTGGCGACAACATGCGCGGACAAGCCTTTATTCGCGTCGTGCAGATGCGCAGCACGCCGTGTGCAGAGGCGCTGTCGCTTTGCCTTGTGTTTCTGTGCGAGGAAGGCATCTTCGCGGCTGTTACCCGCGACGTATAATGGTTTCCCGACACCGTTGCAAGGCTTTGCAACAGTAACGTGTGACCAATCGTACAATGCACACCTCTGAGTTACTACGGCCGCTAGCACGAATATGTACAAATAGTAGTCCGTTAAACTATATAAACTTAAATAAGTGGTTAAGACTATTTGCCTCTCACTCCGGTTCGATTTCCGGCGGGGTCGCTCCTGGATTTTTGCATGTGAAGATCGTGATGGACGATACCGCTGGTCGGAGGGTTTTCTCGAGGATCTCCCGTTCCCCCAGCTCGTGCATTCCGGCGCTACTCCATACTTACCTAGCTTCGCCCTCAACGGTTCTCAGAGACCTATGTTAAGAACCGCCCAAATTTCTGCACTACTTAAATTATAATTATTTTTAGACAGAAACCTCCGATACCTGTCTTACTAAGCCAAGGACATGTGCCATTTGGCTTGCCAAGTTGAAATATCAAGGCACGCTGCCGAGACTCAGAAAATAATATTTAAGAAAAACTGAATAAGATTTCCTCCAATATTCGACGAGTACACATTTTCCAATATCTAACAGTTATTTAGGAAATCGCAATTTAAGGGAGGTTTCCTAACAATTAAGAACTAAGTTAAATACTTAATAGTACATTTTTGTGTTTCACCTGCATATCACATTTTCCAGCAAGTATTATCTAGAGAAAGTGTGTAATGTGTGCCTTACGCACACAAATAACAAGGTTTTGAATGTGCATACTAAACGTCACCCTTACAGCGCTCAACGTCTAGAGTTTGGTGACAAAATACGTTTATTAGCGTTCTGGTGCTACGAAAAGGCAATGAACTTTTTGGTATTTATACGGTCGGCTAGTTTATGATTGCATATTATTTTCTTTTATTGCCAGCTTGGCCAGCAGCCTAATGGTATAAGACGGCGATTTCTTCGGAGTTAGGAGCACAGAGAGCAGTGTATACGATCTGCATAGTACATTTTATGACGTACTGAACATTAACGTAACGAATACCTCAGCTATCTATTTTAAGCTACATAAATCCTCCAGTCCCACATCGAGAAATACACCGGCTGTATAAATGTTTAGCCGGCATCAAGGCGTCCGAACTGGCACGCCTAATGCATAGTCTAGTAACATATTTTCTTGGCGGCTATGGCGCTGTAGTCCGTTCGTATTACTTCCTTATTTCTTGAAGACTGTCTACACTCAAGGCCAACCAGACTGGCGACACCAGTCTGTTCTCGGCATCTGCAGCCCACAGATAATGAACTTCCCACTGAAAACAAACGTTTCGAAGGTACAGCATGCAAGCTGCGAAAAGAATGAGACAAATGCACTGGAAGAAAAACTCTGTTGTTTTCTCTACTTAAATTATATATTACCAATATAAAATAATGTGTCGCCACAATCCACTGGACAATTGTTTTAAGTAGTGTTCAATTATCTTCCGTGCACACACAGAAACACACACACTCGCGGGGGAGGGGTAAAATACCAGATTTGTCGAAGATTTTCTACGAAGTTATCACTGTGCAATGATTGTGATTAGAATATAGATCAATCGGTTATGGGCAAACTTTTAAAGTTCGGAGAAATTCTAAAATGTAATAACAGTTTTACTACACAATTTTCTAATACGTTCGCATGACTACGAGCTTTATATATAAAATAAGACTATATTAACACCGAGTTGCTACTATTTACAGCTTATTTACTTTATGTATTCAACGGTCATATTGACAATGGACAGAAGGTAAACTTGATACACAATGGCATTGGGATTATATAGGCTGTTCACGGTAAAGTGAGCACTTTTGAGGAGCTACTTTTTTTTTCTTGTCGGCCATTTTCCTCCCTTTAACGACCTTTTTAAATAAATATTGCTATGTAAGTAATAAACAGAGCGTGTATTGCATCGCACTAGGAAATTAACGTCTAAGGCTGAAATAAATTTTATTTATTGACTATTATTGTAAATGACAGGGATTTCAAAAGTGCTCATTTTACCTTGAACAGCCTATACGAGGGTTTTGTTGTTGCCAGCAGCAGTACCTGGCGCGACAGCCAAGACACGTTTCGATATTTACAAGTTCAAGGACTGAGTGATGATGAGAAACAGTTTCAAGAAGCTTAACAGCTCCCGCCTCCGGTTCTGATTCTGCTGTCAATTCAAGACGTGAGGAAAGGGACAAGTGTGAGGATTTAATGTCAAGAGACATCACACACGCGTTGGAACATCGCATGTCTTGTCTGCTACCCCAGGCTATTTCAGTTGGAGTCGCTATCTTCTCACGTCCCTATTATTGCGTTTGATTATATTTCGATTGCCCCATATCTCCCCCGCTTTTTTTTTGTAATGCCGAAATAATAATCGAAAAACGGGTAACGGGCGGAACTAACAACATTTACATCCAGAAACATAATACGCGCGCGCGCTCCCAGGATTCGAACCAGAACATAAGTCATCCTAAAGCTCAGAGATCTCGGAAATGAACGCTACCCTTACTGCTAAAAAGACGTTGAACTTTCAAGAATGAGAGCTTAGACGAATATTTAACGATTAAAATGCAATTTATTGTTATCCCAGTTCTCTTTCTCTCTTCTAGGGCGCAACTTATTGCCCTACCTTTAAATTTTTTTACGCGGTTAGGAAGTTAGTCACGCAAACTTTATCTCCGGCCAGAAGCCGTCGTCGTACCGAATTTATTTTAGGGCCTCCCCAAATGCCTGATCGTGCCACAAACCTGTACACCTTTCACTACTCGCCTGGAATGTAGTCTTACAGTGCAGAACGATAGTGCGTGAAAATGACAAGAATGTCCGGCTTCTTATCCAGCCTGCCGTTCACGTGTCACTACCGAACGCAGTTATTAAGAAGAGATAGTGTTAAACAGCTATTTGTTTTAAGACACGAAGACCGTACAAGCAGAAAAAATTACGTCGCTCAGACCTTTGTAAGAAGGCAGTTTTAATTACTTTAAAACGATTAAAGTTGCACAAATCTTCGTTCCACATTTCAAAAAGTCGACAGATTAAAACGCGACGGAATGGCATTCAACAAAAACCGATATTCCTGCGTAGAGTGGCCTGGGACCGCAGGAAACGGTACACCGTCAACCCTAGTATTTTCGACCCAGACAGCGATCCCCACACGGGAACAGAACATCTCTGAATACAAACGCACAACATTATGAACGAAATCACGCGTTAATGGAATTTGAAAGGAGATTGCATTACTTCCGTAATTAAATGGAATTCCGGATTAATCTATGACCACAATGTACGCAGTCGTTGCAATACCTATACACGGTAAAGTGGGCACTTTCGAAATCCCTCTCATTTGGAATAATAGTCAATAAATGTATTTCGTTTTAGCCCCAGACGTTAACTTCCGTGTGCGGTGGAGTATACACACTATTTATTACTTACAGTGTAATATTTATTTAAAAGGGTGGTTAAAGAATAAAACATAGCTGAAAGGAAAAAGTAACTATGGGCTCAAAAGTGCTCACTTGACTATAAACAGCCTTTATCACTGGAGACTATGAAACTGGCGATGGACTTACACGAAAGGCTAAAATCTACCTGCCTTCTCTTAGGACTGGGGCTCTCTCAGAGTCGGCCGCACGGGTATGCACAGAAACTATGTAAGACAAGAGGAGACGCATGTTTAAACAGAGTGCTCCATATCACTTGGTTAGACTGTAAAAAAAATTTTCTGGTAAATGTCCTCAACTGTAGTGAAAGTTTTTAACCACACATGAAGCTGCAGATACAGGAATGTTTAGCGTCGCCACTATACAAAGTTGGGAACATCTCTACGCATTTGACTGTTTCCTAAGTAAAGGTAGGAAGGCTAACAATGCCGTGGGTGGGCCTGGAAACACAATTCTTCATCAGCTCCTTCCTCATTGGCGTGACGTATTGTCAATCACGACCACCAAGCCCTCCGCTTCTGCTGAAAATTACCGGTAATCAAGAGTAAACACGTGGCACATTTGAATGTTCTCTCCCTCCTCAAATTGGCAGTTCCTGCCGGTCCTTGACTTAAGACGGTCTACAGACCATTAACTTCACGCTGAAACTATACGTTTCCAAGGTACAGCAAGCATTTTTACAGATCTTAATCGCGTAATGTTAAAATAAAAATAAAAAATGCTCGTAGTTGAAACGTTTATTTATTTATTAACGGCTTAAAAGGCGCAGTCGCCTAATCTTACACTGGTCGTTATTTCGTAACCAAAACTTATTTCCCCGCAGAATCACTTTCAGAGTTCAAGAAACACGTCAATTCACACATTATAAGGTATGTAATGTTGGCAGTTTGTTATTTACGGTAAAGTGAGCAATTTTGAAAGCCGTCTCATTGGAATAACACTCAATAACTTTACTCTATTTTAGCCTTAGGCGTAAACTTCCGAATACGATGGAATATACACAGTATGTTTATTACTTACACGGCAGTTAAAAAGGTAGTTAAACGATAAAATATGACTGAAATAAAAAAAGTAACTGGAGCCTCAAAAGTGCTCACTTTACCGTGAACTGTCTGATTCAAGCTCACTAACAACATGTCGTATGGGAAGTAAACTATTCGGAACTAATAAAAGTGAGGCTGAATATGAGGAGGAAAGAGACAGGAGCGTGTGTGCCATTTGTAAGGTATATATATAATATCTTGGTATCACTAACCACAAACTTTCCTGTGCACTTGATAAGTCGTTTCCGATCAATTTACACACACACAGCGGTAGTCCAATTCACAGTGAAAAAGTTGCGCGTGGTAGCAGTGAGGAGGGGAAGGTGGGCCAGGGTTTCACGGAAAAGGGGGGGGGGGGGGAATTGTGCGCATCAGGATCGCATTACAAAAGTTGACAGCCGACAAAGTTCCGCGAACCTTCCAGCACGCCGGCCATATAACACACGCCGCCGCCACGCGAGCTAACGTGTCCAGACGTGCTCAAGGACACTCGCCGACCCTGCCGCCATATACTTCGCCCTGCGACTTCACAAAGCCTCGCGCGGGCACATTACATCAAATAAAATTCCTTCAAACGAAGATGGGCAAAGAAGGTGTGATTCATATACAGGTCACTCGCTCTCAGTTGTTGCGTGCACTTCAACGGATAAACGTACTGGAATGTCATCTGTAAAGTTGACAACGGAGCTGGAAAAATAGATGACGTATTATAAGTGGGGCGTTTAAATTTATGGGCAGTAAAATTATTTAATATAGATTGTTATATGTGCAGACGTGTAAGAATTAGTTTATTAGTAAGATAATAACATTACTAATTTTTTTTTTGTCAAACTTCACTAACGTATGAATAAAATGATGTGGTCGGTCCATGGCAACGCTTAATTTACATGTGGTGCAATGATACAAAAAGGGGGAAAGAAGTAGATCCTAGGCAGGACATTCAAAAGTGCTAACTTACAGCGAGCTGCCTGTTAAAAGGCTTTAGTACCAAAACATTTTGTGTATAGGCCGGGGACTGAACCCAATACGCCTTCGCGGGAAGCGGGCAGGATAACTGCTCAGCCACTACGGGTTCTCTATAAAATTAAGCGCGTAAAAAGTATATGTCAATGTTAAAGTGAGCACGTTTGAGGCCCTAGTTACTTTCAGCAAATATTTAATCCTTTAACCACCATTTAAAAATATTGCCATGTAAGTAATAACAGTGTGTATATTCCACCGCACTCTGAAGTTAATGTATAATGTTAAAATAGTTATATTATAAAGACAGCCTCCACCCACGGCCGAAGTAACTTTACCGAGAATAGCCTATAGCGACATGTACAATGCTAACGGAGGTCCGCACGCGTGAGCTAGAGTGCAAGGAACACAGCAGGCAAACGCCACCTGTGTTTGCACGCGCGCGCGTGAGACCTCGATTGTCGACAACGCGAATCATTGTCACCTCTCGTTGAGACGTGGGCGAGATAACGCGCGCCGCGGGAAACCTAACGCGCACTCGACCTTAAAATGACTCTCACACTGGAAGTTATCTGCGAGCTGATAAGGAGTTGCCGCGGAGTTTCGCGATAACACCGACACGTGGCAACACCAACAAACACGGCTAACATGTTTACGGCCACGCTTCCCGCTGAATACACTAGGCCCACATTGACAAATCTGTCCGTTGCTGTCCGGCAATCACGTGGACAATGCGACCGTTGTTTAAGCGTATACATCTAACTCGGTAAGTAAATAAAGTTTCTGGGAATGTGACTTTTACCAGAAAAGGTAAAAACCAATAACCTACAGTATACTTCTACTTTCGCCAAGTACAAAGAGAAAAAAATGTAAAATGGAAATAAAATTACATGAGCAGATTTTTTCATAGGCAAGAAAAAATTACAACTATAGGCTGTTCACGATAAAGTGAGCATTTTTTAAGGCCCTGCTAAAATTTTCCTTTAAGCCTATTTTTATCTTTCCGCCACTTTTTAACATAAACAATGTCATGTGATTAGTGAACATATGTATACATTTCACCACTCTCAAAGTTAACGTCTGAAGTTGAAGTCAAATATATTAATTAGTGTTTATTGCCTGTTTGATGGCCTTAAAAAGTGCTCACTTTACCATGAATAGCCTGTACACGTCTGTAGTGCAATGTAATAAGGAAATAATGTTTTGTATCAGATAACGCTCATTTTTTTTTAAATTTAAACATATTTAATTGTTAATTATTTACGTACCACTATGTATCTACGCATTACTTGAACGGCTGCTTACACACTACTCACCAAAACCTACATAAATTAAGCAACAAGCATCCATAGTTCAATCGCGATTCGCATCCCAAACGTAGGCCTGCCGCTATGCGACCACGAACATGAAGCTTGCCCGTACATCACAAGAGACGATGAATCGAGTTGCACAATGCGGTCTTTAATTATTCGGCGCCTCTCGCCAAATACGTATACACAGAGTCGCAGATATAACTGCGGAAAGGGGGAGAATAGAAAGGTAAGTGGTGTTAAACAATGAAATTTTTAAAGTCAGCACAAGTGTGATTTTGTTCCAGCTCGTTTTCAAGAATAAATTACTGGACCAGACATAACTAACATGTTTTTAAACGTTTCATCGTGCAAAAATAGGTCACTTATTCCCATTCATAGGACAACTTTAGTTATTTGTAGTAAAATTGTGAGAGTATAAAGAGGGGAGATGTGACCCTTTTTTATATACAACCTTGCGTATACAGAACGCAAAAAGAGTATGTGGTTTTGCTGTGTAACTCTGATGTCCGACATTCAAGTGACAACATGCTTTTCTGTCAAACATTTATTATCAGTGACGCGTGCTGTGATGATAATAATAGGCTTATCTTGCCTTGTTTTTTTCTTTTTCCATCCTTTAAACACGATTCTCAATAAATATTGCCATGTAAGTAATAAACACTCCACCACACTTGAAAGTTAACGTCTCAAATAAAATATATTTAATGACTATTATTCAAAATGAGAAGGTTTTAAAAAAGTGATCACATTACCGTGAACAGCATAATCGATTATTACAAAAACAGCCTCCACCCATAGCCGAAGTCTTAACGACGTTATCTTATAAGTTTCCCCGTTCATAATCCCCGGCAAACACGTAACTTCATTTTGATGCGAGAGTAGTACCAGTACAAAGCAAGACGGAGCCGCGTTTGTGTAGTGGTTATACTACTCGCCTCCCGCCTAAGCGAACTGGGTTTTCTCAAATATCATCCCTCCCCCCCTCTTTTTTAATTCTGGCGCTGCCCCCATGCTCTTCTCACTTCACCCCTCATCGGCTCTCAAGACCTCGATGCTCAAATCTCTTCACTATTCAATGCGTATACGACAACGTAACTTATTTGGATTTATTATTCGCGCGCACGCGTAAATTTGGCGCAACGTTCATAAGGGCAAGTTCCACGAGTCGGGCGCGCGTGAAGAATGAAAAAGGTGAGCGTTCAAAGTAAGATCACACGCGCCTTCGCCCTTGCAATATATGTACAGCACTGCCAGGGAGAACGATGAATGAAAGGGGGGGGGGATGTGTTTCAGACTTGATAAATTGGCAGAACCGTATAAGAATTGAAACAGCAAGAGAAATGAACCCGTCATTATCAATCGTCTTCTAGATTTTAAGGCCAAATTAAAAAATGCTGGAAAAAATGTAACTGTTACAATATTTTTACTGGCACATTAAATTGACAGCACAAATAGACTATTCACGGTAAAGTGAGCACTTTTGAAAGCCCTCTCATTTTTAAAATAAGTCAAATATATTTATTTTAGCCTTATACGTAAACTCCGAGTGCGATAGAATACACACACTGTGTTTATTACTTATATTATGTATTAATTTTAAAAGGTGGTTAAAGGATAAAAACTGGCTAAAGGAAAAAAGTTACTAGGGCCTCAAAAGTGCTCACTTTACCGTGAACAGCCTATAACATCGTGGGGTCAAGTAAATTCAGAGAATATTCGCGGCAGTTTTTGCAAGTGTTCAGCCCTAATATCTCTTACATAAATCACGTAATTTTTGTTTCCCCATTTGCAGCTGGGGAAAAAGTGTTGTAACAGTTTTCGCTGCAACCGTTATCAAAATGTGCGACCATCCTAATCACCACACGGCGGTAATCGTACACACTGGTGAAACACAACCTACTGAAACTTGATTAGTTTGCGTTCACTGTAAAGTATTCGGGTACGGAATTAAATAATTACTTCGCAGCACACGGCGTTACTAATGTGGGGAGACGCATTTTGACACTTCACTTGACCTGCTTCGCGTTTCTTTAGTTTCCCACAGCTCCAAAATTGGACCTACGTCCAAATTTCCCATAAGATGACACCTTATGATGCCCTGTCACACAGTTGAGATACATTTCTGGGTTACAGTCTATTTAACTTAAAAAAAAAAAAAAAAACTGCCATTTTCACATCACTACTGCAAAAAAAAAAAACTCTGCACAATAATGAGACTACCAAAACGTATCCTTGAAAAAGTCACAAGAAAACATGTTTTCCTTTCAAGGAGATGCTGGCGATGTTGCTGTGGAGGTTAGACTGCTTATCGTAGGTGTGTACACTGGCTAAAGTTACTACAAGAATAGTAAAAAAAAAAAAAAAAAAATTGAACTGTGTGCAGTGACAGCACTCCCAAGGGCTGTGCTCTATTTCGGTGCAATGCGCCCTTGGTCAATTCCAGTTTCACGAGCTCTTGTTCCCTTCCATTGTAATATTCGTTAGTGAATTCGGACGCTTGTTTTCGCTTCCACCTCGAGTTTATTCTGTTGATTTTCGCTCTAAGCGAGTTTAATTTGCCTTTGTGACGCTTGCAAAAGGTTTTCTGCAGCGCTGCAGAGTTGTAAGCACAAAACAAACACAAACAAATGAAATATTTCAAACAATTGCGAATCGAAAAATATCTAGGGCTCGAGGAGGACAAGTTGCTCGTGCACTTGGCTGAAGGGGGACATGGTGGAATATTTATAGGATCAGTATTATTTATTGTTGTATAAGTGTATTGTCATAACAGCTAGACATATTGATTTGTGAAATTTTCTTTATACTTTAGTAATTGGTATACAATGGGTGGTACAGAAGGCAAATATGCCCTAACTACGATCACATAAAAATATGGCTAAATAAACAATGTGCCCTTACTATGAATTCGGACAGCGACAATGCACTTTTCAAGGGCACGAAGCCATATAAGGGTCCTTACACAGCCAAGGAATGGTTCAAGGTGCGCGGCGGGAAGTGTACTTGCACGACTGCACCAAGGCCAAACAGATCGCCGGAGGAGGAAATGACCCTGCAATAGAACAATCACGTCGGGAGAATGGAACTACGAGCACGGAGTGCGGGGTCGCGGATCGGGCGTGACTGTACAGTTTAGCTTCAATACAGAGCAGCGCTGAGGGGAATAACCTGCATGCCCAAGTCTCCCAACCAAACTATGAAAGCGCCTTTCCATTTTCGTATTTAAGCAGAAAAATTACTTACTGCGTACACTAAATAACCTGAAACTTTTCCTCTATGGTACTTACTATTCACGTATCTCGATTTAATCAATTACCATGTTCTCTAAAAAACTTAGGCTAGTTAGGATGATCCCAAACTATTTAAAAATAATATCAAAACTTTCTAAAAGGAGCATTTATTCTATTCATTAGAAGAATTCTTTAATATGGAATGGACCTAATTGTGCGATGCCATTACATCACACTTGTATTGTTTTGTTAAATTATTGTTACCTTGTATGATTGTATAACTATTTTATATTACTGTGTATTTATGTTTGTTTATTTACGAATACTTAATTTGTGTATACGTGTGTTGGTTCACTTACAGTTATATTCTTACTGTATGCTACTATTTGTACACCTTTGTTGACGTGTTCTACACCCTTGACCCAGTAAAGGTCTGAGTTGCGGTTTTATAGAGCTAAATAAACAGAGGATAACATCCTGAAACAGCTGGCCAACCTGCTCTATGATTCGCCAACGTGTACGACACAAAACTACTAACAACGACCCGTCAAGCGGCACCTGTTTCATTACGGCAAAACAAACTGCAAGCAAAAATTATTTCAGATCATCACATTCCCAAGAAATTTAAGTAAACATACTAACAGAGGAAATCCTCGTGGCGGCACTTTGAACGGACCCGAGATGTGCATCAAAACGAAAGTGTCACACGATCCTCGTGAGAACGACCACAGATAGCTTAAAACCGACAAAACTGATTAAAAAAAAAAAAAAAAAAAACGTACTTTCGTCTTTACCATTCCAACTCTTAACGACAACAAAGCAGCTATGACAACCTCCGAAACTTGTGCAGCATCAGTCAGGCACGGATGGGATGTGCAGAATTTTAAACACACACACACACAAACAACGATGGTCAGCTTGCAACGGTTAAGTTTACTCCCGAAGTTATAAGCAAAAAAAAAAAAAAAAACACATCGGCGTTGGCACCAACCACGCAACAGCAAACCCACTACTATATACACCAAATGTACCGAGAAAAGCGTGAGGAGACGCGCAAATTTCCATATTAAGCATAAAAAAACATAAGAAATAAAATAATTTTTGATTAATAATAGCACAATATTTAGACATTACATACATACCTGTTTACTGTAATTAGATAGCTCCCAGAAGTAACTTTGGTAACAGAAAACTGAACAAGTATACTGCCAGCACTATACTTTATATTAAGTAGAATCGTCGAATTATGAGCCACAGCTGATATAATTTTTTTTTTCACTTCGCACTTCAGAGTTTCGCCGTGAACATACTGCCTATAGCACATGCAATACAGAAGAGGAACGGGACGGTGTGTTACACAGAAATAAACATTTCCAGGAAGTAATCAGCTGTTAATGAGAAACACCGGAACATCCAAGTCGTCGATAACTACACGCATTACGAACAACAAAGAACAAAGACAACGTGCTAAAGCAAGGCACTCGCACACAAAACGACGAACTGAACTGATTCACTTACGCCGTGAGGAGCAGCGACGTCAGGTACAGCATCCAAAACAAGCCAAGCGAATGCGCACAGCACGTCCACGACAGCACCACGGTCGCCTGCCGCGCTGGCAGCTCGACACGACCTACACTCAGTCAGCGCACTCTACGACTGTCGCCTTCTCGGATGTTTCGCCTGCTGCTGTTTACAAACAAAGGAACAGAGCTGCGCATGCGCGCACCTCTCCTCTCCCTTCTACTTCCCCGCTGATGCTTCCCCTCCGTCGCCCCTTCTACCACGAAGAGCACAGTAGTTATCGCTCCGTGTTGTTATACGCACCGCTCTTTGGCAGTCCCAACTTCCCCTCCACATAATTATTATGAGAGTCGTGAGAGGATGAAAACAGGAGAGAGAGAAGGCGAAATAAACACGCGCGTATGTAGGGGGGGGGGGGGAAGAGGATGAGGACAAGAAGGCCATGAACCGCCTGATATCTCGGTACAAGAAGATTTGACCTGGTGCAAGCGAGCCTACAGTCAACTAGGTTTATCGGGTAGTATGTGCAACGTACAAGCATAACCGGACAGATGGAGGATTGTCTGAAGCGGTGTAACTGCAAAAAAAAAATCATTCTTTTTTTTTTTTTGCGCCACTGCGAGACCAGGATACTCAGGCGAAGGGAAACATTTTATAACATCCTGCAATGTTTTAAATTTTAACTTGCATATTTACATATATATTACACTGCATAATTCAGTAATCGAGTCAATACAATTTATTTCAACATTTACTATTTGAATAACATTTGTGCTAGGTAAATCAACCACTGAAGAATTAATAGTTATAGGAATCTGTGTGCTGCCTGCTACCACCATAGCAGCAGCAGTTACGTTCTTAAACCGTTCTAAAACTTGATTGGATCCTTGACTTGATCAACATCAAACACAGCTGGCTGTTGCAGAGCATAAAACTGCAATTGGAAAACTTACTACCGATTTAAAAAATCCGTCAATTGCCAAATTTTCAAATGTCTGCGACTTCCCACCAATCATTTGTTTCTCTGCAATACATTAAACAATATCACTTTGCTGCTAAATAACACAATAGACGATAGTATACAGTTACGTTCCCTCGCGACCGCAGTTTTGCCCGAGAATTCCGTTATACAAATTCCAACACAAATTCCAACGTAGCGTACGTACTTACGTACAACATTAAGCAGAGAATTGGAGTTATGTAAATTAGGCTCAAGATGCTTGTATGTACGTTTGCTTGCTTGCTTAACGTGAACTCCAGAAACTAGGCTACAAAACCCCAGCACACGCGTCTGTTTTGTTGAGCCATAAAAACAACAACTCACAGTACTAAATAAAGAACATCATTTTCATAATTCTATAGCATTATTCGCTTGTTAACGGTGGTGGGAATAGAATAAAACAGTAAAACAACCTTGAAGAACATCGATATAATAACGATATAATAACCACGACTACATCAATTCCCTTCTGCGTGTTGCTGAAACCACATTATACAGCACCGAAGAATAAGAACGGGGAAAGTACAAGAATGAATACTTCTCTCTGTACCGGCGGCATTGTTCTCTCCAGGAAACTGAAGATTTTTCAGGGAAATATTTTTTCCTCTTTTATTATACCCGGAACACGGAAGAAGGAGAAGGCTGTATTTTCTTTTGTTTACGCAGCTCGTTAGCAGGCAAATTCGACGGACGGGAGTGCGTGAAGCTTATCGCGCAAGAAGCCAGATGAAGAGGCCATTAGTCAGCGCCATGACATGTACAAGGTCCAGGTGTAGGAGAAGCGGGTCGGCTCACCAGAAGTGTAATATTTTGCGACGCAGCGCTGTTTCGAGGAAGCCGAGTGCTATCTGCCACGTCCGCACAACCACAGTGTGGTGGGGGTACTGAAAGAAACCCTGTGTGGAGGGTGGGAGCGAGGACAATAGCCAGCTGTTCTTGGAAGGAGGGGAGGGAAAACGACGACGCGTAGAAAAATACTCCTGACCAAGATATAACACGGAAACTTCTCTATGTCACCCTCCCCTTTTTCTCTGTAAATTCAAGACGGGAACCCGCAGTCATCTGTCGGCAGAGTTGCCAACATTTAACCAGGGAATACCACTAGGCTGCAAGTTAAAATCCACTATATTATGAGAATATAATATTTAAACAATTTTATCTAAGTATTACGTTATTAAGGCGCAGTTAAGGTATAGTCGCCTTTCCTTCCACTGAACCCATAGCAGCATTTCGCTAACACAAACTTGTGCACAACGAACAGTACGGAAATAGTAACTGAAATACAATTTAGTTCCAGACAAAAACGAATGCACGGAGTCAGTCTTACAGCAGTGCACGCACAAACACACGCACGAGCGCTGTCAGAGGTGCTTGGGGGTTTAGTATTTCCATGGACTGCGATGGTCACGGCAGTATTTTAATTTGTTTACTAAGCGCGTTAGAACCTTAATACTTCTGTATACAGTTCGTAAGATCTCCAATCCTTTTTTATATATTGACAGTGAAACAATCTAATAAAATTTAGTCCTGTGCAAGGTCATAGCGCTTGGAAAGTCAGCGAGGCTATTTATAGTTTTATGAAGCAGAAATAGGACACTGACTATCACGTGCTTTTATGTCAAAAATATACTTCACACAGTACCCATATATATCATTTTACTATAAAAATAGTTTTACATGTTTTATAGCTATACTTTTTATACGATTAAATTTGCATAATGTGCTTTTAGTTATAAATAAAATGAAATTACAACAACGTAAGAACCAAGCACAATTATTAAATGCAACCAATTGATGAATAATACTGTAGCGTGCTCAGTGCGAGCGAGTGGAAGTGAAGGACAGCAGTTTATGTCTGCGGCGGCAAGATAATTCAATGTTTTAAATTACAGGCGCGCGCTGAATCCAAGAGCCGCATATCAGCAACAAAAAGCGAGCCAACACGATAAACTCTTTTGCGGCGTATTCTGCTGACCCTGGTCGTATTGATTACTGCGTTTGTCTGAAGAATGCTACTGATTACTGATCGCGTTCTCTCAGCACGACTCGGGGTGCGTTGAACATTCCAGATAGTCAGGACGAACGGTATACATATTGCGACAGGCCTCCAGGCCGCAAGTTAAGTTGTAGTTGATATAAGTGAATGAGTAGCTGAGAGAAGTGGCCAGCGGAAGGGAAGTCTGCGACTGCGAGTATCAAGTAGTGAAGGGTGCGGCTGGCTGGACTATTGGATTAAATGCGTGAGTTAAAGACATTATAAATGTTGACAACAGATAGACTGAACACGTGTTAATAATGACTATAAGTTAATTAACTGTAACCAACAAAGACAATTAAGAAGGACATTAATTAGAGTTGAAATATACATTAAATATTGCGCTCACTGTTTAATAAAAAGAGTGAAAGTGGAGACAGGTAATTTAATGCTCTAAATAATAGTGGAGTGAATACATTAGAAATCAAATTTAGTTTATTTTATTTTTTATTAAGACCTCCATCTCTCACGAACTCGGATACGCCCCTCAGGCGTCCCATGTAACAATACCTACAGAAATAGGTATTCTAGAGATCTTTATCGTATATACACATGTTAATATAATTTCAGGATACTCCAGGTTTCTGCTTTCAGAAAATTGTCCACCACACGCCACAGAAAAAAAAAAAAAAACCACCAAACTATCCACTGACCAATAGATAACAATTCTGCTCAGCAGGTAGTGATTAAAAGTCCATATAATATGGCGGAAACTCCACTCGGTTGGCAATAATGTGTGGAGCGGAACTGACAACGCAGTACGTGCAGTTGCTCCCTTCCAGGATTGGGTAAGGGGGGGGGGGGTGCAAATTAGGAAGGTCATGCGCTGCAGAGAGAAGTGAAAAAGTGCCGTTATCTCAAAAAAAAAACTCCAACCACGTGGTTATCCAATTGGTGCTCGAAACTGAGATGGTTCGACCTGCTTGGCATCGGAACGTGATGCCTTAGGAAAACATTGCAAAACCTATTATACTAAGGAATCTTGTACCAAGGCAAAGAAAGGCATCGCGTCATTTACAGCATGGTACGGCCGGATTTCGTAACAGGTCTGGTAATAGGACCTATAACATTTTCTGTTGCAGGTTCTATACCAGGTTCAAAGCTTAGGGCGCTCCCCATCTCAACTACTCGAAAGGAATTGATGATAACGCAGAAATAAAAATGTATCCGTATTTATCACACATCAATGAGGGTGAAATTCGATCGAATGTCTTTAATATACCATACTATAGTCCATTTCATATAAGTGGTCTCAAATTTGACAGACAATGTGACCAAAATACACACTATGTAAACAGTAAATGCTCTCGCTCTTACAGTATTGTATCATCTGATGAACTGCTGCGGGATCCGTGTTGTTAGGTTGGCTATTTTGATGTCTTTGGAAGAAAATAGCACTCGGAACAAAAAAGTTGTAATTTAAAATTTTATTTATACTTACAACATTTATGGTTTAGAATATGTTTCTAAAGCAATATAAAATTTTCTTGGCTATTAGTAACGGGATTTTAAAAAACATGTTCAGCATTTATGACAGAGTATGTCGACACACACGAACAGTAAACGTTTCCAGCCAATGGCTAGCCATGTTTATGTTTCCAGCCCGGTGAAGGTAGTTGAGCGTGCACTTTTTATCTCATCGTGTTTATTATACGAATATCTTATTGGCGTTGTCGAAATATTTAATCGGTAGTTAATTATTTTTTATTTGCTTTCTCCAAACATAGTTGGTTGTAGGTACCGTTGTAGTGCGTTTTGTTGAGTGAAATATAATATTAATCGGTACGTCGTCAAACTTCTCGTTCCGCCATTTTCCTAACCGCCTTCCACAATGAAGTGACACGAATATAATTTCCGTGTATAAGTTTAAGTTTGCTTGTATTAGGAAACGTGCGCAGTGCTGATTTTACTGAATGATTTTGCAGATAAATTATTTAATGCTAGTGACGAACAAACGTGATTTTAGTGATGTAAACTCGCAAGGATTGCCATAGAAAAGCACGTGTTCAAGAGGTTACAACAGCAAGTTTGCGTGTTTTGTAAATGTATTTGTAAACCATTAATATAATTATTGAAATGAACGTGGCCTGAAAAATGCCACACTTTCCACACCTTTTGTAGTGTCTGAACAATATTTGTCTACATCGTAAATTCGAGTGTAAGGTTAACTTCGGTCAAAGTGTGTGCGTGAATATTTTGCTGCATCTGTACGAATACGAACAACGGCGTATGTATCGCATTTTGTATTTTTATTAAAGTTATAATTTTCGAAGTTAAATAATTTAAATGTTATTTCCATACTATCAAAATATTCCACTGCTACATCTAAACAATATGCAACTCAAAATGCCACACACTCGTGCCGGAATCATACAGCCCCGACCCACACAGCACGACACCACGCTCTCGGCAGTTAACCTAACTATTTAGAAGGCGCTGATAGGCTACGTTAGTCTCAAAGGTGGTGACTAAGAGGGGAATTTGTAATACATAATGGTGACAAATTGGTATCGCTAATGCATACAAAAGTAAAAGGATTATTTTAATTTTATTTAAAATTATTGGCTAATAAGCTGCGTATTTACAGTTGTAGGGAAAGCTTGCAATACAATTTCATTTTGCAATGTTGTACATTCTGTGCATCGTGCCGCAGGACACAATGAAAAACAGAAATCATTTCTAATCCAAAATTGCTAGTCAGACGACATAATCGGTCGGGCTTACGACAATCTATGTAGTATTTCATTGGCTGTAGGCCGTCGTGTCGTGCACGTTGGGGCTATGTGATTCCGGCATCATAAGAACATCAAAATATTCCCGTCTCATGAAAGACGATAAACTAAAGCCCCCCACTCTGCTCCCTTTTATCTTTTTCCTTCGAAATAAACTAAAGATGATGCCCTAATTGGGCCCACATTTCATTGCTATGAACATTTCTCTGTGCTTTTATTGATTGAAACTCCTAACACACTGGTTCTGGAGGGTTTCAAAATGTAAAGCTTACTGGCCATACAAACTTGTAAGTTGTATCACTCGTATTTTTTTAGAACGTATATTAAATTTGTCAATCTTGTTACGCAGGGATACTTGTTAGCAAATAAATTTAAAGGTTTTTCATGTTTTTAAAGGCTGTATGCGAAAGTAACAAAATGTCATGTAGGTTTCAACGTTGGAGTCTTTCATAAACTTTTTGAGCATTTTTTTTTTTTTTTGCAAATTAAAAGCACTCATATGATTTTAACATACATTGTTAAGAATATTGTAAGAATAATCTAGAGCGCTTTGTAATATCTCTGTACTGAAATACAGTTTTTCATTAGATACCAGAGAACAAGCCTAGGGCTGTATTCACAATTTTGAGGAGGGATGCTGTGCGACTGAATTTCAGTGTAAATATCAACACTGAGTCAGAAATAAGTTTTTATTCGCAGCATGACAATCTGAACACGTAGGTATTTGAGAAAAGGTATTAAAATATTTGTATGAAGACATGCAATACTTAACATTTGAGTTACTAAATGAGAGTTATTAAAACTACTGAAATTAAGTAACATTTGCTTAAATATTATTTTGTCTACCTACATAATTTAACATCCTGACTGTCTTTAAAAAAAAAAAGGTGTGGGAAGGGGGTGGGGGGTATTTCGATTTCGTATTTGTGCATTCTCTGGGGGGGGGGGGGGATCTTGGTATTTGGTGTTTGTGGAAACCATGCTAAATTTTTATGTTTACAAGAACTTACTTCAGGTAAGTGTGGCAGGATTAGTTGTCACTAATATATTTAGAGTGTATCCAAAAATAGTAAAATATCTTTTATTCATTTGACAGTCAAAATACAATTTCATTTTCGTGCATACTGCTTACAAATTTCTTGCTAGGTAAAAAAATCAATTTATAGATTTATTACATGGGCTGCTAGTCATTTACATAAAATATTTATAAACTAAACAAATGGGATTGTTGCCAACTTGCAACTGTTTGAACAGCTCTTCGCAGTTTCTTAAAGTCATTTGGGAGGAGGTACATGCAGTTTGTTTACAAAAACAGGCAGTCACATGGTGTTTGTTTGCAAACAGTCACCTTCAGTGACAGTTCAGCTGTGGCGGAAGGATACATAGCCACCCAGATGCCATTGGCCCTACTTTCCTAGAACTGTCAAATTTAAGACCACTTATATGAAATGGACTATACAAAAGATTTAACATGAGCGGTTAAGAGTTGTGACAGCATTTTCGAAACTTATTTTCCCTAATCCCTTTTGATAAGAGACGGCTGTTATTAGCCCCAATGCAGCTCTTAAATACGCCAACGAGCACAGCAACGATTTCCAGCATGCTGCTTGATCCAGTTGTGCGTGTGTAGGTATTCCAAAAAAAAAAAACTTTGCGTTATATTCGCAGTTACATCTCGACGACTCGTATCTGGATTAGTTCGCGACAGTAACGGTCGTTCGGGCTGAATCAACGTCTCAGCAGCTCACATACACACGCTTAACGAGTTTAAACAACGAAAAATTAAGCAGTAAACCCTTGGCTCCAAAATTTTAACCTACACAATAACCAATCCAACTGCCTGAGTTAGACTTATAGATAATCATTTCACATTGTGCCGTTTCAAAACAAAACTGAAGTAGGCATTAATTTATAAGTAGTTATGCAGTCGACAATTGTTTTTAGCAGCCGACCATGGGAAATAAATATTTGATGTTCTTTATTTGAAAAAAAATAAATAAAAATTTTACGTGTGTTCTAAATGTATGCTCCTCTGTAGCTGGCTAAACTCGAGACTCGGGAATTCATTTTTATAGTTTCCGATTTCTTTCTGCTGTGAGACTTTTGTAGTAAGAAGTTGTACTTTGCCGCTTATACTTAGTCATTGTGACGAGAGACTTTGCAATTTGCTCTGCTTAATGCTTCGGATTTTCATTACGTAAACTTGGGAGGCGTTCTTTGAAGAGCAAGGATGTAAACGAGGGCGGCCCTGGATAGAAAGCTAAAGATACATTAAACTCTTAAGATTGTTGCAAGACACTTGAGGCGCGTAACCGAGTTCATATGGGACGGAGGTCTTAATAAAAATAAAATAACTAAATTTGATTTGAATTTATTCACACGGCTATTCTTTGCAGAAATAATTTATCTACACTATTGCTCTTTTGATTTCTCAGTGAGCGCATTATTTAATGTCCATTTTAACTCCAATTAACGCCCTTCTTAATGTCTTTGCTTGGTATAGTCAGTTAACTCATACTCATAATTAACACACTTTCATTGTATGTTGCCGTCATTTGTAATATCTTTCATTCACTCATGCAGTCCAATAGTCCAGCCTGTAGTCGCAATATTCGCCGTGCCAATGTTCGCAGTCGCAGATTTTCCTCCCGCTCTGGTCACTCCTCTCTTCGCTCGCTGCTCTTCTCGCTCGTCGTCTCTCGCTAAAACTCCAGCCACTCATCTACTCATCAACTCCCAGCTCGGAGGCCCATGGCATTTTTATACTCGCTGGCCTTGACCTGGAAAGTTTGACGCACCCCGAGTAATGCTGAGAGAAACTATATAGTAAACCACTACAAAATTCCTCAAACGCAGAAGCTCAATACCAACATATATCAGCAGCGCGCGGCGCAAAAGGATTATCGTGCCGGCTCGCTTATTTTAACAGATACGCGGTTCCTAGTTTATCGCTCGCCTGTCATTCAAAACAGTCCATTGTAACTCGCCACCGCTATCATATAACTGCTCTGGCCTTCATTTCCACTCGCTCGTTCGGGACAAAGCAACGAGCGTGTAATAATACTCGTGCCTGTGCTGGGATATTTACTCCACTGGTATACCAATAATTATTTTCCTACTGTTTTCTCTTCCTCATACTGTACATAATCCATTCTGTTCATCAGTCATTTGAATGAGGTTGGTTCAAACTTAATGCAACAGTCGACAAGTGTAACACGCCTAAATAAAAATTAAAGGAATACTGACAAATGTCAGTTATCTAATGCTCCGGCTAGCTTAATTAGAATAGGCACTGTTACATAACATGAGTTTCCTCTTTGTAGAAACTGATCTAAAAACCTATGACTTTGGGTTTATTTTAACCTTTATGATTGTGATTTAACATTTATAGGATAAATTTGCATATCATATTTGTAATGACTGTCCTTAGTATGTTTTGAGTATGAATTAAAACTATCAATCATATTATTGGCATCCATATGAACGTAACAGAAAAATTAGCAAAGCTTACATTTATCTACCACACAAGCAAAAGCACGCAACACTAATGCACTATGTGCACCGGATCCACCAATAACTTAACTGCTCCATAATGATTGTCCTACTTTCAGTGTTCAAGCATCAGTAATTTAAATAATTTCAGGCGCTAGACTTAACTCTGGACGTTACGCCACTGTAGTAGTGTAGTCTGGAGGCTGCTACTGGAAACATCTGCTATTCAAACGGATCTCGTCCATCAGCAGGAACTGATCATCCTCGGCCGTCCGCTGGCACCGTGGTCCTGGCGTCGACTCTCGTCCCAGCTGCCTCGCTGTGGATACGCTGTTGTTGATCGAACCCTTTGGCTTACTCCTTTCGCTGGTCGTACCTCTCCTGTTCGCGGCAATGGACTTTGAACACAGTATGCGGATGCAAAACTGATCAGGCCTGGGTTCCCTGACGACGTGTGGGCAACATCGCCTCTTCGTAGTTTACTCCTTATAATACATACAAATTTTATTCTTCCTCTTTTCTGGATTGATGCATTGTAGGGCAGTACAAAGGCTTATTTCCATATTAACTCTCTTCTAATTAACACTTACGTAGAGCCTTACACTTATGCTGCCTCCATACATAGAACACTAACTTTCTATTATTTGTTCCTAATAAATCGCCGTTGTCAATGCCGACCTGGCTTGTTTATATTTACCAAAGAAAAATACTTCTAAACATTCAAAATGCAAGGATAAAGTTACAATCAAATATTAAACTACCATCTACGAAGGTTTTACAAAAACAGCTTCTCACATACACTTAGCATACATACATACATACATGCCCTGACACACTTGGTATCAGGGCATCAATTATGGCAATCAAAGACAATATTATTTCCCTACATAAAATAAAACAAGCTAACCTAGCCAGGTGTTACACAACTTTTAATAACTTTTGTCGGTATAATTGTAATAATTAGATCGAATGTAAGCCCCTCCCCTCTCGAAATAACGAAGTCTTCCAAAATGTCCAAAGAGGAGTCTTCATCATGAATGGTGAATTAATAGTGTTACATGCTCGCTGTTCATCTCCTACCCTCCTCCCCTGCCCAATCCTGCTCACGAGAGCGAAGGAATGTTTGAAGGACAGGCGAGCGATAATCTTACACGGGCTTTAAGTGACACAGGCGTGCCGTCGAGCAATCCTTTGCGTGATAAGCCTATCGCGGCTCGCCTCGCGCGCTCCTGACCTTGGTTGGATTGAATTTCTGCGTTTATCTGAAAGAATGTTCTGGTTCATTGGCATTAACCCTCTCAGCGTGACTCCGAGTGCGAAGAATGCTCCGGATCGGGCCACCGCGATTATTTAAGCCACAAGGGCCAACGAGCCGACAGTTTTTTGAGAATAGTGAGTTTTGGCGATTGTGTGACTTAATCTTAGAAAAAAAATCACTGCCCCTACCTGCATACATTTCAACGGGCGTCCTGAGTAACATGCGCCCAGCAAACTTGGTAACGATACATGGGGAGTAGTTCCGTACGTTAACGTCGACTAAAAATTTTTAAGTAGCCCTTTCTAATAACTTACATTATTTATTTCGCTTTCTGTTTATTTTTTATGCATCGAAGAGTAAAAATTAGCAGGTTTGTTAGATATTTACTTTTATAGCAATTTCACAGTTTCACCTGACAGACGCATGCATGCATACAAGTGATGAGGCCCACGACAATGTTAATCTTCCCGAAGGCGGAAGAATGCACGACGTGCATAAAAATAGATTTTAAGCAGGGCTTCCAAAAGTGCTCATTTTACCGTAAATATCATATAGAAGACGAGCCAGTAGAGCAACGAGTGGCGGCGGAAGTGATCAGCGGAAGTAAAATCTGCGACTGCGAGCATCGGTGCAGTGAAGGGTGCGACTGACAGGTGGGACTATTGGACTGGATGTTGTGAATGCAAGACATTTCAAATAATTGCAACAAACTGACTCAACATTTGTTGGTGAAGAGTGTAAGTTGACTAGAGTCAGTATAGAGACATTCAAAAGGACTTTACTTAAAGTTGAGATAGACATTAAATATTGTGCTCTCTGAGAATAACAACAGTACTAATGGAGATAGCAAGTTTAATGTTTTAAATAACAGCTGTGTAAATAAATTAAAATATAACTTAGTTCTTTCATTATTATCAAGACTTCCATTCGTCCCGAACTCTAATACGCCCCTCGGGCGTCTTTGAACAATAGCTACTACAGTGAAAGTTTTTTTGTAGTGATTGAAACAAGTTGTTTGCTATACGACCGATGAAATATGTAGAGTGAAACTGTTAGAGTTACGTTTTGGAATAAGTATTTTGTCAACTCAGATGTTTATTTTCTTAAATTAGGTAAACAAGTTTTGCCGCACTCTTAATTTTCTTTAGTCATCAAATAATATAGTGGCAGTTACTATATTTTGTTTGATTAGGCTGTCTATAAAACAAGTATTCTGTTTCTGGGTGTGGTGTGTTTGAAGTCTGATTTTTGTGGAAACGGTGGTATGTAGCTGGAGCCTGATGCAGAAACTCAAACATGGATTTCCATCCGTGTAGTGTGAATAATCCCCACGATATGTATTCTCTGTATGCACAGCTTACCTATTATAAAAATAGAGTTTTTTTTTTTTTTAATTTTAATCCCCAAGGGGGGGGGGGGAGTGAAACGCGAGCAGGGACTCATTACGTGGTTGCACCGATGTTCCCCTGATCAAATTGGACCCCCACCCCCCTTCCCGGCCGCCAACCAGCATGCGCACTCGACCGGGATAAAATGTTTGACCGTGTGGAACGCGGGTAGGGCAAGACCGAACGTGCTCTGTATGCTGGGCCCGTATAGGTCACTGCTGAGGGCTTGTGGATATAAGGGGGCAAGGGCGCGGGCAGAATGTGTTTCGAGCTGTGATCCCGCTTGATTTCTTTCGTTCCGCCGCCTACCTACTTAACCTTCTAGCTCCTTCTTCTGTATCGTTCCTTTCCGGCAGTCCACGACACAGCACTGACCTATTACAAAAAATGCATACTGCAACTTTGACATTAGGTTTGTAAAATAATCTGCTGTTACACTTTTAAAACCACGCGCAAGTGGTTTCATAAACAATAAATTGTATTTTACTCTGTGAAGGAACCTCCTAAAATGTAAAAAGTTCGGTCCAATAAAGTTTATTCTTCTCTAATTTTTATAATCGTCTCGTATAGTAATTTGTAAAAAATAACATCAAGTGTAATCTTCGTTTTAGGTGATAATACGAAAGTGTGCAGTAAAAACAGCTGAAATCAGAAAATAAAAAGTGTCATCGCAAGCAGTAACGTCCAAGACCATAGGAACAAATTATTCATGAATCAGTCATGGCGATTGCTAATCGAGAAGTTGTACTGACTAGCACAACAACTCGATAGGTGGCGAAATTCACCATAGAGATCTTACATATCATTCGGTTTTCTTTAATGCCAAAAAAAAAAAAAAAAAAAAAAAAAAAAAAAAAAAAAAAACGCTATATTAAATTTTTTTATATGTTTTAAGACTTCAAAATTATAAATGGGTTTTGTCAATTCAATTTTAACTCCAAGTATACATTTTGCAACTGTTACGAAGAATTAACGTGTAATATTTAATATCCGAACACCCTAAAAAATTCGACAGATTTACACATCCTTTTTGTTACAACTGTATCAGCTCCACCCTAAACAAAGCTCAATTTTTTTTATTTATTTTTTTATGTTTGCTTGTGAAATACGGGACCGATATGAAACAGTAGCTTTGCCTGTAAAATACGGTACTTATATGAAACAGTTTATCATTTACAATATTTATACCAAACTGAGTCACGCAAGAGATATGGAAGATACCCCAACGGATAATAATTTTTATTATTATGCAACACTTCATTTTAAAAAAAAGTGTTACGCCTGATTGACAAGTTATTTGCTTTGTGGAATGATATATTTGTTACAAGACGCCAGGGGGGTATTCGAGCTCATGAGGAAAGGAGGCATTAATAAAAATAAAAGAACGAAATTCGATTTATTATTTATTCATACAGCTGTTACTAACAACATTAAACTACCTATCTCATATATTACTGCTGTTATTCTCAATGAGCGAACTATTTAATGTCTATCTCAGTTTTGCTCAAAGACCTTATCAATGTGTTCCTATATTGATTACAGTCACTTAATTCACAGTCATTATTTATTTACACATATTCAATCTGGTCAATTACGGCCACGATCCTTCATTTCTACCGCTTTTGCGAGAATTTTTTGTACCCAAATGGGAGCCGATATTGTAATATCCTCTTACAATTTTGTTACAAATTGGTTTTACTTTGTAGTCTCACAAAAAAACTGAAATAATTATAGCTAATTATTAAATTTAAAAATTTCGTTAATTGATTACGGTAATTGGATAAAAGTATACTTTTTTTGTGTTGGAAAAATTAAGACTACATAATAAAAACAATTTGTAACAAAATTCTAAGAGGATTTTACAACATCGACTCTCGTTTGGGTACAAGAAATTAACTCTCGCAAAAGCTGTGGAAATGAAGGATCGTGGCCTTAGCATCATTCCAAATGCCTGTCACTCACGCGTCCTGTTCGGTAGCCCCACTCGCCAGTTTCACTCTACACTATACCGATACTCGCAGTCCACAGACCTCACTCCAGCTGCTCACTCTGGCCGCCACTCGTCCCTTCGCTGTCTTCGCACACCCTAGGGCATTGCATTGATCTCCCATCTTTACAGCTTTTGCAAGAATACATTTTTTTTTTTTTTTTAAATCCCAAACGGGAGCCTATTGAAGAATCTCTCTGGTCATTTTGCTACATATTGTTTTCCTAATTTAGCAAAAAAAATTTCAACACAAAATATCGTAAAACATTATCTAATTAATGAATTAACGAAGTTTTTTGTTTATTTAATAACACGATATTTAGAAAAATTTCTGGGCGATGACCTACGACCGTATAAACATTGCAACGGTCCTAGGGTTGACAGTCCTTTGATGGAAGCCAGATGGCCGAGTGGTGTAATTGAGCAACGTGTGGTGCGGCGTAATGACATCGGTGAAGAGGACAGACGACGACGGGAGGCTGTGAGGCGACGGCAGACGAGGTGTTTGTAGTGTGAATGGACGAGAGGTCGTGATACCCAACGATAGAAGGCTACTGTATGTGTGTGCGGTCTGAAATCTCTACAACATTGGTGACTGATGGGACCTGGACTAAAAAGAGGTGGGATTGTATGAACATTTGCTACGGACTTTATTGTAAATATCGCAGCTTTAAATGATGAGCATTAATTTATAAAGCAATTCTATAGGTTTTGATATACTTGGGACTAATTTTAATTAAATTAAGTATATTAATTTTTTTGAGGTAATTATAAATTGTATTGATTAGATTCATTAATTGCAAATAGCAAGTGATAATTTATTGTGAAGTATTGAGTAGAGAAAATTTTGTTTGCAGTTATTGTAAATAAATTAGGAAACTATAATTAACTCATTTAATTATGGCCTCCATCCCTTAACGAACTTGGCCTAGCCCACTTACTTTGAGGATCTTAACAGTATTTATAAACTACTCCGTGGCGTCGAAACTACCCTTAGCATCATCCACTTCTCGGCCAAATATTATCTCTGCAGCCGGGGAGGGCTGGAACCGAGCGCTAGCTTAGCTATTAAGAGGGGATGGCGTACTCCAGGAGAATCCATGGCTGTCAGCCGTCTACGCGAGTGCATGTACATCTTCCTGCATACATTTAAGCAACACCTGCGCACAGAAATAAGCACAAACATGGAATCAGCCTTAAACTACACGGAAAGGTCATCGGAGCGCCACGAATGTATGGTCACTGCTATATTGGCAACTCGCTACCGAGCGCTTTCATTCCTTCCAGAAGGGAGAAGGGACGGTCAGAGCACTTTTAGTGCACGTATTTTCCGAACGTACACTTATCTCTGTTGAGAAGCACTACCAATATCCCGGCACCTTATCGCGTTGTTAAGAAGTAGACCTACTAAGTGTTTACCTGACAGCCTTTTTCCGGCAAGCTCAGATGATTTTATTAAGTTCTGAAAAATACTGGGTACTATCACACAAGCCGTCGTTTATTTCAACTACCGAGATTTTATTACTATAGTATATTCGTGGTTTCTTCACACTTTTTGAATCAAACATTTGAAAAATCACCCCATGTATGACGTGTTTAGTTAGTTCCTAAATATTCCATGTATCACAAGGGTTTTATACCTCTGTCATCAAATAATCTTATTTTTCTTTAAACTGAAGTTTTACCAATATTTTATTTGTCTTCTTTACATACAAAATTCTCTGTGCGTGACTAAATCACGCCATTGGACCAATCGAGACCATATTCACACCATATGCTATTGAGGCGGCGAGTAGGGTTTTTAGTTGTGTTTCATTCCGACATGTGGCGCTGGAGTCAACTTCTATATTCATGGGGCGATTTTGTTAATAATTTCAAGAAATTGTTCTACTGTGCTTTGCATTTTGTAAGGTTAGGTTCCGATAGGTGGCGCTGGAGTCAACTTATATTTTTATAGGACGATTTTGTTCATACTTGCAGGTAATGTTTGTTGATCTAAAAATAAAAAATGCCAGCGATACCTCGGTCAAACAGGTCGACGTACCAGACATAATAGAGAGGACGCATTGAGAAGACAAAATAGAACAGCGAGAAAACGTGTGCGTTGGTAGAGCCTCGTAAGAAGTAGTTCACATGCAAAATATTATTACAACTCAGTGCGCACGAATTCGGCGCGATGTCCTTTGGTATAATTTTCTAGACTTAGTTTGCACGAGGCGGAGGAATATCCTGGAAGTAGAACTTTATCAGGGCTTCAGAAAAGTGTGAAGTAGGCCTAACCGTGAATGGATTATACATTGTTTCGTACACAAGATTATTCTACATGCGCAATTTAAACACGCTACTGTTAATTTAATAACTACGCAGAACCTCACGAGGGCGATGAAAAAAATTAAATTTGCTTTGTGCGTAATTCGGGCGGCTGCTTGCTCAAGTGGACAGAAGCTAGTTCGAATGGCGGAAACAGGGCGGACATGTTGGCAAGGCGGTTACAGAGCACATGCACTGTGCTAACACAATTAGCCGACGAAGAGGAGTCCGGTAATCCAGCACTTTGTTTGATCATGTCATTATGCACAAAATCTACAGTCACGGGTTGAAGGTAGGCCACTCGCTAAGTTAGACGTCAAAGGACTGCGTAGAAGCGGGCGAAAGAGAGAATGAGAGCGTTAAGAAATGAGGGAGTGAAAGAAAATATGGGAAACAGGGGTCCCGGAGAGTGGTGGGGAGGAAGGGGAGAAAGAGGGGGAGAAAGAGGGGGAGAAAGAGGGGGAGAAAGAGGGGGAGAAAGAGGGGGAGAAAGGGAGAGAGAGAGAGAGAGAGAGCGCGAGAGGCAAGAAACGAGTTCGTGGCAACGCTGCAATCGAGAACTATGAGCACGAAAAGGGAGAGCAAATTCGAGAACACCGCAGGAAATAGTAAAAATTAAAGGCGAAAAAAACACAACAAAAAGGCCGGGAATCAATAGTGTCTATTGATTCCCGGCTGCTAGGAAAGAGAACGCAGCACCAGGAAAAGCTAAGAGAGAACAGAACTTTACTATTTTCGCATACTCCACTCCTCCCTCCCCTGTCATTATCTTATTTATCAACGTTGTTTCTATTTTTTTACGCGATCGTATCAAGATACACATGGGACGGAAATGGCAGGATGACCCAACCCGCCACTACGTCTTCGTAACTAATACCACGGTCAAGATATATGTGCTCTCGTTCGAACATGGATACGACTACAATGCGAGCATCACCTTGAATTGGCGACGTGCACGCGAGAGATAGGTGGGGGCCCGCGGCGATTGGCGGCTATTTCGGGGGGTGAGCGAAAATTTATGGGCTGTATATTTCGCGACTCCCGATGTGCTAGAGCGCTGATTTTGTCGCGAAAGGAAACATTTCGTCTAGATCCACCCATTTAAGCAATGCCGTCCAAGTATCAATTTCATCCCATATTCGAAAGAAAATATTGCTCTCTCACGTAGGCCTACTCACGAAAAACCCACGGCCGTGTACCCCAAACAACTAGAGGATATTCACGGTAAAGTGAGCACTTTTGAACGCTCTCATTTGGAATAATAGGCAATAAATATATTTTATGTTAATCTTAAACGTTATCTTCCAAGTGCAGTGGAATATACACAATGTGTTTATTACTTGCATGGAAACGTGTATTTAAAAAGGTGGTTAAAGGGTAAAAAACGGCTGCAAGGAAAAAGTAACTAAACTAGAGTCTCAAAAGTGCTCACTTTACCGTGAACAGACTATGCACTCCGATTTTTTCACTGCATGTTCCGTTATCTATGTACAGTATTTTCCTACATTATTCAGTACAAAACAACTCGTGCTAACCACAGGAATAACAACATCATATGAGATGAACTTTCTGGAGTCGCATTGATAATCCTGTTCCGAGAACGCATTCAGTTGATTTGGAGAATCAATGACAGGTTCTTTACTTTGTGGTGTAAAAATATATTAACAAATGTAATATTCCACATCAGCGAAAATAATTACACGTCCTGATTTATATACTATCATTTCTAAATGTCCAAACCTATGTGAATATAGAATACGAATGGAAGCTACAGGAATATCTAACATGAATACTGAATCATTTCTTTACCGTTACACAGAGTTCGAAAGTTATAAAAAATTACTCATGTCACCTGTAATGATGAAGAAAGATGAAAATTGCGCGCCAATATGCCTGGTCTTTATTTAAGATCAAATTTGATAATTATTATCCTGTTTTCTATAAATGTACATATTTTTTTGTTACCTCCCCCATTGCACAACTCACGAGACACACTCACCAACTATCTTCACCACCAAACTTATAGGCTGTTCATGGTAAAGTGAGCACTTTTCGGACCTAGTTACTTTTTTCCTTTCAGCCATGTTTTATACTTTAAAACACCTTTTGAAATAAATATCGCCATGTAAGTAATAAACACAGTGTATATTCCACCACACTCAGAAGGTAAAGTCTAAGGCTAACATAAAATTCATTTATTGCCTATTATTCCAAATGAGGGGGCTTTCAAAAGTGCTCACTTTACCGCGAAGAGCTTATACTAGAACTGTTCGAGTACCGGCATCATATCTTGCAAGTATTCCTATAAATGTTATTTCTCTCTCCCCCTCCCCCTACCATGATGTAGGGCAACATCTTCCGCGTGATCCATATAACTTGGAAAAATAGAGTTCTTAAATCAATTATGTGCAAAAACTTTGCACAATACACACACTAAACACGAAACAATAAAAAATCACCGATTCACTTCAGAAATCTGTGAAAATAACACCACCTAGAATCAGCGGAACAAAAAAAAAATGTTTGTTTCACGAAAAAAATTTCATTGTGTAACAGCTAACTACATGTACTGAATTAGATATTGTCTTTATTGAAATGGATAAATCAACATGAGGGAAAAACTCACACCTGGCCCAATGGCCGCCCACGATTCCAGACCGTCGACAAAGTAGCACGCCGCGGCTTATATAGCTCAATTGGCCTGGCCCAGAAGGTTGTTCGCACCCCGAGCACGCTGAGGGAGAGGTGGGGCAATGACCAGAAAACTCGCGCAGTGACCACCCAAGACATTCGCACTTCAGAGGAAGCGGCATTCGAGCCGATAGCCTGTTTTTTTTTTGTCAAGACTGTATTACCCCCAACTCCCCTTGTTACAAGCTTCTAATTTTCTAGTAAATTTACTTAATGGAAAAGACCAACTGGCATGTAAAATTGTTAGCAGAATGTTGGCTATGTTCGGTGCATCACTGGAGTGAATAAGTAAGAGTTTTTAATTGGCAGAGGGGGGGAGGGCGAGTGAGTGAAGAGATTTCTGCGGCTCTTAACAGCGAGGTCTCGAGAGCCAATGAGGGTGATTGAGGTGAGCATGGAACGGCGCCAGAATGAAAGGACGGGGGGAAAAGGGAGATCCCTGAGAAACCCCGCCGACCAACGGCAACGTCCGGCACGATTCCCACTTGCGAAAACCCAGTGACCCGGCCGGGGAGAGAATGGATGGATGGATTTCAGCGATAGACGACTAGCGAGAAGAGAAGCGCGCGGCGAGAGAAGTGGCCAGCGGGAGGAAAATCGGTGACTGCGAACATCAGAGGAGTGAAGGGTGCGACTGGCAGGTTGGACTACTGGACTGGATGCGTGAGTGAAAGACATTACAAATTATGGCATCAGATAGACTGAACTGACTAGTATAAGAACCAAACAGAGACACAAAAAGGACGTCAATTAGAGTTGAAATAGACATTAAATATTGCACTCACTGTGAAATAAAAAAGAGTAATAGTGGAGACAGATAATTTAATTATTTAAATAATATCCGAGTGAATTCATTAAAGAACAAATTTAGTTCTTTTATTATTATTAAGACCTCCATACCTCACGAACTCAGATACGCCCCTCAGGCGTCCATGTAAATGTAAAAATAACTGCAGTGTTTACACAAAAGCTCTACGAGATCCAACGAATTAATTTGGCATCAAAGATTTAAAAAAAAAAAAACATAATTACCGAGCAGTTTATGTACGGCTGTTTTATCTTTTGTCTGATACGCACAAAAAATTTCATTCAAAATCTGTTGCCTTTTCCTTCATGGACCACGACATTACTTGTAAACTTGGGAAAAATCTCATTCCAGCAAGATTGAACTTATTCTGTTACATCACGCGGGAAATCTCTGCGACCTGCTTATCGAATAATGGCACCAGATAGAGTTCGCAACAATAACTGTATCGTAACAGGAAGTGTGCATTATCTATAACGTTTATCGCGTTCTAATGCGCAGTAGCCCGAGACCCATGAACACGCGTCTCGTCGCCCCACTCGACTCGCAATTGCGACGAAGGTTTGTGATATGCGTTGACTAACGGTATTGGCAAAATGAACAACTGCGTATCGGGAACACACTGTCGGGCCTGGAACAAACACTTCGAGCGGATAGGCAGCCACGTTTGTAAACAACACGAAGGCCGTGCATTGTCTGACCTCGGTATTTACCACCGCACGACTTGTTTTCACTCGACAGCGTCGAAGCGAAACTAACACATACGCTGCACCTAAACACACATGCACTACGGATGCGAGAACATTGCTACGCTGGTCTAACTAGCTATAAAGCTGTCACGAATGAGGCCGATTCGAACTGTGAAAGTTTCGTGATTTCTCCACTTAAATGAAATCCCGAGGATTGTTACCGTGATTGCAAAAAAAAAATACCGACTGTAATTTAATTAATACCAGTTAATTTAAATTCTGAATACTACGCAAACCGACTACTTACGAACTGCCGACACGAGAAAACTATTCCTTGCGACTACAATGCAACAAGACGATAAGAGTGACCTTTTCCCGAGTGACTAACACAAGGTAATATTAGAATTACTTCATTATAAGGCGGTTCACGATAAAGTGAACACTTTTGAAATCAACCTCAGGAAAAAGTCACTATCCTTACCTGTATATATTATAGACGGGCGAACTGAGTGACATGCGCCCAGTAAAGGTTCTGACCTTGCTGCATCCTAAACCAAGGGCATGGCAAGGCACGATTTGCATACAGATCTAGCAAAACCAACAGAACACTAAAATGGCAAAAGCCATGCATAAACCACTTTCTTCTGTACAGTGCAAAAGCCATGCATAAACCACTTTCTTCTGTACAGTGTAAGGGTATGTTGATAGTGATAAACTATTTATAACAGAAACAAGGAAGTGTGGTAATATTATTTTATTTTGGTCATGTTACTTTCAATTCTTTTCATTTAATCTTACACGTGGACAAACTTTCATTGGTATTAATATTACATACATGAGGAAAAGCTAACTTTCTCCTCTCCCTTCAGTAACAAAACTCTTAAAAGGTTAAATAAAAACCCAAGTTGCCAAATATAGAGTAAAATTCAACCAGAAATTTCAGGTACAATAATATTGCCGTTCTTCAGCTTATACTTGTAAAATTCCACACAGATTATATTTATGCATCTAACTGGCCATATAATTAGTAAAAATACAGAAGGCTATCATAAAATCTATTGGGCAAATTACCCCAAATTACCATCGTTACAAAAAGGCGGATTTATGTCTGTCACACCGACATTTACTCCTGACATTACAGAACAATTGTTTGACCAAACCAAGGAAACCCAATTAGGTAACACCTTACTGGTCGGAAATCAATAAATATTACAACTTCAATGTTTAATACCCAATTCTAATCGCGATCCCAAGTGGTTGGGAGCAACTGCTCAGCAATGCCAGCCGTAACTCCCGCGAGCAAATATGATTTTGTAAAATGCACTAAACTTCGTAAAGTCGCATATAGCCTACCTTTACCTAGACTCGTTCTTAAAATGCCAAGACCCATAATATTTGTTTTTGGTTACCAGTGGTTACAACCAACCAAAGCCTGCTTAAGACTTGGTCACATACTTCCTTATGGGTTGTTTACAAAACTGGTTACAGAAGGTAACAGTATCAAAGTTCGGTTAAGAGGCCAACATTTGGCAAGCTTTAAAATATTTTAATTTCCGGCCATAATGGCCCTCGCCTAGCGTCAGAATGACAAGGACCTATTCGCTTGAGGAGCCTACATTCGTGTATCAAACAAGAATGCTGCTTATCTGGTAGAAGCTTGCCCCCTCGAGGCAGTTGACTGACCCAGAAGGAAGCATGAACAGGCATTGAATACACAAGTCCGCCACCTAGCGCTACTAATCAGATTAGAGATCCGTCATTTTCCCTTCAAAAACAGTAATTCCAAGAAATAGTTGGGGCTATCAATTGTGCCTGGGAGGGGTCGTGATATTCACGCCCAAAGGCGTTTAATGTTACCTAATATGGTGAACCGAAGCAACGGACACCTATTTCCCTTAGGGGGTCTTCACAATTGAAAAGACAAACACCAATAATATTACAGTACGCCATCAAACTTCCGGCCTCTTGATCAAGTTGCCGGAAACTGCGTAATCAGACGTCACCGGTTTGGGGTGCGCGCGCACCTGGGCACGCAGTTATCCTCGCTCGCCGTCGACGGTGCTGCGCTCAGGCGACGAACCGCTGAAACATCCGTCCGCCACACAAATATCTGCCAGAGCTGGTTGCTGCCGCACGTGAAAATTCATACGTACATTACCGCTTGTTTTCCTGGCCCCCCAGGTTTCTTTAAAAGTATTCTTAAGGAAACGTAAACCTGGCGAGAACATTACAGTTTAATAATTTATTACTTTTGCGTCACTTTGGAGGATTTTCACAGCAAAATAAACGTGATAAAGTGTTCGTGCGTGTTGGACAGTTCACAGCTCAAATTATCAGGTAAACAAACACAGTAAGTATTCGAATGGGTGACTGGCGACGTGGTCCGGCCTGCTAATTACTTATTAGTTTAACATTTTTGAAAGCGTGTACGCCGTAGTCCAGAGTTTTCAGTTGCACGTTTGATGCTTATTCAAAGGCGTGCAGTGACGTAGTGCAGCCTGTCACAAGTTGATATCGATGAGTGGAAAGTAGTTCCATATCTTAACGTAGAGTATAAAGTGTCAGGTAACCACGTGCGATAACTTAACTTATTTAATTCACTTTATAGTTTTTTTTTTAATGCATAGAAGCGTAAAAATGAGCGTATTTGTAAAACATTTCCTTTTGTAATAATTACACAGTTGCACTTGACCGACGCATGAATTAAGTGACGAGGCCCATGGAAATGTTAATTTTGCATAAGGCGGAATAACACGCAGTGTGCACACACGTAGATCTTAAGCAGGGCTTTCAAAAGTGCTCATTTTACCGTGAACAGCCTATACTTTAAGATTTATATTTCACTCTGCACATTAGTTTATTTACCTGTTAGAAAACTACTATAATATTCGTGTTCCTTTCCAAAAGTACTGGCAAAGAGTTATAAAAAATAACGAAACCACGAAACGTCTCTTGAGTTTATGCAATTTGAGGAGAAAGAAGATCGTAGGTAGGGCTTAACGTCTCGTCGACAGCTAGGTCATTAGAGACTGAGCACGTTGCTTACAGGAGCAGGACCAGGGCAGGAATCTGCCATGGCCTGTAGAAAGGAATCATCCGAAATCAAGATGGCCGGACCGCGATTCGAACCCAGGTCCTTCCGATTGCGAGTCCGGAAGTCCACCACTGCGCCACCTCACTCGGCAGGAGGAAGAAGAAACTTTACAAAAGTCAAACAGTAACGGGAGGAAGTGAAATATCCAATCTAACCAATGTAGACCACCCTTCAAGTATGGCTCTCTGTAGACTTACCTTCTAAGGTGCCGCACTCATCCAACAAGTGAACGAAATCAGTTTTAAGTGATGTCTGAGCACACGTCATGCCTCGAAACTTTTCGCCATACAAGTTCGAAACTTTTCGCCATACAAGTTTCTGTTTATCTTTGGAAATAAATATTTTGATATTCTTGTCCGTGCAGAAATTCAGCATCAACTTAATTCCTGTACGTTAACCACCAATTAATTATAATTTTGTGTGTAGTAAACAACAAAATGCATTGATGTATATTCTTGCGATGATTTTGCATCTGCACCACATTCGATTACATAAAAAAATACAACCAAAATTACGTTATCGGGCCACCACTACGGTACAGCAAGGACTTTCATAATGTACATGTAGGCTGTTCACGGTAAAGTGAGCACTTTTGAGGCCCTAGTTACTTTTTCCTTTAAGTCATTTTTTATCCTTTATCCACTTTTCCAAATAAATATTGCTATGTAAGTAATAATCACAGTTTGTATATTTAACCGCACTCCGAAGTTAACGTCTCAGAGTAAAATTAAATATATTTGATGACTATTATTCCAAATGAGAGGGCTTTCAAAAGTGCTGACTTTACCGTGGATAACCCTCACACACCCATACTACAGGTATCTCTCAGAGTTTTAAAGCACTCTGCCTATCTGAAGCCATTCGAGGAATATAATTATGCAATGAGTCAATGCACAACAATCATCAAATACCACATCAGATATACGTGCGTAGTACAAGCGTGACTCCTGCCTGGGTCTTGAATGACGGGGACGCCTACAGAACAGTTCACGGCGTTTGTCCAAAATAGTTTCGCACATCATACGCTAATTTATTTTTTCTTATAGAAACATTAATGACTCCGCCTGGATGAAGATATTTTGCGTATCCGAGTAATAAAATCGCGAGATGGCTACAGGCGACCCAGGTACGATCATCAGATGCGTCTTCGCCTCTACGCGCAAGGTACCTACTGGATTGGCGTGCAGGCTTTATGTCGGCAAACATATGATTATATGGTATTGTCAACAAATGAAAATATCCTGCACAGTTATTTCTTACGTACAGTATAAATAGGCACGAAAATGCCCTTTCCAATTATATTTACTTCAAAAAAATACATTATAAACGGCATTAGAAAACTGTAACTTGTCAGATGTGAAATGTATTCCTAAATGATGTTTCCTATTTCCTAGGACTTTTTTTTTCTGAAGCTGTGCGCACCATTCGGCATCCTAGGGCGATCTCCTTAACTCCGCTGCCTTTCTGTGTTAGTGCTGAGCGGAACATATCTAAACTGTGAGTTTTTTTTTAATTTTATTTTTTTTTATGGGGAACACGAATGTGTGTGCAAGTCTCAAGCACACATCGCAAAAGTTCACGCACCGGGTGAGAGCGGAAATGCAACCACACGGTTCCGGCGAGGATTTAAGTCAGCATGCCAACGTGACAGGTTCGCTTTCTTCCTTACCCCGTCATGTGCAGCAAGTTGTGTAAATAATCCAACCACAAACGCTGCCCCCCCCCCCCACCCCTCACGGGCTTGCTCGCGCCGATCCAGCTGTTGCTCAAGGGCTAAAAGCTCAAGTGCTTAAAAAAAAAAACTACTGTTGCATTTTTTTTCTGGGCGGAGTTACATTTCATGTGCCTTTGGCTTGTTCTTACTTGGAACCTAATGAAAAATAAACCATTACAAAGCAAGAAATTGTAATGCTCGTTTTTGTGTTCCTGAGCACATAAAAGAAGAAAGTCCTCTCGACAGAAAGAATACTTCCTAAACTGTGTTATAATTATTTTTCCGATATTAAGAAATTCCACTTTTTATAGCATACATTTGTATACATAACCAACCCTGCGTATTGAGAACTATGGGCTATTCACGGTAAAGTGAGCACTTTTGGAAGCCCTCTCATTTGCACTAGTAACCAATAAATGTATTTCATTTTAGCCTTAGAAATTAACTTCAGAGTGCGATGGAATAAACACTGTGTTTATTATTACTTACACGACAATATTTATTTAAAAAGTTGGTTAAAGAATAAGAAATTGCTGACATCAAAAAGTAACTAGGGCCTCAAAAGTGCTCACTTTACCGTGAACAGCCTATATAAACACGGTGTGTAATTAGCTTCAGGAAAATAATACATTTTGAATTGTCAGATTTATTAGAAAAACATTTTCACATATAATTTATCAGGTAAGACATAATTACGTCGACACACACACACATACATACACAATTGGGGCCGCGGTGGTATAGTGGTCAGACTACTCGCCTCCCACCAACACGAACCGCGTTCTATTCCTGGCGGGGTCGTTCCCAGATTTTCGCATGTGGGAATCGTGCCGGACGATGCCGCTGGTCGGCGGATTTTCTCGGGGATCTCCCGTTTCACCCCACCCTTGCAGTCCGGTGCTTCTCCAGACTCACCTCACTTCACCCTCACCGGCCCTCAAGATTTCGATGTTAAGAGCCGCCCAAATCTCTCCACTCACCACATACATACACATACACACACACACGCACGCCAGAATGCACATGCTTGGTGCTCCCCGATGAACTATAACTATAAAGACGCGAAATTTGCGGAAAGTTTGGTAACGACTCCCCCGCGAAATAAGCGTGCACGTTCAAACATAACGAATTCCTCGTGGTGGTATTGAAATTTTGTACCAATTCAACAAACAATGAGCGTTATTTCTTTAGTGTTCTGTTACGCACCGACAAGTACGTCCCGCGGGGCCGCAAAAATATTCACACTATCAATTGTGATTACTCCTATAGCTATTCTGCATAATCTATGAAGGACACTGCCGTAGTTAGATTTCATCTTGCAGCAAAATAAGAAATTGAGAAAGTAATTAAGTGACTTCCTCATAGCCACATGTTTAAAGAACAGTAGGAGACGGTAAGTCGCAGAATCGTGACCAGGAATTAGTTTGCGGCATCACAAAGATTGCATAAACGGAATGGAATACAATGGAATAAAATGTCTTTGGAGATGCAACACATGTCTGACAATTTTCTACTGAAACTGTCATAGGCCTACAATTATAATGCTGAAACATTTATTATTGCCTTTAAAAACTACAAAAAGGATGCGATCTGTGAATGAGTAGTGCAATGGGGGTGAATGAAATGATAAGAGATTTTTGGACACTCGCCATTGCGATGCAGATGTCTGTCATGGGAAAAAAAATGTATATGTACATATTTATTTTATAATTAGTTGCTGTTCTGTTTATTGACTATTCCCTCTTGGAATTTTCCAGTGCTGTAGCCTGTTTTTTTCCATGATAGACATCTACATCGCAATGGCGAATGTCCAAAAATCGCCATATTGTCAATAAAAAGGATTTTCACAACTGACCCTAACTCTTCAGCGAGACTCGCAACACAATGCAGTGGTCGACGAAACTAATGTCTCGAAAAAATCCACTAGTCTCGTGAATGTTTTCCAAATGGAAAGAACTGAACTCTGTCCTGCCGGTGCTCTAACCTTGACCACCTTGGTGAGAGGATTGTGTACTTGCTGATCGCACATTCACCTAAGTTCCATTTATTGCAACTAAACAGTAAACATGTAAACGTCTTGATAACAAGTATAATTTTTCAAGCAAAAAAAAAAAAACAGTTCTAGACCTGGTAGGAATTTTGAAACATAAAACTGTGTAATAAATATAAATATTGCTTACCGAAGCATGAATCTCTCACTCTGCCAATGATAACCATTTGTGGTTATAAAATTTTTTTTTTATAAACTCTGCAGAGAAAAATAAGAAAACTTTTAACATAATACGCAACAACTGGTCAATCACTTTGACACTAAAAGGGCTGTGGGAAATACTTCCTGCAACCATGCACAAAGGCATATTTTTCCATTGTGACGTAAAAAGGAGTATACGCGGATGTGTGTAAGCTACAAATATTGACAAGAATTTCGTACATATATTTTTCCAATAAGATCTTCATTGCTGGATGGTTAAAGTAACAGTTCTAGCATTCTGGTTTGTACTACTCTTATCTACATCCGATTCTTCATTCAATACTGACAATACAGAACTGAGAAAAACATTTTACGAACATACAGCACGTTGCATCAGTTGAACTATCGAGCCGCGTCGAACAGTTTTGAAAGCAAAATACGTTCAAACAGCATGAGGGCTATCGCTGCTTCCACACTCGCTCAACGGCGGACAAGCTACATGCCGCTGGACGCCGCCTCCCGACCACACATCACTGGGGAAAAAAAAAAAAAAGCATCGTCCCATCAGACGTCCCTGAGGTCGCAGCAATGTGTTACACGTCACACGATTCTGAAAGGTCGTGTGATCAGCAGGACACTTGCGCTATCGCACAGTGCTTATCCGAGTGGCGTACTGTGTCGATCACGGCCACAGCTGCAACCAACCACGACGATTGAAGTGGCACTTCCACACGCATTTATCATATTCTCGTACACGTAACAGCTGTTATTATCTGCACAGGAATGTATGTAGCACGAATACAAACGCCAGTCTCGCGACCACATTTAAGCAATGCACAGAACTGATGTTTTGATATACATAGAGTAAAGATGTTATGGCGTTGAAGTTAAATAAATTTGAGTGCTAGTGACATTTACAGACATTTAGAATATTTTAATCGATTAATTAAATATTAGTATAAAATATTCCACACATACTTTAAACTAGAATAGACACAACTGCCTACAATGGGACCCATATAACAACCTGAAGGATGCTGGTCTCCAAAAATTCATTACTCTATATATTTGTACGAAATGCTGCCCAACTTAAATACAGCACGTGCAAGTACTATTTTCTCACATAAAAAAATATGTAGCATATTTTTTTTTGCGTAATGGCGTGACAAAATCATAAATTTAATGTTTTTGGGACGTACGCATAAAAAGTAATTCACTTACCGAAATGAGCCAATATTCACATTGGAATGAGACATCATAACGTACTTCAAGAAATCATCTCATGGCGTCTACGATTGCAAGTTTTAAAATTTGCTTAACGTAAGGAAATATTTACTTATTTTATTTGCAGCAGTCAATTATTATTTTTAATAAATGTTACTAAGCATGCCTTAAAATTAAGTAACAGCAGATCTGTCAGCCATCATTATTAATTTTTCTGTAAATTATTTCGTACAAAAATTACTAGAATCGCGACTTTGACATGCTATAATGCAAAAACAATGCTTTCTGAATTTTTTGTGCGAGAATGGATGAAGAGATTTGGGCAGTTCTTGAGATCGAGGTCTTGACAGCCGATGAGGGTGAAGCGAGATGAGTATGGGGCAACGCCGGATTGCGAAGGCGGGGGAAATGGGATATCCCCGAGAAAACCCACCGACTAGCGGCATCGTCTGGCACTATTCCCAGATGCGAAAATCCTGATACGACACCGCCGGAAATGGAACCCGGTTCGCCTTGATGGGAGGCGAGTAGTCTAAACACTACACCATCGTGGCGCATCTTTTGAGAGGAAACGAATCAGCACTTATAAGTAATGTTGACAGGCACCATTAAGTCTCTGATGCTAAATTGACAATCTACGGAAACTTTTACGTGCAGTTTCATGTTAGGCCATCAGCGCTTGGCTTCCGAGTGTGGGAAGGGAAAGTATTAATATTAAACTTCTTCCAGACAATGTCCGACCTGCACAGGGACGTAATATAGCTTTAAAAAAACTAATTAGTTTTACTGCTAAATGCTTGAATAATCATTCGTCAAAACCTCGCCATTTATCTATTGATTAGGAACACAAAAAAATCTACTGTAGAAACTGAATAACTTATATTGTAAAACAATACCGTAGACAGCCGCTTTTGCTCTCTCTCTCTCTCTCTCTCTCTCTCTCTCTCTCCTCTCTCTCTCTCACACACACACACACACACACATGCATACGCGCCATTGCACATAGCGAAGACATTGAATAGCAAAATGTTTTAAAAATTGCAATTTGTCCTCATAAATGTCTCAAAAGGCATTAAAACAGTATTAATTACGTCCTTTTACATAAAAATACAACCACTGTTTTCAATTTTCATTACTTAAAATAGTAGTACTGTAAAAAAAACAGATACCGGTACTGGGGGAAAAAAATTGAATTAGAGTAACCCACTCGCGAAAGATAAAGAAAACACATGATCAAACCAAAATTATAAACTATATGAACGGAGAAAAAGTATTGTATAACAGATACCCAGCTCCATCTATTTTGGTGTTCACAGAAAACTCATAATTTATACATGCACCAATATAAACTAAGAAAATCCATAATGAAATGCTGAACGAAACTTAAAAGATTAGCTTATCTACGAACCACGGAATGGCCTACAAAGAAAAGGAAGATGCGAAACAACGATGACAGCACAAACAAATGAGAAAACGAGCAACGAATCTGGGGCAGCATAAAGACACTTACGTACTTAAATGTGTTCTTTGCAAAGCTATGGCCAAGAAATTTCATGTGCTACGATAACCTACGCTCAGGTTCACACCCCTCATAAAAAAACTGACTCGCTCACTAGTTGAACAATGGTGTTAATAACCACATCGTAGCATTATAGTAGAGACGAAATTTTGGCTGTGTTACTTTTTATTAACTACTTTAATCCGCTGAATATATTGCATTCAATTATTAAATGAAGTTATGAATACTAGTAATAATTGCTTCTTCCCAATTTGACTACTTAGGAGTTGGCACTGATATTCAAGGCAGCCACCGCACATGGCTGACAGGCGACACCAAGTACCTACGATTTACAAACGCAAGGCCTTCATCCTCGCCAAGATGTGGGAAAAGTACGCAATGAAACAAGGCTCTATCAAGTTGCACTGCGGTAATAACATATAGCAATAACAAGCAAAATATCAAGGGCAAACAGAACTTGATAAGAGCACAAATTATAAGGAAATGCTAGGTGCTGTCTTAAACCAGTTCTACGCCATCAAACGAATTATATAAAATACAGAAAATAGTCCTTGATATGAAACTACGAAAACATTATCCTATCAACGAAATCAATCACGTAGAAATACTGCATATAGTGCTACAATTTCTCTCTCTCTCTCTCTCTCTCTCTCTCTCTCTCTCTCTCTCTCTCTCTCTCTCTCTAGGAATTAAAAAGGGGTTTATCCAAGTTCGTTAAGGGATAGAGATCATAATTAAATAAAATACTTAAATATAAGTTCCTTATTTTATTCACAATAACTACAGCAAAATTCTCTGAACTCAAATTCTCACAATAAATTGAAATCACTTACTGTTCACAATCGACACCAATTAATAAAATTTATAGTTACGACAAATACATCAATGAAATTAACTAATTAAAGATCAGTCCCAACAGAGAGTGTATCAACCTATTCAATTATTTTATAAATTATACATCCATATTTGACAGTTCGAATATTTACAATAAAACCAGTATTCCACTTCCATTCAGTTCCACCTCAGTTCAGTCCCATGTCCCGCCAGTCGCTATGTTCTAGAGTCCTCCAAACGCCATCACGCACAGTAGGCTTCACTCTTCGGTTTCATACCCTCTCGTCCATTCAAGCCACGAACACCTCACTCGCCATCGTCCCGCAATCTCCAGTCGTTGTTCACAAATCACTTCGCTCGCGCACACTCGGCCAGGTGGCCTCCATCAAAGACTCCCGGCTGCTGGGTTCCGGCAGTATATATAGCGTCTTAGACCGCCACCTAGAATCTTCCCCAACTCGCATGATGCGTTGCGGAGGGCTGAGGCACCAGCCAGTCTCACCAGAACATTCTTGCGTCGTCGCTAAAGGTATCGGAAACTCTAGCAGACGAGAGGAAGTCTGTGGCGCCAGCAAATCTCATCGCTGTCGGCATTCACGGGATTACCAGAAGGAGGGATCAGGAGGCCGCGAGCGCGTCGTTCCAGGAAGAGAGGAGGACGAGGTGGGTCTCCGATTAGGGCGCGGGGCAATTGAGTCGGCGCCAGCTGTAGCACGTAACACTAGGTCATTCACGGTAAAGTGAGCACTTTTTAAAGCCATCTCGTTTGGAATAATTGTCAATAAATATATTTTATTGTAACCTTAGACGTTAACTTTCGAGTCCGGTGAAATATATACTCTGTTTATTACTTACAAGGCAATATTTATTTTAAAATGTAGTGAAGGAAAACGATAACTAGGGCCTCAAAGTGCTCACTTTACCATGAACAGCTTACTTTCAGTCTCTCGCCAAGAAAGTTTTCCAGTATAGATTGGCATATAGAGAAAGAAAAGCAGGTGATGTGGGTGATATATGTGATTATTACGTCCACGAGTGTGTACCTACAAGATACGAAGTATCAGAATATAAAATCGAGTGAAAAGCAGACGACTTTAAAAAGGACAGAGTTGGAAAGTGATAAGGAATACATTTAAAAGTCCACACTTAGCCTTCTTCCTGCCTCACGCAAACATGTTTTTCTAACGAGTGCCTAACGTTTGGTATCTATGGGCAAGTGAAAGTGGCAGTGTGAAATAGAATACAATTTCACCGACACCTACACAAATATTACACTTTTTGATAAGGCACTTATAAAACAGTTCTGCAAAATTTTTTTGTAAAATCGTTTGATATGTTAAAATAAAAATGTTTAGAGCTTAAAGATTTTTTTAAAGATCGATCTTTATACTGTTTTACAGCCCGAGAACTAACTAGGGCCTATATGCTATGTGAAAGAGGATGCCTACATGGTGTTCGCCTGGAGAAAGAGAATGTGCATGCGATACGCCAGTGGGCGGAGCGATAGACTCTCTTCAAGAACTGATAATCCCAGAACTAGAAATGTTAAAAAAATCCGAAACTACAATAAAATACACATTTCCGAAAGTGTGATTTTACTGCATTAATTGCCAGGACGCTGATTCGTTTACAGGATCAAAACCCTGTACTTAATGATATATGCGGTTGTTCTGCGTCACGCCCCCCGGCACCTTTCGCTTCGGGTAATGCTCCGGCGTTCCATGCGTGATGCTAAAGTACATCACCGGTAATGGAATAGGAGCAGATAGTGTTTCGCCGCGGCTCGTTTATAAACATATGTCGCTAAGTATACTAGTTAGTAGTTTTCTGAAAATTGGCATTACTTAGGTTATGGGTATTTTTTGCTAATATTTTAGTTTCTAAATTTATGTTACTGTTAACAAAGCAGTATGTCTTCTTTTTTTTTTGACAAGTCTTGTAATTATTTTTGGATTCCTGAGAACTTGAGTGTGTATTGGTTATTACAAACTGTACACAAAAATGTAAGATTATATGGAAACTTGTACACGTAACTCTGCACTCGCAAATGATCCAAAATATAAGTTTACACGTACCCAGCAATTGTGCAATTATAAAATGTAATATTTATAGCTATACTGACAATGAGTAAATACAGGCTACACAATTGATGAGTTTAGTACAAGTCATGGGCGTGTTTTTACATAATACTTAAAAATGTGTAAATTAACATCACGTTGTGTTTTCACGAAATTGCTGTATTACTATCTGGATTCCTAAGAGCATTTATGTAAAATTACACATACTGTAGTTACGTTTACAAATTACACATTAAAAAGACCTAAAATTACTACAAATTTGTAGTGTAAATTTTCATTAAATTATTACAGTGTACGTGTACATCATTTCCGATGTACTATTTTTTGCTTGTTGTTAATATTCCTGTCCCTTCTAATGACAAAAACGTTTATCAACGAAAATCACAAATTGAGCGCCATGGAAATCTAAGCAAATACATAACCAAACCAGTTCTATGCAATTTTTAGCGGTAACAGATTCTAAGTGCACTAACCTGATTCATTGATCGGCATACTGCGTCTTGCAAGTGAAAGGTTCTTCACTTCGTTCATTAACTAAGTAAGAAACCATTCTGAAATGCTTAACCACTGATTTCACGCGATTGACCATTAAGAAGATGGCGAGGTTAATACACTGCAGCAGGACGTGCGTCTCGTTGTAAATATGAACAAAACATTTCTCTATGTAAATATCGATTATTCTTATATGAGTCATGAACTTGTTTATTCCTCTATTTTTATCTGTAAGAAAAAGGAATATGGAAAACACATTTTTTTAAATCCTTTCCAGCAGCAAATATTTTTATTATTTTACAACACGTCCTATACGATTTTCCGCCAAATAATCGTCTCAAAGGCACATAAACACGAGACTCGGCAAAATATTCCCCGTCCCACCTGTTCACGAGGGCATCGGCCTTCGTAGTTACGTAAGCGCTACTCGGCTACGAATTGTCCTAAATGTCAATTCTACGAGGCAGAAAATCAGTAAGCTCCACAAAAATTGTTCCTCCATCACACAAAAGTTGGTCCAAGTGAAATCAAATGGCTACCGGGAATATCTTCTCACAATTGGATATATTTAAGAAAAGTTCTCAAATTTTTACTTGTCACAACCTAATCTAACAAGCTGCCAAAATGCAAAATATAGGCACACTAAATTATCCGGGATGGATATACGTCTACGTGCAGGGGAACTATTTGTGATAATGACAAAATGGTGGGAATGTTCCCCACCAGGCCTACTGGTAACGGATATTTAAATCTCAAAAACCCACGAAGGAGAGCAACTTTTAAGTAAAGGTTGTTCCCGATAAAGTGAGCACTTTTGAAATCAACCTTTGAAAAAAGTCATTGCCTCTGCATGCGTATATTTTAACGGCGCCCTGAGTGACTTGGACCCAGTAAAGTTGATAACAAAGAATTGAAAGTATTTGTTAAATATTTACTTTTATAATAATTCCACAGTGTCACATGACTGGCGTATGAATAAAGTGATGAGGCTCGTGGCAATGTTAACTTTACGCAAGGCTGAAGAATACACAACGTGCAAACAATTAGATCTTAAGCAGGGCTTTCAAAAGTGCTCGTTTTAGTGGATAGCATATATCGATATGTAATTATTCATTATGTTATGTTTGAAAGACTGCATGAACCTACAACAGGATTAGAAGTTGGCGATTACCATCCCAGTTCCGGTGTATCTGGTACGATTCTAAGTGGTCGAGGATTTTATCAGAAGTGTAACTGTTAAGTTTCCATTGGAAACTGCCGTGTATTTGACGTTTATGGGAAACGACTTTGCCTTCTTCCTTTTACTCACTGAAATTCCTCATATTCTAAACAATTTTGTCCTCATTCTAGTAAATGGAATATTATTTCAGTTTGCCTGGAACCGTAATGCATCCCACTGCTAGGTAAATGAGCTAAAGACACCGCCAGGAATAAGTGGAGACGTCCAGATTCGCCAATCACGTTCGCAAACGACAGCAAACATACGTATGCTTTTTCACGCGAACACGCATTCAAAATAAGTTAAATAGTCGCACACGCAAACATACGTCCGCATGAATCCATACGTCATACAAAATTCCTTATCAGTCTCGTTTCATTATTATTTAATCAAAATTAGGAATACACTTAATGAGAATACGTATGTCAACAGCTATGCAAAGTCAGTACTTTCAGATCGTTAATACCTCTCAGAGTTCCGGGGGAAATTTTTGGAACAAACTTCCAGGAAACTTCACAAATTTTGTTCGGAGTCCAAAAACCAAACTTCTTCCCCCCTTCTACTTTCTCTAAAAACATCCGGGATTTCACATGAAATCAGACTTCTTGGCGCAGATTGACTGCGGCAAACACTTGAGACGTTCTAGTTTGCCCCAACCCCCGAAGCTATATTTAAAACACAAGCATACCTAATCTCTCACAACAATTACTTCCCTAAATAGCTAGTCTTCCTCTCACCATGTCGTGAAAGGGATGCAGTGGAAGAGCTGTTTACTCATAACCGTCAGCGTAAGTGCCGAGTTTTAAGGACGCAACCTACAAAGGCATCTTAAACAACAAACACTTTGGAAACGTGGTTTCGTGCCTTCCATCTGCGAAGAGACGTCGGCTGAATTCTCCATCCAGAGGAGCGGGTTCCACGCATACCGTACAGCCCTTTTGGGTTTCGAGATTTGCACTGCTGACGACCACTGGTGGCGACTGGCAGCCGTTTCTGCGAGTCTCTGGGTGGCGCCCTACACGAGGCTAAAGCGAGTACTGAAAAACACTGAAATCACTGGAGCTGGATGAGGTTGTGTAATGTCAGTAAAAAAAATTGTTGGCGGGATTTTCAAATAAAAATCACGAACTAAACGTTGTCGATGAGGACGATGCGACTTACAGGATTATTGAGCCCGTAGAAGACGCACGAAAAACATTGAAAGATGAATAAGACAATATTACTAATGTTTTCCCCCTAATTTGTAGATGTTAGATCTTCGCATATGTAGAATGTACGTTTTTATATAAGTACATTACCGGTAGGTTTATTTATAAAATATTCTGTGACAAGGTGTTTGTTTATATTTACAAGCTCGCGTTCGTTCTACTGCATAGCGTTCCGAAACTATCAAATCTCAGACACACGCGAAATATTTACTGATTACCGATACTGTTCCGTTACTGCTGACGAACGCTGAAGAAACACCAGAGATCTCAGTGATTTTCAGCAGTAACTGAACGCGGCGTCGGTAGGTAGGGACGGGGAGGTGGTGGAGGAGGAGGTGCCCCCAGAGACAGTGATCTCCGCGGCTGAGTTAGCTCGGTGCGTCCTACACGGGGCTTATCTCGTCCCTAAGACAAAGCCCCGCGCTCCGTGTCTTCGCACAATGGCGGGGCGCAAACTTGGGGCATAATAGGCCCCCTTCCTTCCCCCAAAAAACACAGTCACACCCTCCTCACATTTAGCGGGACGGGGAGCGGGCAAAATGGAAGCAGATATGCTCCTCGTGGTGAGGGGTTCGAGGACCAGAACCCCAGGTTCCATGCTACGAACGCGCAATCGCGTTTACCGGCTCCTAACCGGGGACAGAAGGTTATCTTAACACGAAGAGCTAAACAAGGACCCGGCGACATAACGCGCGTACTGTCTTGTGTTTCGAACACTCAGCATCCCATATTAACTCCTCCTTTATGCGCGATACACGTTAAAGGGTCCGGGAAGTGCAGAGGACACTCGCTCACTAAGTATACCGGAGCTTTGCACACCGTCCGAAATAGGCCATTAACTAGTAGCGAATGTAATCTCGTAGTTCTGCCCACAATCCCTTTAAAGCGCCGGAGGCGAGTAACGAGCTAACTTCACAGATTCGGCACAGCATATTTCCTACTGTCTCAAATTGCACGTGTGCAGCCGAGAACTCTTCAGTCCTAAACCAATTCCCCTGCGTTCTAACTACCCTAACACCAACGCTAGTGGGCTCTCACATCCGTGCGATAGACGCGTGAATGAATTATCACGAGGAATCAAACCGGCAACCTCCCGAACACGGTGCACGTGATAAACATTCGACTACTTCGCCATCCCTCATTCATACAAACTGCAGCTTCCGTCAGCTGAACGACACATAGTGAGTGGATGAAGAGGTTTGGGCGGCTTTAACATCGAGGTCTTGAGAGCCGATGATGGTGATTGAAGTGAATAAGGAGCAGGGGGGAGACGGGAGATCCTCGAGAAAAACCGCCGACCAACGGCAACGTCCGACACGATTCCCACTTGCGAAAATCCTGTGACCCGGCCGGGGATTGAACCCGGTTCGCCTTGGCGGGAGGCGAGCGTGCTAATCGCTCAGCCACCGTGGCCTCTTCAGACACAGAAGTTTCGAGAAAAGTTTCGGCGACGCAGACATACCACATTGCACATGCTTCAACCATTTACGTTGAAAAACAGCACTTGCAGTATTGCGATGCGGGTGGAACGTGGTCGCCTGTCTTCGCCCTTTCCCTAGCCAATCAAATATTTTACCAGAGTAACGTAATTCTGTTGAACATTTGCTCATGACGTTGTCAGAAACTGTTAACCTGTTGCCAATTTTTACGTTTTTCTTTCAAAAACCTGTGGAATTTATTATTGTTTTTATTTGTTGTTAGTAGGCTTCCGGAGCCACTGGCTCATGGATGGAAGCAGTAAATTCATACATAGCATCATCCAGTACAATTATTTTGCTGTCTTCATTAATACATGCAATAAATTGGATTTACATAAGTGAGATCTTTGCAAGTCCACGATTCATTTACACTATGCTGACATGACAACATACTTTACATAGCATGTTTCCCGATACACCATTAAATTTAAAATATAAGACTAGAATTAAAAGGACAAAGTATGTACATGTAAATATACTTATATCCTAATATTTCACTTTACACTTGTTTAATAAAATAGGGGAGATGACACTAACGCTAAAAGACAGAAAACATACTGATGAACCATTTTATCAGTACACATTTTGTGGTTACCTAACGAATTTACAAGACATATTACTCTACGAAGCATTGTGTTTCACAATACACAGAAGAAAAAAAAAAGACAATATATTTTATTAATTTACCACGCGCACTCTTAATTGCCAATAGTACGCCAACAGCCTCTTCCCAGCACAGCTTTTAATAACACGATTTGAGTACTATTGGCACGAAGCTGGTGTGCACAGTCATCTTTAACGTGCGCACAAGCATTTGACATGCGAGCAAGCAATTCCTCCCTTGTTTGCGCATTTTACCGGCAACAGATTCTGCAGGAAGTGCAGATACCGTTCTCCGTAAAGACCTTTGTCTACACTAACTGGACCAATGAGTTGGTTATTAATGATACCGCACCACAGGTTCATAACGACGCCGTGTCACATAGCTGTATCTCTGACACTATTGCGAGCGGAGCATGTGTTCATGGATTTTTTCGCGTTCAGAATGGTTCATACTATCGCCTCTTAACGTATATCCGTTTCCCCCTTAAACTCATTGTATAGCCAAATATGTTACTCTAAGCTAGAAGTGGCGGTGCTGCTCCTAGCGTTATTTTGCATCTACCATACCGTGGCCACGTAATGTGACACGGCCCTAATCATTACAGCTCAGACGACAACCTCCCCACCACGTGTTCCCCTCTACAGTCTATTCGCGGATTCTTCACACTTTTCAAATCAAACCTTTGAAAAATATCACCATGTATGACGTACTCCGTTATTTATTAAATATCCCGCGTATTACAAGCATTTTATACTTGTGTTTATATAAAAATACTAATTTTTGCAAATTGAACTTTTACTTGTGTTTTATAATAATTTATAATTAATATAAAAAGCAGGGTGAAAATCGACGTTTTGGTGACTGCTAGTAAAGGCTGTTCACGATAAAGTGAGCACTTTTGAATTCAACCTCAGAAAAAAATTCACTGCCCTTGTCTGCATATGCTTTAACGGGCGCACTGAGTGACATGCGACCGATAAAGTTGTTAACAACGGATGAAAAGTAGTTACATATCTTAACGTCGAATAAAAAGTGTCAGGTAACCATCTTTGATAATTTAAATTATTTCTTTCGTTTTCTGTTTTTTTTTTTTAATGCATCGAAATGTAAAAATTAGCAGATCTGTAAAATATTGAACTTTCTAAAATTTTCACATTTTTACTTGACCGACGCATGAATAAAGTGATGACGCCCATTTCAATGTTAATTTTACGTAAATCTTAAGTATACACAACGTACATACAAGTAGAACTTAAGCAGGGCTTTCAAAAGTGCTCATTTTACCGTGAAGAGTGCATAAAAAATAGCACTTATGCAAAATATTATGTAACTGAGTGAGCACGAATACGGTGCTTTGTCACTTCGGTGTATAGGGTTTTCACGGTGAAATGAGCACTTTTGAAAGCCCTGCTAAGATCTATTTGTATACACATTGTGTGTTCTTCCGCCTTACGTAAAATCAACATTGCCATGGGACTCATCACTTTATTCATACGACGGTCAAGTGAAACTGTGAAATTATTAGATAAGTAAATATTGTAAAAATCTGCTCATTGTTACACTTCGATGAATAACAAGAATACAAAACGCGAGAGACATAATTTAAGTTATCACAAATGGTTACCAAGTAATTTCGTTAGACGTTAACATATGGAACTACTTTCCCTTCCGTCATTACCAACTTTACTGGATACATGTCACTCCTTGCGCCCGTTAAAATATATGCAGGTAGGAACAGTGATTTTTTTCTAAAGTTGATTTTAAAAGTGCTCACTTTATCGTGAACAGCCTCTAATTTGCTAGACTCGGTTAAGCTTTACTTGCACGAGCAGAACTTAGCAGGGCTTCAGATAAGTTAGGAGCAACAGTGAAAGAACTATACGTGCTGATCCACACGAGCGGGTGTAGAAGGCGAATTGTACCCAGGCGGATTTTACCCCCTGAATACCTGAGTGGCGGCACGTGTCAAAGCACCTTGGCGGTGCTAACAACCACGACAACAGAATAACACTATTTACAACCCTCGGCTGACCACAATACGTTAGGTTGGCACTAATCCTCGAGAGCATCAACCTAGTCACTTTCTCGCCAGACAGAATAACAATTCAAGGAACAAGCATTGCCCCCTCGCAAATAAAATAATTACTGTTCAAGCTTGGCCAAAAATTACGCAACGAGCCAGAGTCCTCAGCGCCAGCAGGGGAGTTAATACCCAAAACAGTGATTCAAGGCACGCCGGCTGTTTTTGTAGGTGGTGACCGCGAAGCGGTCACACATCAGTGAAGCTTGGAGTTTCCCCAGAAATTATTTTCAATCGTAGTGATTTCGTGTTCTGTGTAATTAGTAGGGTGGAATTGTACCACTTCCGGAGAAAAAATTAATAATATTTCCCAAAAGCCCCTATTCTGAACACTCCGTATCTTTCCGTGCGGCACCCCACTGTGCCGACATCTCACCAATGGTATCGTGATGTTCTTAGTACGTTCTTTTCCTGTCTCGATCGCGAGGATGTCCGTACTTTCCTACCTGGGGGTAAAATCTACCGCCGATTACACGGGAGAGCTTGCTGGTTTCGCAGGCAGACGGCGCGCGAACAAAGAGAATAAGAAGCGAGCGGAGCAGCGCGGCGCGGCGCGGCGGCCGATGAACAAGAAAGGACGAGGGCGGCCGGAAGCCGCACGACCTCCGCTAGGTGGGGGCAACGCCTCCGCGGCGGTTCGCACTTCCTGCGCCGCCTTCGCCACGGCCGCTGCCGGGGGCAACGCACGCCCTGCCCGCCGCCTCCTAATTACACATTAATTAGATCGCTCCTCCCCTTGCACCCCTCCTTCCCCCTCCGGCAAACACCAGCCGGACCAATCAAGTAGCGGGCCTGGCTTCATGCCAGGCCGTGTGCCTCAGTGCTAGGCCAGGTGCACGTCACACACGCCGGCTAACACTGTTTTCCGGATTGTCAGTATATATGATTAAGTACGTACATTTGCGTACTAGCTGTGATTTGTACTTATTAGTCGGACTAGTCGTCGCCTATTCATGTTAAGACTGGTCGCACATTCTTGCGGAAATATCAGAAACAAAGTGACGACAGAAAAATTCGATGCAATATAGTTTTATATATATGGTACAACTTCTATGGTTACCCATTAAGTAGACGCACATAACCTTATAAACATTTATTTAATTTTCTGCTTTGATTTTTTACCTTGATATCATAATAGTTTAAGCGCTGAAACATAGCTTCTGCCTGGAATGAGGAATTAATAGGAGCATTAGTGAGCGCGTATTGTTTACAGGAGGGAAGTGAAAGGCGGCGCAGCAAGACGATAGGCGTGTGTTGTTTTGTACGAAAACTAATACAAAGAAATATGCCAAAGTAGTACCTGTTTTTGGTCGTTGTACACTTTGAGTACAAATTGTACAGCAGAAAAACAAATTGCAAGAATATAGAAAGTCTTGCACCTCGGTATCCTGAGGTAAGTTTATCTGTTCAGCTTCTCTAGATTTCACAAGTATTCACACCAATAGCGATAAGATGTTGCTTTAATGCTTTATCACGTCATTGGAAGATTGTAAACAACTTAGGGCAGTTATTATGGATGGGATTTGTTGTCTTTATTTATCGTATGTAAAGGGGCATTTCAAAGAAACTGGCATTCTTTCCTCGTCCCTCGATACGTACCTTACCATGTGTTTGAAATACCTATACACATTGATAACAAGAGAAAGAGAAATACAATTCATTGGGGTTTGTAATAACTTGGAAATGCAGATTGCAAATGTAATGTTATTTGTGAACATACGCTTGGGAAAAATGCTGCAGACGTCTATACAACACTAAGAATTTTATTCATAATTGGAAGCATACTTAAACTGACAATCATTTACACATACAACATAACGACATTTTGTAAATATTTAGTACGCACAAGTATCCATTTCTTGAGAATCCGAAAACTCATCTTTAGATGAGGTAGGCCGATCTCGCTGGCTGCGCACAACCAGTCTCCGTGTCCCAACACTGAACTGCTTTTCTGCCAACACGAATTGCAAAAACGGCCTGGATTGGATTTGAGGTTATAACACTATTTAGTAAACCTTTGAAGCATTTTTATACTTCCCCTAACCAATTTGTAATGCAGTTTGATTAAATTCAAATTAGTAATATTATTTTATTAATATAACAGTGTTTGTAATTTAAGAATTAAGAAACCAACAAACACGTTCGTCATTGTTGACCATGTGACTTTGACAGTTGTGTTCCTTTGTGATAGGTCAATGTTGGGTACATGCACAGAAGACGAATAAGCGGTCTACCTCATCTTCAGTCTATGACTCTATGGTTACACACCGCAGTGTTCGCACCTCTGCCACCACTACATATCTTATAGTTCATTCACGGTTACTTCCAACTGTTTTGAAGCCCTGCTTAAGTTCTACTTCCACGATATTCCTCCGCCTCACGCAAACAAAGCTTAACTAAGTGTAGAAAATTATACCAGAGGGACAACGTACCCGACTCGTGAGCACTCACTTTAATAATATTTAACACTATAATATTTAGCATTAATAACTATTTCTTACTAGGTATTACCAACATACATATTTTCTCCCCGTTTTATTCATAATAATTATAAACTGAATATTATAATTTATAGATACAACCAAAAATAATTTTTTAAAGGTTTGTTTCAAAAAGTGTGAAGAAACCAAGAATGGACTATAGCCATTCTTAATGGCGTCGGACAAACATTTCACTCTCTCGTGCCTGTAGCGATCACTGTACAACTGTAAGGGATGCCCTGTGACGTCATTTCTATAGTTTTTTTTTCTTTTTCTGTTTCATAGTTTCTGCATAATTATGGCAATATTGCAAGTATACAACTAACTTTAAGGCCGGGAACACGCGGCAAGCTCCACGCGTCCACTTTGATAATACATGGAGAGGCATAACGCTTAACAATTATTGACAGAGGAAATTCTAAACTTTCATTTTTCATGTGACAATGTCCAACTGGGCACATACTTGCAGAAGTAGAAAATAAATGAATTACGTGAAAAATTAAGTATAATAAGTATGTTCAATGTTCAAAAATGTTCACTATAATATTCTAGTAGGTTCAATCTGAATACGTATTATGTACAATGTTCGCAATTAAGTAAATTTAACAAAAGGAATGACAAGCAGATCTGCAATACTTTAAACCAATTTACACGATTTCCTGGCACAAACAGGTGGAAAAAAATTAGATGCATGAATATGAAATAGTTTGGCTGTAATACTGTCGTATATGTACTACAACAATGTAATTATAATTGTTATACGTTGACTATCATTCATCACAAATGCTCCTATTAAATACAGCTTAGCAGGTCTTCAAATTGAAAATATTTTAACTTAAATGTAGGCTTTGACTGTTAGTTCCAATCTTAATTAAAATCATCGAAAAACATGTAAATATTATTACATTGGTAGCTGTGGTTTTCATTCTTGAAAACTATGCATAAAGGGCTACGAATTACACATTTAAATGAACTCTTATTAATTTACAACTGGCCAACAATTGTTTTTCACTTCAAATTAACTATAGAATTCTTCTTCTTTCTTCGGTGTCGTAGCAAAACCAGTAATTATTAATTGACGCCTTTCTTCGTCCATGACACTGCACAAACTGCCTGAAACGGACCGGGCTTGTGATACCCATCAAAAGAGTTTTGGGACATGACCCGTCCCGACGGGCACCCGGGCATTTTCCGGTGCCGTGCGTTCCCGGCCTTAGCCTTGTACCGTGCTGGGCCCGGCCCATGCCCGTGTATGCTGCCCCATGCTGCCCATACCTCTCCATGCATCATCAACTGGACGGTCCGGACCCGTCCCTGGCAAACTTTCCGCGTGTTCCCGGCCTAACCGAGATCATTTACGTTGAACGAAGGCTCCCAAGATCTATAGGCTATTCACGGTAAAGTGAGCACTTTTGAAAGCCCCTCGCGTTTGGACTAATAGTCAAGAAATATTATTTTACTTTAGTTTTAGACGTTAACTTCAGAGTGATGTTGAATATATACAGCTTGAATTGAAACTGAAAAGAGTCAATGACTTTCAACTTCGCCAACCCTACTAACAGTTCGATAGATTTCGTGCGACAAGAAACAGTATTTAAAAAAATGCAATTATGCAAATATTACGTATCCTAAAAAAATAAATAGCTTCTACGGAATACATTACATGTTACGTTCATAATTTGGAAGACACGTGCGATATGCAAAATATTACAGCTCTGCTATCTCTCGGCCTCAAATTTCGTTATTTTTTGGCCAGATGTTTGTTTAATTTCACAATTTCCTAATCATCACGTTCCCACAAAATAGTGCTGATAACTACGCCCAATACTATACCCTGGGTACATCAATATACGAGCCATTATTATGTCAATTTTATTTCAACTTTCATTGAATTAACTATACAATACATGCGACCTAAGAGGTGGAAAGAGATGATAAGCATGTCTAGAATGAATGTGCGTAGAATGATAGTCAATGTGACTCACATTTGACACAGAATGATGTCCTACATTTGAATCACGAAAGTACTGACAGATACACGACCTGTAGACAATTTTAACAACTTTAACCAACACTCAAGCAATCAACTTTCGTCATAAAACAGTCTGCGAAACGACAGCTGAATTTTCAGTTTATGAAGAAACTGCCAAATAAGTTACAACCACAGCCGTTGAAGACAGATCTGGACACTCGCCTATCTAACAATGCTAGTGAATTGGCCCCCTTATTGATGGATTTAGATCATACAGTAGCTGCAGAGCGCTGCAAGCAAACTAGTGTTGTTAGCGTTGCTGGTATAGGGATAACAGTATAGATATGTGAACGTCATTTTCCCATTTTAAGAAAAAATTGCAATTCCCCTCCCTATGCTCGCCATGTCGAACAGCAATACTTCGGTAGCAGCGCTCTGCGGCTGGGTTCATGGACTAAATGGGTCAATAAGGTCGTCAACTTTTCAAGCTAGTGTCCAGACCTGCCTTCTACGGCCGTGGTTCTAACTATTAATGGGCCTGCGACGCAAGGGGGGGGGGGGGGGGATATACACAGTCTGTTTATGAGGCCGAATTTCATGATGCATCGAATAATGGCTGTAACTAAGAAAGATGAGAATATACTTCCACGATGTCATGGGAACGAACAGGGGCGAATGTGAAATGAACGCAAATTGCTCTGATGTACCTACTTTAGGTAGCACGCATTTGCTGCGACAGAAATGAACTCCAAGCCACTTGGTCACAGACTCAATTTTCAGATTACAGGTCAGGTGACGGACGTATCTTGAACCATGGCCAGTTCGGCCTCCAGGACACACTAAGCGCAACATCTGTAGTAATTATGGCCTTCGGGGACTTGGCTGGAAATTAACGAAGACACCTGATACCCCTGTGTCAACCCGTGAAAGTTAACAGTACATTTTCTTACGACGGTTTCAAAGATGCCAGGAAGACACTAAAATTGCTATAAATACTGTGAACTCGGACTTTGGACATGCTGGGGTAACTTTGCACCTTTCAATTATTCGTTTTCGTGATTTTGGTGATGTGGTTAAGGCTGTTCACGATAAAGTGAGCACTTTAGAAACGAACCTTAGGAAAAAGTCACTGCCCCTGCATGCATATATTTTAATGGGCGCACTGAGTGACATTCTTCCAGTGAAGTTGGTAATGATGGACGGAAAGTAGTTCCATATCTTAACGTACAATAAAAAGTGTTAGGTAACCATCTGTGATAACTTAAAATTAATTCTTTCACTTCCTGTTTTCTTATGCACCGAAGTGTAAAAATAAGCATTTTTGTAAAGTATTTACTTTCTTAATAATTTCACAGTGTCATTTGACCGACGCACGAATACAGTGATGAGGCCATAACAATGTTCATTTTACATAAGGCGTAGGAATGCACAACGTGTATACAAGTGGACCTTAAGCAGAGCTTTCAAAAGTGATCAGTTTACCGTGAACAGCCTATAGCAAACATAACCTGGGTACAAAAAAGGAAAATTAAAAATAACTTGTAGAATTTTTTAGTTTCTTTGTCAAATGGCACCAAAATAAAGATATTGAGTATCGCAAAGTTACCCCGGCATGCATATCCGTATTGCCGATGCGCCTGGGTCTGTATCACTGCAGCCAACGCTTTGTATGAGATTTACACGAAAACTCCGGGTCCTGGGCAGTGCCAACAAGAGGAAACTTTGTTAGTTTCGTCATACTGCTCAAACTAGCATCAAACGCTCATAATTCCCGACAAAAAGGTCTGCAATAACAGAGTGGCCATCCCTGTTATTTACATTACGGGAGAGGTATTACTGAGATTCTGTTCTTAAGTCTAAGATACCAATAAAACAAAACAATGCTCTGATAATTGTAACTTCATACTTAGTTTCAGATATTTCTCAAAAATACAGCTTAAAATCTCCATTTACAAGGGCTCCTATTTCCTTAATATTCAGCTTGGGTAGGAAGCGTCATATATCCCACTTTATTTTGCACGAGGAATCACCTCACGAAATTCGCCTTGGAATTTCGCATCACCTGCATGTAAATAATAATTTACGTTTAGTATTCGTCTCCTCTCGTCTCCACAAAGTATGGGTGGTTATGGTAATCATCATCATTTGAAACCGAGTGGACCGGTTACGTAAGGTTAAATTGAACACAACAGCGGGTTCCGGCGAATGAATCTCTCAAGTAAGTCGTCAAAGCCCGGGCAGACCGTAGAGTGTAGCTATATGGGGTACAGCGATCTTGCTGGCTGCGCGGAACCAGCTTCCGTGTCCCAACATTGCACAGCTTTGCAGCCAACACGACTATTATAAACCAAACGTGGAAAGGATTTGAGGTTAGAACACTTTAGTAAACAAGTGCTTTGAGATATTTTGTATTCTTCCTAAAACCAATGTGTAATGCCGCATGTGGGAATCGTGCCGTAGATACGATGCCGCCGGTCGGCGGGTTTTCTCGGGGAACTTCCGTTTCCCTCGCACTTGCATTCAGGCAATGCTCCATACTCACCTCGCTTTGCCCTCATCGGCTAAGACTTCGAAGTTAACAGTCGCCCAAATCTCTTCACTCACTCACTAATTGGCAAAAGTATTTTATTCATATAAACGTGCCTGTATTTTTAGAATTAAGATACGAACAAACCTGTTCATCAGCGTAGACCATGAGACTGTGACAGTTGTGTTGGTTGGGGATAGGTCAAGATTTTGCACATGCGCAAAAGATGGAAGAATCAAAGTGTACCTTACCTTTAGTGGCGACCTCCCGTGGCGCTGTCGGTTGGGGTGCGGGAGGTTCTGGGTTCGAATCACAGGTAAGGCATGGGTGTTAATTTAAGTTTGGTTATAAGTAAGTTTATAAGCCGTCTCCTGATGAGCATTCAGGCATAACACCGGGGGACGTTCATAAGTCCTATGCAATCCAGTACAATCTCGTGTTTAGTGTATGGGGCACACGGCGGAGAGTCCTCTCATAACGAGTGTCCTTACTCACAGGATGTCCCATTAAACTGCAGGCAGGTTGCGCGCATAGAGTAATATCAGGTAGGCAGCTTAATCGTCTTCTGCGCATGTACCCAACATTGCTCTACCCCAATCCTACACAACTGTCAAAGTCACATGGTCAACAGCCATAAACATGTTTGTTTATATCTTAATTTTTAAATTACGATAGCTATTATATTAATAAATTACCTTAACCAATTTGAATTTAATCAAAAAGCATTATAAACTGGTTACAGGAAGTATAAAAAGATCTAAGGACTTGTTTACAAATAAGTTTTCTAACATAAAATCCTAACCACGCCGTTTTCGCTAAACGTGTTGGCAGAACCGTCGTTCAATTTTGTGACACGGATACTGGTTGTGCACAACCAGCGAGATCAGCCTACCTCATCTTTAGTCTATGGTTGCACGGTCCGGATGACGGCCGATGAACTCGCGTGGCCCGAGGCACGAAACAGTTCCGGCCGGCTGAGGTTCCGTGACCGCACCGACACCTAACATCGGCCGTCGAACCGAACAGCACGACAAGAGCGCAAACCGATGCCTGAAACCAATGCAAATGCGTTTTAAGATGACCATTCTGACGGCCGTGCCCACACGCATCACGGTACGGATAAATAAGCGGACAAGCGAGTGATGTCTTGAGAGCCGATGAGCGTGAACCGTGGTAACGAGCAACGCCGGAATGCAAGGGCGGGGTAAACGTGAGATCCTCGAGAAAACCCGCCGACCAGCGGCATCGTCCTGCACTATTCCCACAAGCGAAAATCCAGGGGCGACCCCGCCGGAAATCGAGCACGGTTCGCCTAGGTGGGAGATGAGTAGTCTAACCACTATACCACCGTGGCCTCAAAAAGCGGACATGAAAGAGTTCTTGCGCAAATTAACATATCGTTACCCTCATGAGAGAAACTCAACTCCGAATCTGGTATTTTAGAGGCGAGACAAAAAGAATTATGTTGATTTGGAGGACTTTTTTTTTTCTGTCCAACTTAAAATCGTTGGTAATAATTTACACACGCAGTTTTGAAGTTATATTTGCATTGAAAATGAGAAGTTGAAGTACGAGTTTTCCGCTGTTCAAAACTTTGCAATGGAGTTATGAGGTTTCTGTTTTTGTTTGTAGATTATTTAAAAAATAAATTACTGGAGATAAGAAATCATCGTAGTCGATCAGTTGATATTTTTGTATTATAATAGCGTAAAAAACTAAGGCCGAAAATGGAGACACGGGGTTTCCTTGAAAGGTTAACTATATTTTAGTTTAATGGGTCACAAAAAATTGTGTTTTATCAATTATAGGTTTACAATTCTAGTGCCAACTTTGTCACGTGCATGTTTGATATTAATTCGACGAGGCCGCATAACTGTTGTAGAGTATTTTCAAACCCGAATTGTTTAGCGAGAAGTCAACTTTTGAAAAGACGGGAGCAGCCGACTGTGCTGACATCTGTTAGGAACGCTCTACCAAGCCACGTACTGCCACAGCGAATAATTTTGGATGTATAAAATACAAATATACGAAATAATACCCAGAGTTTTATATGTTACACGAGCTCTGTACATTTTTTTAAACAATATATTTCAGTGTGATGCAGCGATTCTGTTTGCAAATAATTTTTATCCGGCTTGTAATCGCCAGGCCGTTATGGTTCGCCATGTTGTCTGTCGTACCTGACAATGTTTCCCTACCCTCCTTGTAGTGTCGTGTTACTGTATTTTATTGATTAAATAAACCAAGCGAGACGTGAGCGAGTTTTTTTTAAAAGTAATCCTATTATTATTCCACGCCACATACCTCAAACCCGAATAGCTTCCTGACATCAAAAGCCGAAGTTATTTTGCAAAATGTCGGCGAGTATAAGAGAGTTGCCTATAGACCATTCGCGGTTACCTCCGAATTTTCTGAAGCCCTGCGTAAGTTACAAGTTACTTTCAAAATATTCCTCCGCCTCATGCAAACAAAGCTGAACCTAGTCTAGAAAATTACACCAAAAGTAGAACGTACTACACTCGTGCTAACTCCACGTTATAATATTTTGATTAAGAACTATTTCGCACTAGGCACTACCAACACAACTATTTTCTCTCCGCTTCTGTTAAAGGCTGTTCACGTTAAAGTGAGCACTTTTGAAATCAACCTTAGAAAAATGTCACTGCCCCTGCCTGCGTATATTTTAAAGGGACAACTGAGTGAAATGCGACCGGTAAAGTTGGCAACGATGGAGGAAAAGTAACTCCATATGTTAACGTCGAATAAAATGTGCTAGTTAACCATTTGTGACAACTTCAATTATATCTTTCGCTTTCTGTTTTTTTTAAATTTTTTAATGCATCAGTGAGTAAAAAATAGAATATTTATAAAATTTTTACTTTACACAGTTTTACTTGACCGACGTATGAATAAAATGATAAGGCCCATGGCAATGTTAATTTTACGTAAGGTGGAAGACTACACAACGTGCATACAAGTATATCTTAAGCAGGGCTTACAAAAGTGCTAATTTTACCGTGAACAGCCTATAATAATAATTACAAATGAAATTATATAATTTATAGATAACATATATGTAAGAGTTCAATTTCGATAAAAAATAGAATACGTTCAAGAGAGGTATAAAACTCTTGTGAACCATAACTTGTGTAGGAATGAACCGAACACGTCATACATGGGGTGATTTTTCAAAGGTTTGATTCAAAAAGTGTGAAGAAATTGCGAATTGAGCAGGCCTAGAGCGACTGCGCCAACCCGACTTCAACATGCACGAGCTAACGTTGCAAATAATTTTAACTCGCTAAATGCTTTATTATTATGAAATCGCACTGTTTGGCAATTTCCCCAAATTCCTATTATTTCCAGGCTTGGCGTCCAAGATGCTAATGCATACTAAGAACCACAGTCACCGTCTTGGAAAAAAAGTTAAACTGAATTAGCCGTCTGTAAGAAATTAAGAAGTGCTTCACAGTTTTGTGAAACAAACATGTTTGCAACGATTACAATGCATGACCTCCAATGATGAAATTCTAACAAAATATGACCTATAGGTTATTGCAGTGAGCAAATTTCTCCTTGGAAGATGGTTCGAGTGAAAAGTACATTACAATAAGACAGACCACTTTTGAAAAAAATTCTGCTGGTGAGATCACTTAGGACTTTCGGCATAAATGTTTTTCTTAGCCTGAATGTAGCATACATTCAGTCGTGCCTACATTTAAACTTGTTTCCATTTATGCTATTCTTTAACAACACGGTTTCCTCATAAATATTTTATTTAATGAATGCTTTACTATTTTTACTTAGGCCCTACATATCTTAACTATCTTTGAGACGGAAGTTCATCTATACATACCGTAAATTGTATCATTGCAATGGCAAATATAGTAGGCTATCAGCTGATGACAGCATGCAAATAAACAACTACTGCTTGACCCACCAGCTGACAGTGAAAGGAAATGTCCTACAAACGCCAAACGTAAACATTGGCGCTACTTCCGCCGAACTGTCAAAATCTTGCCTTCAAAGTCGAGATAGAGTTTGGAGAGCGCTTTACATTCTGTCGTAGCATGCAGAAATTAAGCACAGATACGAAATGGCGGAGTGGTATCTCCTATCACAGCATTCTCGTTCACAACTGACAGCAGAAATACCCGGCGCCATATTCGTGGTGTGGGCGCTGTTAGTAATTATATTATTAGTGTTGTGCTGTAATGTCACTAACAGTTTTCTGGACAAATCCCTCTACATTTTATCTGCACTCAAGTCAAATGCAATTCGCGTTCGGGTAAACTAGTGAATTTCTATGCATGTTACACGGTAAAGGCTGTTCACGATAAAGTGAGCTCTTTTGAAATCAACCTTAGAAAAAAAATCACTGATCCTACGTGCATATATTTTAACTGGCGCACTGAGTGACATGCGCCCAGTAAAGTTGGTAACGATGGAGGGAAAGTAGTTCCGTATCTTAACGTCGAATAAAAAGTGGTAGGAAACCAGTTATGGTTAACTTAAATTGTTTCTTTCGCTTTCTGTTTTTGTTTAATGAGCCGAAGTGCAAAAATAGACCAGATTTGTAAAATATTGACTCCTCATAATTTCACAGTTTCACTTGACCGGCGCATGAATGAAGTGATGAGGTCCATTGGAATGTCAATTTTATATAAAACGGAAGACTACACAACGTGCATACGAGTAGATCTTAAGCAGGGCTTTCAAAGGTTCTCAGTTTACCATGAACAGCCTGTAGTATTTCAAATGTAACTATAAGACAAACTTTGCGCTCTCCAATTTGAACTTTTGATAGGTATTGGTGGTCGTGGGAGCTGCCAGTAACAAGTTCGTTATATCTCCCTCCTCGCAGGACGTCATTTGAGGCTGAACTAACCTCCTTTTCTCCTTGTTGAACCGAACCATCAGTCCCGCAGGCCGCTGGCTGGCGACTGGCGGGCGGCAAGGTGTGAGGAGGATAAACGAACCGCATGGCCGCAGCACTATATTCAGTATAGTCTATTCGCGGTAACTTGGTACTTTTAGAACAAACCTTTGAAAAATAACCCCAGACGTGTTTGGTTGTTTCCCAAATATACCATGTGTTCCAAGCGTGTTATACTTGTGTCGACATAAAACGACCGTATTTTCATTAAATTGGGATTTTATTTATATTTTCCTCATAAATTATATCTCATTTATTATTAATAGGAATATAAGCAGGGAGAAAATAGGTGTGTTGGTAATGCCCATAATAAGAAATAGTTCTTATGTGAAATATTAACGCGAGCGTACACGAATGCGGTGCGTTGTCCTTTAGGTGTAATTTCCTAGACTTCGCTAAGCTCAGTTTGCTTAAGGCGGAGGAATATCCTGAGAGCAAAACTTCAGCATGGCTTCAGAAAATATTGAAGCAACCGTGAATGGGCTATATCATCGATCTCTGGGGAAGTGCATTAATGAATTCACTTACATTTCAGAAAACCTCGGCTAATTTTACATTCTTGACGGCGCATGTGAAGATAATGCACAAGTCTGTCTACAAAACAGTACGAACTACAAACTGGAAAGGGAGGTCGTGGGTATGAGAAGGGTGAAGCTTCTAGATAGGGAGTGAGGAATGTTTAGGGGGGGGGGGAGGGACAAGACACCTAAAGGGCGTTACTGCAGTGTGTGTAGTTCGCAGCGCCTAAGCCAGTAAATCGAGAACAGGAAGAAAACTGGCTGGCACCACCAGGGAGGATGGTCCCGGCCGTCTGCGAAACGAGGCTGCGACGTGCATTTCTCAAGTTAACAGCCAGGTTTCGCGATAGCGCGCTCGGCGTTTCCAGGTGGCGGGCCCCCGAGGGGGTGGCAATAAAGCCGACCCCCTGACGGCCATTCCCAGTCGACCGTCCGCCCGAACTGCCTCGTCTGGAATGGCCACTGGCGGCCCTCGAAAGACCAGAGAGCACCGGCAGAGGGGATGGACGAGACTGCCTTAAGGTACTCGTCTGAGAAAGCAAACCTCCCGGAGCAAAATACACTCCGCTTCGTTTCTCTCAAGTTGTCGAGTGAACTGCTGCTCGCATGAAACTAACACGTTGTTCTTACTGCAGGGCAAAGGGTGGAATGCCATCGGTTTAGATATAAAACAAGGTTGTTTGGCATAAACAAGAGAGCCTCCCTGTTTTAAGATGCTCAACATTGTTTGATTCATAAAGTACTTTGCATACGTATTTTAAAATTTAAGATTAATTAGGCTCCTTATGGTACACAGTAAAGTTTCACTTTTATGAAAGTTTACCTTGTTTTTAACGATGTGCCTTTGTAACACCTCCTCGCCAACTGCTGATGAAAAATTTATGACATTCACTCAAACACTACACCTTCAGAAAACTTCATAAATTACATTTTATTATTAGCATCCGAGGTAAATGCTGAAAATGTGAAGAATACGAGGTGAGTGGCTGCTTCAAGTATATTTCACCGTGAATTTAAATAGAAAGAGAAAATAATGTAGCATGTTGCACTCCGTATAATTAAAAAATATTTTAAGTTCGTATAATTTACTTGAGCGTTCCACAATGCGCTAAACTCTATCCGTAAGTTTGGCAAGATTCTGTCATGGATAATTTCAAACTCCGACGGAACATTTAAACGAGGTTTTTTTTTTATAGTCTTCAAATAACAGTATAAATTTGGGACTGCGTTATACTACGATACGCAATCGAACGCCATTACGTATGGAAGCTAAACAGCTAGGCCTCACACTTTGAGAAGTTACATCCAGTATTCCACGGATGTTCATGACAACCGGGATCCGTAAAATAATCATTTATGAAGAAAAGGACATGCATAAGATATTGCACACTTTTTTAAAACAGCTTAACTGCTTTAATTTATGGCGAGTTGATTACTCCTAACAGCATATTAGAAAATAACATTTCTTCATAGACTGTGAACTGTTACGTTGGGCATCACTCCGTGTAATAAAGTGGAACGGTGCAAAATTTGGCTCCAATCTGTTCATCCGTTTCGAATATTCTTTTTGGTCTGGATAGATACGGACCCGAACTACGTTACACATGCTCATCCAAAAATAATTTGTTCGAGGAGTTGGAACGAAACTGCTTGTGTTAAGGCAGTAACACATTCGAAACTCCCGTACAAAAAAGAATGCCAGCTCTTTTCCATTTAAACAAGCGCACTCGCCAAGGAAATATACTTTGTAGTAGCGCGATTCGTATACGGCCACTTTAGCAAAAGTTTACTAGTCTCTACTTTTTTTTTTGCTCCACAGACGTAACTTTGTCGAATCCTGACATTTTCTAGCCGGTCAATACCATCGCCAAAACAATAAAACTGCAAGGAAGGAGTAAGGAAATCTCTGAGGAAGACCACAGAACTGCAGTTTTCCTGGGTCCCAATCACGAGCCAAGACTAGATCCCGCGGGTCTTCTTGCATTCCGGCCGCTCTCAGGGTTAATTGTTAATTCACTTTCGCGCAAGGGAGTTGGACCATCGCAAGGGATGAGAGAGGGTAAGGAGGGAAGAAAGTGGGCGAAACAAGTTCTAGAAGAGAAGTTCTGCAGCCTCCAACCCCCCCCCCCCCCAATTCCTCCCTTTTCGACAGGGCAAATATTTGTACGGACGGGAAAAGTATTCGTTTCTCCAGTTTAATCATGGTCCCGCGCCAGTTCCAACCCCATGGTCCAACGATAACCATGTTAGGAAAGTTACGAGGTTGAAGAGGAGGGCTTCTGTCGAGTGACCGCTGCTACGTCGAGCCGTAGAGGGTCAATGGGGGGGGGGGAGGAGTGGGTTAATGCGATTACACTGGCGACACCAGGAACACTGCTCATGAGAGAACTGCGTCTCTACTTTGCCTCCCCCTCTACAGTGTTCCACCGACATACGCCGCGACTCCCGGCCACGCTTCGTGGAGTACCAACGTTCTGGCTGTACGACGCCAGCACAGCAAGAATTAACTAAGCAAACGGCAACACACAGCGCAAACGGCTCTAATCGACTAAGTGTATTTAAAGACGACCTACGTACATATCTACGGCGCAGCAGTACTGATTACAGAAGGCATGAGGCTACCTGCACCCAACTCTCCGTTCACAGTAAGTTGTGCCTTAGGGTCACCAGCGTGGCCTCCATTACACTACTGAGAACCCTTATTAGACAGGACCACCGAGGATTCTAATGAATAACTGATACACATGTTAAAACACACTAGCAAGACAAGACTAGCGTCTTGCAGACAAAATAGGAAAATACTGTGATTTTGGAGTATGCCATCATTAGAACCGACCGAGACAGACTGTAAATAAAAAGTTTCGCACCATTTCTAACAAGCCGAAAATTTCCGTGGCAAGTAAGGACATTGTTGTAACAGAACACTGCAAACAAATATACTGAAAATTTGTCGATATTACATCATAGGTTTGTAATCTCTCAAATGTTTGACCGTTTACTGTATTGGTACAGGATGGGTACCACCCAGTTCAAAACATATTTAAAAAATTGAAACATACTTTAAAAAGCTAAACTTTACACAGCTTCTAACAAGGATTTAATTGGCTAGTCAAGAATTGTTATTACGTTCTACAGTGCATATATGCTGTCCTTCAAGAAAGGAACCGTCCAACGAGCTATTTTTCCCACTTTGTTATTTATGACATTACTGGCAGATTATCCCGTGGTTGACGTCGCCCCCCCCCCCCCCCTTCAAAAATCCTAATGCAGCTCATATGCCATCCAACAAAACCTCTGTCCGGGCATGCATTTGGACAGAACTCGTTCGTATTCATTCTGGACTTCATCTTGCATCCATACTGCTGGCCTACTATTGAAAGACGGACTTGAATTCTTTGTGATGCTGCACTGCAAAGAATACGAACTTCACGACACTTGGAGACTACATTACACTAACAATTCGAGGATGCTGTCTTATCTACACCAGCAGGCGAAGAGTTTCGTCAGCAGAAGATTTACCATATGCGTTACTACTTTATAATTCCTTACAAACACAATGTCTGAGATACTGGTGACACACAGTACCTCGGTGCACACTGCGAGTATGAATTGTGGTTACTAGTTCTTCTTTATCTACGTTGGTGTAATTTTGTTGTGCCGGCTGAGGTGAAATTTTGAACTGGACCCATCTGTTTGAAAAAACATGCTATACTACATACAACGGATTTCGCTGTTTCATACTGCGAGAACACACTTCTATTTTCATTCCCCTTCCGTACAGCAGAACACCACGGAAACCTCGCCTTACTACGTAAATTCAGAGTCACATGTGGCACTCACCGAAAAGGGACAATTTTGCCTTTGTATCCTGGTGGATTATCATATTTACTGTCTGCTAGGGGTTTTGTGCGTGCATGAAAGTACTCAGGACTTCCAAAGTGAATATACATCACATGGGAAGCCCTAAGCTATGCAACATATTTATTCATAGTTATGCGCTTTTTCTAAGTACATAGCTAAAAATCACGCAGCTATTTGAATATTGTTATCGCAGAAGGGCACAGTTTTCAGCTGTATGCAACTCCAGGAACGCACATACATGTGCGCTACTTTACTTTCGGATTTAGCTGAAGTTGAGCCATGTGCCTTAAGAGTTTCAAGTTTGCTATGCCAGATTATTCTTTACCGGTATGGTCTCGGCTGTTAGAAAGCACAGAGTTATGAAATTTGGCCCGCCAACCGCTGGTTCTGAGATCCTGTGTCATCCGTTTCAGGAGCTCCAGTGTCTGAGAACACTATGGCAAGGAAAGTGCTGGGGCTCATTTGTACCAGTATCTCGACATTTTCACTTTTCACTTAATGTATTTGGGAGTTTCATGGATCCTTCCCACCAGCAGTCACGAGCCTCAAGGCCAGTTTTCACAACATTTACCGGGGCCGCAGTGGCTGAGCGGTTAGTCTGCTCGCCTCCCACCAAGGTGGACCAGGTTCAATCCCCAGCCGGGTCACTCCTGGATTTTCGCAAGTGGGAATCGTGCCAGACGATGCCGCTGGTCAGCGGGTTCTCTCGGTGATCTCCCGTTTCCCCCGCCCTATTATTCCAGCGCTATTCCGTACCTCACTTCACCCTCATCGGCTCTCAAGACCTCGTTGTTAAAAGCTGCAAAACCTTTCCGTGCCACTGATATTCTTTCCGAAATGACAGGACACGAACCTAATACGAATTCAACAATTTAAGGGGCAGTATCCTTGCTATCTTGGATTTACGTATTTTCCTCATTAACTTAATTTTCGGAGTCAATATTTAAAAACCAAGCTAGTCATGACATAGGGAATATTTCAACAGTTATTTCTAAATCCCACTAATTTTTCTAATATCATTAATGTCACATCTGTAATCGTAATCAAACATTATCGAATTACTTAATAATTTCAGTCCCACATGGGAATATACAGATATATTTGAAAACATAAAAATTAAAAAAAAAATCGTTAAGTAGCCGTCCACGTCATGTCTAGCTTTAATTTTTTATTTCTGGTCATACATTTTCATTACGAAGATTTGTAAGAAAATTCGAAGATGGAGTGGATACTACCCCCTTAAAAGACAATACTAAAAACCTAAAAAAAGATTTTTTCTTTTTAGAAAATTAACATGTAAATTAATGTACAAATTCCGCCTAAACCTTTGTACAAGCGTGAATATTATCCTGAATGATTGTTAAATTTTAGCCAATATCTATTCACAATGGGGATAGAACCAAGAAATCCATATGACCTATGAATACACTGAAACTAACCCAAATACTATATATTTAAAATTAAGGAATTTAATTTTAAAATACATAGATTCTAAATATCAATATACCCCAAATTACGTATTTTGCCGGTACAAAGCACATGCTCGTTTGAATATGGACTGCCAGAGATACCAACGTATAAGGTCGTAGCACGTAATTTGGAATTCGCGTGGAAAACATGAAATCGACATGCAAATCACGTCTCGCTATTTGCACATCGCCCGCGATGAAATCTGCAATGTGTGCTGCTGCGGGAGCCTTTAGACCACGCTGTGATTATTAAACGGCGAGCGGTTGATGGGCGAGCTATCAGTGCTCGTGACGTCGATGGCAGGAACTGCGATGAAACCTTCGTTTTATGCACGCACGCGCCAGATGCGCCGCATGAAACGAGCGAAATTTCAATCGACGTCGAGTCGAGCATACATGAGTTGATAAATGCACCTGTTAGTGAATATAGAAAAAAAAAAAATTTGCTACGTGAACGAGTGATTCTGAATGAGTGAAGCTATTTGGGCGGCTCTTATCATAGAGGTCTTGAGATCCGATGAGGGTGAAGTGAGGCACGGAACAGCGCTGGAATAATGGGGCGGGGGAAACGGGAGATCCCTGAGAAAACCCGCCGACCATCAGCATCGTTCGGCACGATTCCCACATGCGAAAATGTTAGAGCGACCCCGCCGGGAATCTAAACCGATTCGCAGAGGCGACAGGCGAGTAGTCTAACCTCTACACCACCGCGGCCTCTTGCTACGTGAACGATGGACATTCCATTTCTTCAGAGCAATTACGATAACGCACAAAAAAATGGATTTGACACTAGCCGCTAGACCCGCTCGTTAAGAGCTGCTTTGCAGCGGTGTAACAGTACTTAAGTTTGCATAAAGTTACACTAAACAAAATTCTCTCAGAACAACCGTAACCACTGTGTGACGGTGTTTGCAAAAACACACAGGACAAGGTCTTTGTCTTAACTGTTTCCTGTTGGAAAACAGCTGAGAGCCCCCCCCCCCTTCCCCTTGATGATGTCAAAAAAGGGATTTGGTTTGGTTTCAGTGAAAAGGTTTGAAATATTCGTTGCCTTGGTTTTTAATTTTAACATTTACATAGTTTTCCCCTGAATCTTACAATAAGGAGACTTTATATAAAATATAATTTTCCAATTTTCCTAATGATTACATTTGGTATAAAAAGTTAGTCTAAAAACAATTCTGCTTAAAACTCCCCCCCCCCCCCCTTGCCATAAATTTACAATTTTACAAAATTTCATCTCTTTCCAGCTATATGCAGGTTACATTAAATATTTTCCTTTAAAGCATACTTACCGAAAATGGCAGCAAGCCCCCTCCCCCCTTTAAAATGTTGACGGAACAGCAGTTCCTGTACAAGTGAAAACCCTGTGCTGTATTCCAGAACCTGGGCGAGACACCTGTATTACATTGTATTTAAAACCATCGAGAACAATACAAAATAATCTTCGCTCCGTCGATATCCGAAAGTCCTGGGACACCCTGGTGGTATGTGACTGGTTGGCGTCACGTGGTCAAGATGACGTACGAGGGAGGGGAAAGCAGTCATAGTTTCGTGGGCGGCACAGCCCCGCGGCGCACACACTTGCAGACCAACAGGCCCGCCCAGTGGACGTGAGGTGTGGAGCTCGTCAAACACATCCCCATCGCAGCGAAGGTAAGTCATCCCAAACAGCCAACATTTTCTCAACTTCATATGGCACCGTCGGTTTAACAGGGATAGCCATCACAATGGAGAAAAAAAAGTCTAACATCGTATGCGCACACGGTGTAGCTCTAGACCAACTGCAGAGACTTTCATGGTGAGTATAACCCGACTTGGTAGTATGGTGTAAGGCTACCTATCGAGGTCCCATTATTCGTATTATTTCAGTAGTTGATTACCACGGGCAAGGATAGGCAGGTAAAGGCGTAATATTAAATTAACTTCGTTTATGTCAAGGATAGAGATTCCACTTAATCTTTAAAAGAAATTGTATGTGTTTGTATTGATTATTTCTTGTAAGATTTTTGTGTTAATAAATGTGTTGTGTAGCCAAAGAATTCCCGGTTTCTTGCACTTTTTCAGCGAGCTACGCTTCCATGAGTGCTCTCCCTTCATGCTATATTGAATGAAATCATCCTTGAAACCATTAATTACAGAGTGTAGGAACAGAGTGTAGGAACAGAGTGAATACAGGAGTGAACAGGTAGGCTGAAGGGAGGTGCTACACTGGTGGAGGCACCTCTCGTCCCACCTCACGCTTATGCGAATAGGTTCAATTATAAATTCCTTTCCTAGTATGCATTTTACACTGCCCCTTTGCAAGCAACCATTACCGACCCACACAGAGAGAATCAAACTTGGCTGCACTTCACGTACACCACAGTGTGCTTATGCTGTTCCAGTGTGTTCATGTGAAATAAGTTTAGTAATAAGAATCAGTCACAGTATATTTTATTACCCTTATAGATATTCACTTGCTCGCTGAAAAATTAATGTTTTAGAGCCAGCGCAGAGTACAGCTGTTCCTCCTATGCAGTCAGGGCAAGCACAGTAAGCGAAAGTAGGCAAGGTTAGGTCGCCACGTGCATAAGTCAGCAGACCATGCCGACGGCCATGCCAGCCTAGCACCTTGACGTCATGTTGCCCGCCCAGGAGCCTTAGAATAGCTTAATCCTGCTTCTCTTATACTAATGCATGACTACCGCTTGTTTCTGCATGTGAGAACACCTGTTACTTTATTAGCCAGAAAATCTCCATTTGTTTTGTGTGTGTATCGGAGATCTTTCGAATTCCTTCTCTTTGTATTTATAACTAGTTTTAAGTTACACAAAGTGTGTCGCAACAACAAATCAAACATTCAGATAACCCTTAAGTCCACACTGCATAAATTTATTCTAACATACCGAAATGAGTACAGAACAGATATCTGCTTCACAAACAGTAAGGGAACTAGTTAAGACGCCGACTCTTAATTCTGGCGAAGCTATATGTACCCTATAAATGCACAAGCACTTAATAAACCAATCATCCAGTGAAATCACACAATCATTTAGCGTAATACACACCTCACACACAGAGCAGATTACACCACTTGAACATTGTTTACCTGCCCCACACCAATCAACATTTACCCAGGCTGGCACAAGCGGTTATCCCACACCAAGACCCCACAAAACACTTCAGACAAAACAGCCAATTTTAATTTCAATCCATAGTACAGATACTGACGCCAGACAACACGAGTCCAGAAACACAAACAACGCCACAGTACAAATCCCACAACCACCCAACATTCCAAAACCCACTAAAGTTATTTTACAACACCCAAAACCCATCCCTACTTTCTCAGGGGAAAGTAAAATGAAAATGTGGAGGAATTTTTAGACATCTTCAATGCCGCAAGTGAACATAATGGTTGGACTGAACTCTAAAAACGACATGCTCACCCAACTCCTACACAACATCATAAACATTGAGCTTGGGATATACGGGTACAACCAGACCATTGAACACACCTCATTCAGTACACAACATGTCAAACTCCAAGAAGAGATAACTATGTTGCAAGAACAACTACACACACTCAAAACACACACAAACACACCGCATCATGCCCAAAGCCAGTGAGTTATGCTAAACAACATACATTTCCCCATGTGTACAGACAGCCCAACCCACAGAGACACACATATTCAGGCCAGTTTCAATAGGCCTACAGTAATTGAATGGGGACAGAGTAGGGATCGGGATCAGTACAGACAACCATCACACCAAGGTTCCTATAATTACCACACACACAACCAGGCAGACCCATTCAGGGCACAACCAATAAATTACGAGCATGCACGGGAGGAAATTCGAGGAGCAAAGTACAGGGGAAAATGTCTTCCCCACCCAGGAAAGGAACAACAGAGTTCACGATGCATGTAGATCTATGTTTAATAAAGTGATGCCACAGCATTTGTATGCTGATGTTGCTAAATTCAACTCCTATAGCAATAAAACTTTTCCATGCAAACCACCCTTGTTAGAGAAAAATTTGTGCCCAGTAAATCATACTAGTAAACAACACACCATGTCCGCAATGGATTTCATGCCGCCGGCAAAACGAGCGAACGCAATTAGGTCAGCTAAACTTTCGCCTCAGTGGCATGTGCATACACCGCCGCCCGAGCGCAAGGAAAGCAAACACGTCCTGCAGCATGATCCAGGTCAGTGCTGCCAAACCGCCGCTGCCGTGCGTCCAACATTGCGAGATTGCCAAGTCGCCAGAAAATGCCCTGAACATGCAAAAATTCGCCGGGCCTCGTAGTCTCGCCCAGGACACTTGTGCCCTGTGTTTTTATACATACCATAAAGCAGTTTTGAATTTTCAACACACATAGGCGACCGCTTTAAGCATTTCAAAAACAAATTTGGGCTGACACCACAATCTGTTTTTCTAGATCACGAATCCAGAAACAGTGCAGTAGCCACTAATAATGGTTGTCACAACACACGAATCCAGGCCTGCGATGAAGAGCCAATGTTTAATTACATACTGAGCAGGCCTGCGCCTCAATCTAGTTCATATAAACATTCTCACCACGCGACGAAAGTGAAATCTCAGCATAGACACCACAGGTTCTCGTAACTATCAAAGGCAGGAAATACTACGCATTGCTTGACATCGTGTACTCACACAGTAGTGAAACGAGCACCTTAATTTTTATACAACAACTAAAACCTTTAAAAGAAAACATTATTGTAGTTGGAGCGACATCTGTATTAACTACGCCCAAATTTAAAACCATAATTAACTTGTGTATAGCTGGTCGCACTTAACCGCACGACTTTTTAGTTGTGGATAACTTAAAACAGGATTTAATACTAGGTGTAGACTTCATTAAGAAATATGATGTCATCCCAATATTAAAACACAATATCCTCTTTATCCATGCTCATAACTCTGATAAATTAGTATAAGTTCCGATATACTCAGCGACATCCGCTCAAGATAATGCTACTTCTATAGAACATTATTTTGTTACTTTGGATAGTTTCGAAAGTGATCACAGTACAATGCCGCAGATTAACAAGAAGTTAAATAGTGGACAAACTGCAGCAATTACCAGCATTATTACAAATATCAAGATAGATTTGCTAATTCTATGTTGGAATTAACTGAAACCAAAAACTTTGAAATCAAACTAGAGCTGACAACATATAAGTCCATAGCAACTAGGCCTTATAGGATAAGTCCGAAAATTCGCGATGAGCTGTTAATACAAATTAATGATATGGTACAGGCGGTAATTATGGAGGAAGCTGACTCACCTTAATCTGTGCCGAGCTTAGTTATTTCAAAGAAAAGTGGTTTAAGGTTTTAATGATTTTATAAAACTAAGTCAATATCTAACAACAGTGCAGTGCCCCTTAATTCACACTGAAGACATTTTGAGAGATCTACATAACTCCCACTACATTATGAGTTTAGGTTTATTCTCAGGCTTTTACAGTATTCCTGTTGGACAAAAAATACAGTTACAAATTGGTGTTTAGCATCGATGGAGTAGGATTATTCCAATATAAATGAATGTCAATGGGGTTATCAACATCACCTCAGGACTTTCAAATGTTATAAATTCTCTATTAGGACCCCTATGATGAACTGTAGCCATCGAATATATAGATTATATATTTATTTTGGGTAATTCATTTGAGGAACATCTAACAAACTTCGAAAACGTTTTCGAGAAGCTGCGTATGTTCAATGTCAAAGGAAATACAAAAAAATGTACGTTCGTAGACAAGACAGTAAAAGAACTTGGTCACATCATCAGCATATGGCATATCTACAGACCCAGAAAAAGTTCGCACCATAGACCACATGGCTAGGCCAACAAATCTTAAACAGCTACGTACATTTTTAGGTAGGACTTCATACCTCAGAAGGTCATGAACTATGCTACTATAGCTCAACCACTCACTGATTTGACAAAGCATAACATCACATACAAATGGAAATATATCCACCAACAGGCATTTGTAAATCCTAAGAAAGCTATACTAGCAGCTCCTGTATTATAAAAATTTGATGAACAGAAGAACATAATATTAGTGTGTGATGCCAGTAATGACACAGTAGGCAGCGCGGTGCTCATGCTGGATGATCCGCAAACGAAACAGCGTTCTATTGTTGCTTTTGCATCCAAAAAGTTATCACTCAATGTATCGAGATGGACTACCACACAACGAGAGCTTGGAGTGATATATTATCTATGTAATAATTTTCGGCACTACTTGTACGGGTGCCACTACATTCTAGAGACGAATCACGCCAGTCTTCGATACTTACGCACCATGGCTGAATACAAAATCAGAATTCAAAAGATGGCGATCGCATTGAGTGAATATGATTTTGAGCCACACTTCATCAAAGGAAAATTAAACACCCTCTCTGATGCCTTAAGCCGTATTACCAATAACACGTACATTTACACAAACCATTAAAATCAACAACACCAATTACACAGTTAAACACATCATGCTAAACTGTGCATCACTATACACAGCAATGGCAGAATGTATCTTAAAAAACCCTAATAAACACAATGAAATCAAGACAAGTATCTTTAAGTACACAGTTAACAATTGGGTTGACATTTAACACTTTTTCAAAAACGACATTCAGTCACAAGACAAGACAAAAGTCGCGAAAGCCATAGCTGATGAAAATTTTTTTCCTATACACACCATTTACAAAATCATCACTAACCTATATAAAGTCAAACTACAAGTAATTATGGAAAACAGCACTCATAAAATAGAAACACATTGTATCGAACCACTTTTAAATTGTACAATTATACAAAAATGGAATGCCACACTTTTTACCTTCCTACAATCACGAGCAGGAATACATCAAAATTGACGATGACTCTATCCTGCACTTATGCCCTATTGCCATCAATACTTTACCTTTTGCTGATGAATATGAGTGTGACCCGCACATAAAACAATTAAAGCTTGCACTAACTAGAAAACTCACACAATGCTGACACAAAATACCATCGCCTTAGCCGCCATAATAGGGTTGCTGCAAACAGTGAAATTTATCTTAAAATGAACACACCACAAGGCATCAAGAAACTAATATTAGTTCCTCAAGTATATGTAAATGAAATCATTCAAGCTCACCATGATGCAATTTTCGGGCGAGGACACTTCAGGGCATTTGAAACCCTTGAAAAGATAAAACAAACATACTACTGGGACACAATGACTGCCGACGTTAAAAATTATGTACACACTTTCCCAGTATGCCTGCAGGTCAAATGACGTCCATTCCGCTTCAACCTCTTTTGAAAATGAGGGCTCTTGAATGCCAAAGGTCCCCCTCCCTTCCACCATCCATGGGAACAAATACATATTGGTCATGACAGAATATCTGAGTCGATATGTTGTTGCAAAGGCAGTCCCATCTATATACGCAGCTACTTGTGCAGAATTTATTACGCAGGTAATTTTACAATTGGGTTGTCCCGAACAAATTCTTACTGACAGAGGTACTAGTTTCCAAAATGAGTTAGTTATTGAAGACATTGGGCATTGAGAAATTTACAACTGCATATAATCATAGATGTAACGACCTTGTCGAAGCCACCAACCGTATAGTAGGCAAGCAACTTACCGCTTGCGCTAATGTCGACCAAGCCAATTGGGACCTTTATGGAGAATTTATAATCTTCAACTACAACACAAGTGTTAACATTACGACCAAATATACACCATCATATCTACTTCATGGTGTAGAAGTGGTGCTACCAGGACAAGTAATTGCAACCAAGTTTTCTGAAAGTGCTAATGACTGGTGTGCTAAATTATTACATGATCGCGACAACGTGAAAGTTAACTTGTTATATGCACAACAACACCAGAAACTCAATTCGACAGAACCCATAAACCATGTACACTGTGTATTAATGCTCACATGTAGGTACATAATAGGGGACGGCAAAAAGCTCTCACGCACCGCTATCGTGGACCATACAGGGCAACAGACATCATTGGAGGTAGTACAGTACGAATACAAGTCAACAAAACCGGAACCCCCAAATAAGATAATGACTGTACCCACAACACCAAACCGGTGTACGTCTGGTAATACTCCTAAAAAATGTGACGTCAAGTGTATTTTGTATATATATTTGGAACAGTGTTTCATGTTCCTTTAAAATGTGTTACAGTGTGCATTGGTGTATATTAAAGAAAAAAGTATGCCAGAGAGACTGTTCCTGCCGTACGAGATATCGCCAGTGCCGGGTCTACACAGTGTAACTGGGGCGAGCTGATGTCGCCCAAAAACCAACACGTATCTGTAGAGGCAGAATCCAGCCAGCTCGAGGGGCCAGTTTGCGCTCGCTGATGCCGACACATTGCTGCGAAAATGCACGGGTGAAGCAACGTGGAGTGGGGATCCACGACCGCCAACTCCTGCCAGTGCATCATGTCCCGTCGTTAGCAGATACGCAGCACTCCTGTAGCCAGATCCTGTTGGCACCAGTGCACGAGTGTGAGGTACGCTCTGCCCATGTGCGCCAGCATTGTCATGGCAACTGCAATCACGAGACGAGCTGCTGCCGAGGAGTGGGGAACCAGCTGGGGACGCCACATGACCAAGGTCGTGGCTACAGTGTGCCTTGTCCTGCACGCAATCATCGCACTGCCCGCCACATTTAGGACTCATGCTGGTGTCTATTGGACCACAGCCAATGTCAACTTTGTATATGAAGATAGCATTCTCCTTATTTATACTATACCACTGCACTTCCCTACAATACCTGCAATACTTGAGTATTTACATGTAGCCTGCGCAGATCAGACGTCGAACTCATGTAAGAATGGCAAATTACTTTATGAATATTTACAGATAGTGGAACGTAGAGTACTAAGAGAATACCTTGATGACGTTAGTACACAGTTATGTCAAAAGCGCGGAATTCAATTCCTTGGTGACGTGAGTACATGGTGTTGGAACGTTCTAACAAATAAGCACCTGCGTGCATTACTTGATAATGATGCAGAACTTGACAGCCAGAGAAATACACTTGCAAGTAATTTATTCACTGATAATAAAGCCATTAACGTCACATTTCAAGTCATTAATGAAATCCTGCACCAGGTGGAAGGAAAAGTAGATTCTCTTGCAAAAACAATTAACGGTATTTCCCAAGTTTTACAAAAACAGCATTCTGCCATTATCAAGATAGATAATGTTGAAGCTCAATTACACTTACTGGCCTAAAGCCTCTTACAACTACTTAATAATTTGGTTCTTGAAGAATCAGTTAGAGGTCACACACTCATGTCAACTTAACAAACTGCCCCTAAATGCAGTTAACAAAACGCAACTTACTGATGACCTTACAAATTTGAGTTTGCAGCTGCTGAAACTCAACTTAACATTAAGTATTGGCACTATAGACATCATTAAATACTACGTTCATGAACTCGCAGTGTGTTCGTTCACAAACACTCAAATAGTGATCAAATTACAGATCCCCATTTCTCGAGCTCATACCAGATGGCAAGTTTTTCATATACACCAAGTGCCATATCATTTCACAAACCAATCATGTTCAATTCGCATCCCATATTCTACCATTGTCATTGATACGTTTACGGATACGGTTAAAATTTATTTTGCCCTCCCCGGGACTGCCAGAGAATGTTATACACGTCCCGAAGGAAGCACTCACGAGTGATAATTCTAAATGTGTAAAAGCAGCAATTCTGCAATCTGATGCTCATACATTGCTCACCAGACACTTCATTTTCAATTCACCGTATTATACCGCATCAGTATGTCCTAACTAATCCTCCTAAAGGAACACCCTTACAGTGTATGAATACCTCACTAAATGTTAATGTAACAAATCACAATATGGGAAGTGTTGAAATGTCCGTCCCATGTGACTGTCAGATTGCCATTCCAGCACAAATTCTTGTTGAAGCTACACACTTGTGTGATGTACGTGCACCCACAATTCCCTTACTACAAACTGTGATACCTATTCATTGGCTGAACCAGAAATCTTTCGACTTAAATCAACTGACATTAAATGCTGGTATCCACTTCTATATCAGCACAGCCCTTAATACAAATTTGGCAGATGAATCACAGTGAGCTGCCAGTGCTACCAACAATTGATCAATATCACTCGCATGTTAACCTAAGGCAAAACAAACTGTTTTCCGTATTGGATCCAGATCATAATGACTTACTATGGCAGTCATAACTGTACTTCTATTCGCAACTATTTCATTGTATGTAAAGCTTGTTAAGCTGTCAATCATTCTTTCATGAATGAACACGTATGACGACATGAAATTATATTCGCTGAGCTTCATGGGAATAAATTAAATTAAGCTTCGTGCTACATCAAGTTTATTTGACGCAGAAATAATATTGTGTAAGTACATATTTGTACACTCAAGGTTCCTAACCTTGACTTTTACGCACCTTGGATTGAGTTAAATAATTTTCTTAGGCAAGAAAGGGCGAAGCTATCAAGCCCTGAGGAAGGGACCAGTAGTTCGGACCCTATTAGGAAAGTAATTACTCTATAATTATTGGATAAAGGACCGATAGGTCTCTTGGTACAACACAAATATCGATACTTAGATTGCAGCGAATGCTTAGTGGCATTTATGATTTCTCTCTCTCTCTCTCTCTCTCTCTCTCTTTGAACTTGAAATATAATTTAAGTATTGGTACCTTAAAGCCACAATGTTACACTCATTGTAGTGGTGAAAATACCAAGCACAGTTGTATCTGTCGCTATAACTCTCACTGAATAGTGGAAAAATATATATTTATATATAGATGCATAGCTAAGGGATGTAATCATATCTTTATTGTATACCTCAAGTAAAAAAAAAGAATAGTGTCCTACAATGTTCCTTATTAATGTGTGATAACTGCCAATAACATTCTTCTATATACATAGGAGATGAATAAAAATATATATGCCATTGGGTTATGAATACCAAATGAGTATGGTCCCCATTTTCATAATTCTGTTTACGAAAACAAAAAAAAAATCAATAGAAAGGGGTACAAAGACCAGTATCTAACATCTGTTTGTTAATACATCCTATAATGTCGCAACACAACTTACATGTATTTGTAACAGAAAAATTATTTAACTTTCAATTATTATATTAGGTATTATAAAAAGCTTTTACTGTACTTATATACGATCCAATCAATGTTATTGCCCTTATAATTATTATATTAATTCAATTCTTGTATGTGAATAATGTTTAATTTAAATAAGATTGTACAATTTAAACTCAACTTTTGTAAAGTGAGAACAAAGGAAATTATCTCTTATCTAAGCAACATACACGCTAATGGACTACAGTTTTTAGCAGCGTGTGAAATTGTGATTCAGTGCAAAACACGCATAATAAATGTTAACAATCAATAGCTCAGACACTACTACGCAAAAACAGCGTATAAAATATATTCAGTGAATTATGTTATCACGAGTGAAAGACATTTTCATGTTAATAAGTACACAAATTGACTCAGTATTTCTGTCTACAACCTTAAATGCCTCAGGCGATTATATCAGCATTTTAAACCACCTTGTACAATTGTATTTCCGTACCAACGTGGTAATAGTTCCTACGGGAAACCCTGTATTAGTATGTATAGATCATAATCTCCTTATTGTGTTACAATTAGGAATAGTCCTTTTATATAATTTCCATGTATGTATACTAATCTTACAACAGTGACTGCAACGTACCATATGGCACCCGCCACATCACAATTACTTCCCCAAGGTATTTCATCAAAAGTGTTATAGAATTGTATGTAAGAACGTTTACTTATCTGTAGTATGTACAAAAATATATATATTTTTTAATCACTTTGTCAAACAAATAACTTGAAATATTTAACGACAATGTCCACGCCGCACAGCGGTTAAATCGCTACATCGCTACGTACGTATTCTCAAGCTGCCATTGCTGACAAAGGCGGCACGAAAGTTCAGTGCTACCAACTGTGTAGTCGCTTATTCCCTTCATACATTTTTTAATAATGCCATTAATTTTGAGTGTGACGTTTTACTATAATCACTGTCACACATTCTACTTGTATCCATTGTGTTAGTTTATTTTATTACGATCAGACAATTCAGCCAGACGGCAGGCCAACTTGTAAACTTGTTATTTATCTAAAGAATTTTTTTTTGGCACGTTGTCGAGAGAACTCGTACCACACGTGCGCACTTTTCAAACATCATCATATCCATGTGCACCGCCTAATCCTTGGGGGTTGCAGTATATATTAAAATTAAATGTGGAGCTGGACATACTTCATTATATCCTATGGTTACGCTAAACAACGTGCATAAATATTAACATTTTGTGATCGACCACCTTGTATAACTTGTTATAATATATAATATATAGTATATACCATGTTACATTATACATCACATCTTATATTTCTTACACTTCTCGTTGCTACCTGCCTTGCCAAAAATATTAATTCAACTGTAATATTTTCTACACAGAGTTTTTAACCACTAATGAACCAATTATAAAACGTAGGCTCTAACTTAGTACTCCAGAGAATAACTTGCATTGCAGCAGCTGGGACGGCTGCATTTTCGACGAAGTAAGCAGTGTAGCGGCCACCAAGGGGCCGCATACGTCAAACTTAAGGTACGACGGTGTATAGCGACAAAAGTAAGACGCTGATATTATTTTATCGACATTACTTCTGACTTACTCACCAAGGCGTATATATTGGACGCAACAATCGCCACCCCCCCCCCCCCCCCCCCCCAGACGAACACTGAAGCACTACGTTAGTTGTCGGAGTCGACGATGAGGTTTTGCGAGGCTGAAGCAGGACAGATCAACCCTACAGGCCTAGAGCTCTAGACCAACTGCAGAAACTTTCATGGTGAGCATAACCCGGCTTGGCAGTAAGGCGTTAGGCTACCTATCAAGGCCCCGTTATTCGTATTATTTCAGTAATTGATTACCACTCGCAAGGATAGGCAGGTCAAGGAGTAATCTTAAATTAACTTCGTTTATGTCAAAGATAGAGATTCCACTTAATCTTTAAAGTCATTGTATCGGTTTGTATTGATTTCTTGTAAGATTACTGTGTTAATAAATGTGTTGTGTAGCCAATGAATTCCCGGTTTCTTGTACTTTTGTCAGCGAGATATGCTTCCAACGAGTGCTCTACCTTCATGCCATATTGACTTAATCAGCCTTGAAACCATTAATTACAGAGTGTAGGAACAGAGTAAATACAGGAGTGGGCAGGTAGGCTGAAGGGAGGCGCTACAACGGCATCTATAGAAATCCATTCTTTAGTAAAATGATAACCGAACCCTGGCTCCTTGAACTCTACGATGAACATGATTCACGCATTTCAGGTTAGCCGGAGAGAAATTCAGGTGGTGGATGCAGATGGTGACCATTTTTCCGTTTAAGAGGGCGTAGGGCTTAAATTTGTTCCAACTACGTCAATTAAAGTTCGCAGGTTTTGGAAGCCAGAATTTAAAAAAAACTAAGACAGAGCAATCCCAGATAACGGCTTTTACCAACTGTGAGAGCAACTGTTCTCACATTCTTCGTTTTTATCTACTGGCTTCTATAAAAATTGTAAAATACGATTAAACTCCATAGTGTTAGTATATGTCCCATGTTCCTTGCAAGCCAAAATGGCAGTGTAGGTTTTGCACAATAGGCGCCACTCTGCGGCTTCCAATCTCGCTGGCTGTGTACAACCAGTCTGCGTGTCCCCACACTAAACTAAACAGACATGACAAAAGTATGTAAACAACAGTCAATCAAAATGACACGACCACTTGTTCACAACTGAGACCGGTTTAGATCATTCAACGTCGTTCTGCAGCGGTGGCGCCACAAGTAATTGAGTTACATAGTGCTATCCCATGACTTTTGTCATGTCGGTGTGTTTATCGGCTAACACTTCAAGTAAAACGGTATGGATTGGATTTGTGTTAAAACACTGATTACTAAACACGCGCCTTGACTTCCTATAATCAACTTGTAATGAAGTTTGATTAAATTGAAATTGGCAAAATTATTTCACCATATATAAGTGCTAGTCATTTAAAAATTTAGATATAAACAAACACTTTCATCATTGTTGACAATGTGACTGACACTTGTGTTCCTTTGGGGTAGGTCAATGTTGGGGTCATCCGCAGAAGACGAATAATCCCTCTGCCTCATCTAAAGTCGATGGAGGGATCCAGTCCTAAAAGCGCGTTCGTGATAAGACATGACGTTTTACGATCCGCAAAGTTGCGTAATGGAGGCGCGCGCATCGGAGATTTTATCGCGAGCGGGACCCGGCGAACTGCGCTTCGAGAAACTTATCGGCAGAGAGCTCGGTCCACTAGAGAGGTATCACACAGCCGACACACAAATCTGGAACTAACCGCGAGCCTCGACAACGCAACGAAGCTTGTTAAGGGGGAACATCGGCAAAACAGCGTGTTTACGAGCGTCTTCAGGAGGGGTAGCTGTGTGCAATGGCTTGCTTTCCTCTAACAACCTTCTTCCCTGGATCAACAATGAATTCCATTCATGCACAGTAGGTTAGTTTTATTGCCAAAGCTAAACAACGTTTTTATTACAAACGCAAACAACGCTGAACCAGCTCCCAAAATCGTCCAAGAACCGAGCGTAATAAGCAGGGTTAAATACGAAAGCTTATTCCTTTCGTGGACGTTATCTGGGAAAAGTATGGCACAAATATGCGCTATCTTAGTAATGCTCGTTCTCACCGACAGTTTTTTAATGGACAAACATATTACGTCAAAGAAGAAATATTATGAGAATTGTAGCTGTCATGAGAAAACAACAAACATACTGCAAGGAAATTACAGACACTATCTTGGTTAATGAACTATGCTCTATTTTGCAATGAAACGTTTTCATAAGCATCACGTTCTTTTCGCATATGTTTCATAGAAAGATAATCGTGAAACGTCAAAATAGTTCGTTTATCTCTTAATCCAGTGTGGTTTTAGACGTTTTAAACCGAAAAACAATTAATTTCCAGTATTCTAACTTAGCCGCTTAACTCTCGGAGAACTTTTCGAAAGTTGCTTTCCCTTCCTTCCCCACCCCTTCCAGAACCTCGAAGGGCGGTGCAACTATTACCAATATAATTCATTGCTATAGAGCCTGTCGTTATCTCTGTCCTTGTTCCTGCCTGCATTGTTGCCTGATACGTTATCTTTTTTGCAACTTCTAAAACAAAAAACCCCCAATACAAGCTGCGCGCCGTCCAATCACAAATGATAGGGTTTCTCACGGTTTCAGTTTCAAAGGAGCCGCTTACCTTTTCCGTCGCAGGATTGGATTCTTACGAGTTGTCCGGGAGATAAACAGAGATAGAATTCTTAAAATCAGGCCGTTTCCTTCGCCACCCATTTGCTACTCAGCCTGCCAGTTACGTCGCAAATCTGGAGTGATCTGGCAACAATGCGCGCCATTCACACCGCACTGCAATCTAAGAGTGGGACGCTCTATAGCCGTGTACACCCTGCACGCCAGACCGCTGATTCCCACGGCGCGAAGTGCCACAAATTTCTCGCGTCACGCCAGGGGAACCCGCCAGTTAACTGGAAGTATCAGAGAGGGGGTTGGGGGGCAGACCACCCCTCCGCAGGATGGTGTGGGGAAGATTTATTCCGACGAGTGTCCTGCGGCCTCGATCTTTCCACGACGCAGTCCACTGGACATCGTACCGCGTGGACTGCGCGCATGCCGCACTGAGCAAATCTACGGACGCCCATAACGCCGTGCATCCAAGACCCGGCTAGACTGTGCGACCGCTCACGCCTGGTTTATCGACAGGAAGAGCGATAATGTAATGTTTGGGGAATGCGGATTGCGTATAAGCCGCACTGAAATTACGCTCCCTGTCCACAAACAATGTTACCAAATGCAAACGCCGGCTAACAATCCCGTTCCTACTTTCCCCATCATTTAAGCTTTTAATGCTTGGTGCTATAGGCTGTTCACGATAGAATGAGCACTTTTGGAAGCTTTGCTAAGATCTACTTGTAGGCACGTTGCGAATTCTTCCACCTTATGGAGCATTTCCATTGGCCTCATCACTTTATCCATGCGTCGGTCGAGTGAAATTGTGAAATTATTAGAAAAGTAAACATTTTAAACATATGCTAATTTTTACACACTGGGACGTAAAAAAAAAAAACAGAAAGCGTAAGAAATAATTTCCGTTATCACAAATGGTCACCTAACACTGTTTATTCCACATTAACTTAATATAGAACTACGTTCCACCCATCGTTACCAACTTAATCGGGCTGATTGTCAGTTGAAACTGCTCCATCCGGAATCAGTAGAAAAAGAAAACTTCTGATCTCTTCAGTTAAATGAAATCTACTAATACAAACAGTAGAAAAGCAGTTATTTATAGTCGATTAAAAGAAAGCACAAGGATTAAAAACCGCGTATTACGGTTTGAAATAAATTAAGTACAAGTATTACAAGTACAAGGAAATATTGAAAGTGGTTGATATCGAACCGCCACCCCCCAAACGCAACACATTCTCTTGTTTCTATTGGCTGACGTTCTACCAACTCTGCTACTTTGCCACTGAGAGAAACGGTCTCGCATTTGCGTAGTGACAAAAACTTACAATGGCGAACGGCTGTACGTTTCGTAATGTAAAAGTACTTCATGTTGTCGAAATATACACATATTATGCGTACGTATGTACGTGTGTTTGTACTGTTCGAAAGTCATTTTAAGTTTAGTTTAGTTCAGAATGTGTGCTTTAAAAGAGAAATATAGTGGTTTTAACGGTGTTGTCAGTGTTTTCTTGTATCTGCCATTTTACAAAGTGAAACTGTTATTTTGAAGAGACAGATTGACTAGTAATAAGTGTGTTTGTCGTTTCCTCATTATTTAATCTGTTAACTTGCAGACCACAAAACTTTTGTTGGTGTAAATCCACCTTTCTAATTGAATCAGCGCATTAACGAGTCAGTAAAATTATCACTGATCTATCTGTCACTAAAAATAACAGTTTAAATCTGCAGTGTCTCGTTGCATTGTAAAATGGCGGATACTCGTACACTGAAACCACTATATCTTTTAAAGCACAGAATCCGAACTAAACTAAAGAAAGATTGACTTTCGAACTTTGCAAAGACATGTACTTGCATTAACCAATTATAAATAACTAGTTTTCAACTGCTTGAAATAGTAGATTTCTTTTAACTGATGAATTAGTGATATTTTTTTCTACAGATTCCGGATGGAGCAGTTTCAACTGACAATCATTAAAAATATAACTGATTCCGATTTAGAGTGTATGGTATCAAAACATTGGTCAACCAGCATAATCCTGCTATGAGTTTAGAAATCCTCGGTCGGACGTAGAAGTCCATGTGATTTCACAACCAAATCTGTAGTAAAATTTAAGAAGAGATTAATTTGCCTGTAATTCTAAAATCAGAGACGGGCATCCATTTTGTATACGTAGAGACAAAATAGTTCGGTAACTATTATGTCTATATCCTAAGAGCAAAAAACGTACAGAACCGAAACCATACCCATCCCAAATTACCTGCCGAAACATAACATGCATAAATATCCACTAATTTACGTTCTGGACATTTTGCCTGTCTTAATTCTGCGGCACAATCTACAGTTCTTGAGAAAACTTGGAAAATACATCTCTCCATACGTACGGAGAAAATTCGCTTAGAAATCGACTGCGAATGTCCTACACTTGTGACATTTAATGTAAATGAGTAAGAACGAAAACTCCCGGAGTGATGTTTCGTTGTTCACGACAGAGCACACTTGCTTTCTGGGGTCCGGAAGGCTTTAGTACTCGTTCAAATCTCTGTGAATTTGTACTCAAGGATGGGCACCTACGACTTGGTGACAAAATGACAACAATCACACTGTTATGCCTTGAATAACATAGCCCCGACGAGCGCAGCATGACAGGACAAAAATTTCAATGTGCCTGCCCGAATTTACAGCACATGTTTACTGACGCGACCAGAGTAGAATTTTTCGGATCCGTTTAGAAGGCGCTGATTTTCTACGCTAGTTTAAAAGGCAGTGGATAGACGGGAAATTTGGAATACATGATGGTGACAAAATTTTATAGATAATGCATACAAAGGTAAAATTATTATTTATAAGAGTTAAATACAATAATTTTCATAATTTGTTTTCTTTTAAGATATGTATTTCCCAATGTAGGGAGAGCTTATCATACAATTCCATTTTGCAAAGTTTTATACACTGTGCGTTGTGCCACACAACATTACTAAGAACAGATATAAATTCTAATCAAAATTAGCTGGTCGGGCGACAGAATTGTCGGGCGTGCGTCAGATCTATCTTGTATTTAATTGGTTGTTTAATTTTAAGTGTCGTGTCGTGCTTGCGAGGTCGTGCTGGTCGGGGCTACGTGATTCCGGCATTACACTCTCGCTTCACTTGACCTATCCGCGCGAGCGAGCCGAAGAGAAAAACAGTAGTGATATGATAGCGGTCGGCGAGTCACTACGGGATGTTTGAATGACAGGCGAGCAATAAGCGTGCCGCCGCGATAAACCTTTTGCAGCTCGCACGCTCCTGGCCTTCAACAGATTGAATTACTGTGTTTATCTGAAGGAATATTCTGGTTCATGATCTTGTTTCTCTTAGTAAAGCTCGGGATGCGGCGAACATTCCAGATCAAGGCAAGCGATAGTATTTAAGCGTGACGGGCCTCCGAGCCCATGCGTTTATGAGAATTAGGAGTTTGGGCGATTGTCGACCTTAAGCCAGGCTTCACCATGCATAGGCACATAGGGAATTAAATGCTAAATTCGAACAAAGATCTCTCAGTATTTTTTCGTAATAGTATCTTCAACTAAATATTTTTTTGTTAGAGATTGAACGCATCTAGGTTTGTAAACCTCCAGATTTGAATTTTTTTTAATTAATTTTTTTTTAAATTATTTATAAAACTGTGATATTTCATAAATATTTAAAAAAAAATCAAAGTCATGCCTAAAGAAATTATCACAGGTTACGCGTTTTAGTACTGACAGAGCGAAAATCGGACTTTTTAACATACTGCACCGGCACGAAAAGATATGTATTCTAATGTTTCGTGCACGCAGTTACCATGATACGGGTAACATGCCTTCGCTAAGAATGGCACACACAATTTTGTAATCATCAGACATTAATTAAAATTACAAATATTTTGCGGACGCCGAAAGTAATAAAGTGACTTAATATCTATTGGGATAACATGCCAACTGCCCCCCTTTTTTTTTCGGTTTTTTTATTGTAACAAAAATTAACCACATGTGTGTTTTGTTTATTTACTGGTAAGGTTTTCCTAACGCAGTAACAAACCATTCAACAAATATGCGATTAATATGGTTAACCTTTCACAGAGGAGAAAGGAAGGAAAACAACGTATATACTGTTTTTTGTAAATGTAAATGTTAACAACATAGTGCGACGATAGCCACGGGCTTGAGTCTCCTATAACTTCCGTTTCTTGCCGTAACTATTTTGTTGACATCTCGACAGGAGAGAATTGTCCTAACTTTCAAAGTGTGCCGCAAAGCCACAGCACGTATTTTGTCCTCATTTTCTTTGCCACTTTAGAAGTAAGGCTTCACATTCAAACCGATTTCAGAGTCTTGGGGAAGAACAGCACAGGAGGTTGTTCACGGTAAAATGAGCACTTTTGAAAGCCCTGCTTAAGATCTACTTGTGTACACGTTGTGTATTCTTCCGCTTTATGTAAAATTAGCATTGTCATGAGCCTCAACGCTTTATTCATGCGTAGGTCAAGCGAAACCGTGAAATTATTATAAATGTAAATGTTCTACAAATATGCTCATTTTTACACTTCGATGCATAAAAAAAAACAGAAACCAAAGAAATAACTTAAGTTAGCACAAATAGTTACCTAACACTTTTATTCGAAGATATGGAACTACTTTCCACCCATTGTTACCAACTTCACTGGGTGCATGTCCCTCAGTGCGCCCATCATAATATATACAGGCAGGGGCAGTGATTTTTTCTAATGTTGATTTCAGAAGTGCTCAGTTTATCGTGAACAGCCTTTAAAGAGTCGACCTCATTGCTTCATCGAGTGAATTTGGAAGCACGTCATGATTTAACACAGGATCGATTTCCTTACATCATTGCAATCAAGACTACAGCATTAAGAACTTAAAAAAACACTGTACTACAAGAAGTCCCAAAATGTTCAGAAATATAGGCCAACAATTTAATTTATATGGGAAAGACTGTATAATTGCATATACACTTTTGGTACTAAAAGGTAGGTAATTGGACTCAACGCCTCGTCGACAGCGAGGTCATTAGAGGGATGAAACTTGCAACCGGAAGAAGGATTGGGAAGAAATCGGCCAGGGCCTTCGTTAGGGACCCATCCCAGCGCTCGCCTGGAGTGATTTCAGACAATCATGGAAAACCGAAATCAGGATGACTGGATCAGGATTCAAATCCCAAGTCATCCCCGAATGCGAGTCCGGAAGCTAACCACTGCGCCACCTCGCTCGGCGGGGCTCATCAAAGTAACAAACAAAACATTCTTGTTACACATAAAGAAAGTTTACGTACATTGTGAAAGAAAACGAGACGTTCGTAAAGTCTTAGTTTCCACAGAGTTCCAATACTATGTGTGCAGTCCTTTAGCTCGGATGATCCGTTGGCAATGAGCCAACTACATTTATGGTTTATAGTTAAGAGATGTTGGACCACACATTTGAATGACCATCTCTATGGTTTTTTTTTTTACTAGGACAGCTTTTAACCTCTTTTCGAAGATAATCCTACAAGTTCTCTATCGGATTAAGATAAAGACTCGAAGCACAATGCTTAGGGTCGTTGTTTTGTTGAAATCGGAAGACCCCTTCATGATGAAGTTTCTGTATATTTCCTACTAAATAATGGCGCAACACCTCTATATTTCTTAGCATCCATTATACCATCAATTAACGCCAGCCATCCCATATCACCCGCAGCCATGCAGCCCCAAACCATCACGCTGGCACCTACGTGCCGTACGGTGGGAATTATGTATCGAGGTTCATGTTCTGTGTTCGGTCTTCGCCAAACCTTCGTGCTCCCATCTGATCCGAACTGAGTAAACTTTGGGGCAAAGCAACCTGACTTTGCGAGTAAAGCTGTTTTACAAAATTACAATAACAGTTTGTCTGTTATGCACGAACACTTTCTTGGGCGTTCGATAAGCGGTTTGTATTTACCATGCCGAACATATTGCATTATTAAAACCATTCTCTCAATTCAAAATTACTGTACATGTTGTCTGTCATTATTTCGCTTATGAATAGTACCACAAGTGTTCATCCGTATATGCAACACCATCACATTCAGTGGGTGTACGAATACTTTAGGTACCAACTGTATACACAACCTATGGTCTAAAGTCAATCCTAAGGGACGGCACATCTCTTTGAAGTTGGACCTGAATTACTAATTTATTACAACTACTAGGGATCGAATACTTGAGTACATGGATAATGTGTATAATCCATTCACGGTTATTTCAGCTTTTTATGAAGCCCTGCTAAAGTTCTACTTCCAGGATATTCCTCCGCCTCGTGCAAACTAAGCTTAACTAAGCCTGGAGAATCACACCAGAGGGACAACACACCACACTCGCGCGCACTCAGTGTAACAGTGTTTTGTGTAAGAACTATTTCTCACTAGGCGTTACCAACATACCTATTTTCTCCCTGTTTTTTATTCAAATACATTTATAAATTAAACATTGTAATAAATAAATAAAATATGAATAACATTTCAATTTAACAGCGAAAGAAGTAACTTATGAACAAAAGTATAAAACGCTTGTGAAACATGGCGTATTTAGGAAATAACTAAATAAATCATACATGGGGAGATTTTTCAAAGGTTTGATTTAAAAAGGCCGAAGAAACGGTGAATGGACTATAATGTTAATTGCGACATGCGGGTTAGTAATTCATCGTTTAAATCCCATATGCACTACAGCGTCATGGAGATCAAGTAGAAATAAAGCCAGTAACCGTGATTATTTCCACGGACAGCGACAGGCAAGCGTAATGTTTACAGATCTTTGTTCCGTTACACATTATTCAGACAATGTCCCATCTTAGAGTTTTCTCCAATATCTGCAGAAAACTAGTGTTTCACATCCATCTTCAGCTATGTGTACCACTCTTAGCATTCACTTTAGACTAAGTCGTAAGTTTGTTTTCTTCTTTTTGACGTGAATACGTCTTTAAATTTGCAACCGTAGTGGGCGGCACTACAGAAAATCCGATGATAAAATCGGGGGATACAGTTTGGCATTGCAGCTCCGGATATATCGTCTACCTTCAAAATTAATTTACACCACTCGATTGGCAAAGGATCAAAGAATATGTTAGGTTGAGCGAGGACTGCGAAGCATCGCACGCCCGCGACGGGGGAGGGGCGCGCGACTAGGAGAAGCTACGACGCTCGTTTAAATTTCAATCGACAGCTCTCATCAAGATCGATCGATTACATGTATAACACTATTGTGTGGCGTGGTTATGGTGAAATTGTATGCGTTTAATGTAAAAAAAAAAAACTAAGAAAACTTAACACAAGTTCGGCCTATACTCGTCAAAAAGCCAAGTAGAAATACAGAAATCGTGTACGACTGGAAAGAGCATCTCTAAAGCAATTCAGCGATACCCATAGAACCCCATATAATCGAGTGAAGCGGTGCCGGGAACGTAATATAAACATCAAGGCAGGCATCCGAGCGCGTCAAGGTAGACGCATTCACGCAAAACAAAATGCCGTGTCCCCAACGCAACCAAACACAATTTTTTTTTGCCTTGTTTGTCACGCAGCCGAAGTTTGTCGGTCTAATTAAGATCCATCCTGTATCAATACTCGCAAAAACACCGACTAAGATGCTTGGCTTCTGGGTTTTAGCCTCGTAGTCGCAATCGCTTCCCCCGACGTTTCGGATGACATCGCAGTCCCCATATTCAGCGCAGAGCAGCAACAGTAAAGTGCTAAGCAAGAGGGCAACAGTCTACGACTACTGCTCTATAGTGCATACGTGGTTACTTCCAACTTTTCTGAAGCTAAACCGAAGTACTATTTTCAAACTATTCTTCCACTTCACGCAAACAAAGCTTAATCAAGTTTAGAAAATTACCCCAAAAGAAAAACGCACGGTATTTGTGCGCCCACTAAGCTTAATAATATTTAGGGCGAGAACTGTTTCATACTAGGCATTACGAACACGCCTATTTTCTGTCTGGTTTTATTTGAATTAATTATGATATAAATATTATAATTTATAGATAAGATATAAATAAAATTCCAATCTAACCAGAAATAAAACAATTTTGTGTAATCAGTGATAGTGACATATCTAAGAAACAATCAACCGCGTCCTACAAAGGGTGAGTTTTCGAAGGTTTGATTAAAAAATTGTGAAGATGCCACGAACAGACTGTGCCCTGGAGACTACAATATAACCCGAAACGTTGGGAGAGAAAGCTGTGCCGCGCGGCTACAATTCATAAGTAGAGACCTGCCAACTGTGTAACTCTGCGCCGATAAATGAACACTTTACAGTTGTATGCCCCAATCATGTGCAATTCAGTCAGAAAGGGCTTGGCTTCATATACATGCAGCAGCCAATGGAGAAACCACACCACCTCCAGTACACACAGTACTGTAAGTGTATGCCCCAATCATGTGCAATTCAGTCAGAAAGGGCGTGGCTTCATATACATGCAGCAGCCAATGGAGAAACCACACCACCTCCAGTACACACAGTACTGTGAAGTTTAGCCTGTTGCCGAATAATAACGCGAATTTTGCATGTCTCTACCCATAAGTAGGGACATGCGAAATTGGCGTTATTATTTGGCATCAGGCCGAATTTCACAGTACTGTATGCACTAGAGCCGGCCTCGTTTCTCAACTGGCTGCTACACACATGAGAAGCCACACCATTTCTGACTGAACTGTACGTGATTTTAGCACACAACTGTGAAGTGTTCAGTTATGGGAGCAGAGTTATCCGGGCCGGGTCACATAAACTATGCTCCAATGACAAACGTATTGCAAAGGTACAAGTATTTGAAGTTTACGTGTCCTCAGATAATAACACGAATTTTGGACGACTCTCTCGACCCATAAGATAAGAATCTTAAAGAAGACCACGAAATTCTACGAACTCAACTACACCGACAAGCTTGTAAGTTGGTTTCCGCACATAAAGAGTGGAAAAGAGCCTATACACCGGTTGAAACAAAAGTGCGTCAAAACATCCGGTAAATATCACTTGCATCTACATGATAAATGTCGTTGCAGGGACACACGTCCGAAATGCTTTATTTCCTTGCAACAGCCCCCATACCAAAACTCTGGTCATACTTTAATACACGCGGGATGGGTTTATGCCTTTTGGTACGTGGTGTAAGGTACCACGCACGGCATTCCACATAAAAACCACACACACTTGCATGCCAACCAAAGTAAGCAGAGTTGTGGAGGGGAAGACCTGTAAAATAAAACAGAGCATTTCCAGATCTGTGTTCACATAACATATTTTGGTCCTCTATACAGTATTTTACAATATTGCATGTCAATACTTCGGGGAAACATTCCTCACATCGGGAGGAAGAAAAGACTAAACACATATTTCAGCTCCACTTCTTAGGCGGGTGCACAACTCACTTTAGATTCAAATTAGGCCATACGTCATATCTACAGGCTGTTAGACGAAATACTCATCGAAACGCGAGGGACACATTCCTCATATATAGAGTGTTGCAATATTGCATATCAATACTTCGGGGAAACATTCCTCATATCTCGAGAATGAAAAATGTTATATGACCATAGGTCCGCAATTTTTTTTCATCACTACAGCCCGTAATACATAACGTACAGTGTATAGCCCGTTATGCATTACGGGCTGAGTGAAGAAACTAAGCACTTGCGGACCTATGTTCATATATCATTTTTTCATCCTCCAGTTGTCAATAATATTTCCCCGTAGTATTGATATGCAATTTTGCAACATCCTGACCTGCAGGCCATACAATATGTTATGTATTACGTTATGTATTACGGGCTGTAGAGAAGAAAAGAAGCGTTGGCGGACCTATGTTCATATCAAAATTTTTCGTTCTCCAGATGTGAGGAATGTTTCCCCGAAGTATTGACATGCAGTATTGCAACACTCTATATATTAGGAATGTGTCCCTTGCGTTTCGATGAGTATTTCCTCTAACAGCCTGTAAATATGACGTATGGGCTAATTTGAATCTGAAGAGAGTTGTGCACCCGCCTAAGAAGTGGAGCTGAAATGTGTGTTTAGTTGATATTCCTACGAAACTATCAGACACTAATATAGCAGTACCGATCTCTCTTTGGCGCACACCTTGCACAAAGAAAGCTATTTTGTTGTTTACAAAAATGCGTGGTTGTAGACTTTTTTGTTGCTGGCTACATGCGGTTCAGGAATTCGAGATAGTATAAATCTTTCTTCAGATACATGTTTAGTGTAAACACATCGTGACAATACCAATAGTTTCAACGTATTTGACAAAAATTTTAGGACTTTCATATATTCCTTTAATATCATTAAATTCAGATGTAATGATCCCTCTGTAATTCTGTTTGGTATTTTGGTAACTGAACGAATTTTGCAATCCACCTCCACAAGGGTGTAACTTCCTTGGGATTCGATTTTGGCGATACAGCACATATATTCCCAGCGTGTTTCAATGTCAGGGGTCAACTCTACAAAATATGTCGGTGTGGTTACAAACTATCCGTTATATCGCATATGATTATCACGCACGGCGATTTTTGCATATTCAACCAATGTGTTTATCGCCGTTCATATGTTGAAAATAAATAAATTAGTCACTATTGTATTTTATTATATTTTACAACGCAAAAGAACAGAGAAAATCACTGAACACAGCATAAAAGAGAGGAATTGAAATTGTATTTAAATACATACCATGAGACATATGAAACCAATGAAAACAGATGGAATATTTAGATAGAAAGTTTCGCGGACCACAGTTTGAAACTACTGGGCTATAGTAATATGAACCAAACATAACCTAAACCAGACGGCTTGCGAATCATACACCCACAGCTAAGATCGAACGTCAATTAAGTTTCACAGCGTGGAGCACAATCCAAAATGATCTACATGAGCGTAACGTACACAATAATGTATAAACCCTATTAACAGTTTGCTTGCCACTTTTCTGAAGCACTGCTAAAGTTTTACTTCCAGGATATTCCTCCGCCTCATAGAAACAAAAATTTAGAAATTACATACCCGAGGGCAAACGCACCGCATTCGTGCGCACTCAGCGTAATAGCATTTCGCATACGAACTATTTCTTACTAGGCATTACCAACACACTTATTCTCTCTCTGTCCTTATTCATATTAGTTATAAATGAATTATAACCCACAGATAAAATATAAGTCAAAGTTTAATTCAACCAAAAACTTGTTAACACGAATATAAAACTCTTGTCATAAATAAATAACATATTTAGGAAACAACGAAACGCATACGTGGGGAGTTTTTTCAAAGGTTTGATTTAAAAAGTGTGAAAAAACCGCGAATGGAGTATACACAGGCTCCCAACGGTTATCAAAATTTCGACTGTGAATTGAGGTGAAGATGGAGCAGCGGCGAAATGCAAGGACAGGGGAAACAGGAGTGCTCCGAGAAAACCCACCGGACAGCGGCAACGTCGGCCATGTTTCCCAGATGCGAAAATCCGAGTGACCCCGCCCGGAATGTTACGCCGTTCGCCTTTGTGGAAGGCGAGTGGCTGACAACTACTCCGTACAGGAGCGAGGAATTTGAATACAGATTTTTTAAATGTTACTAGTAGCTCATACATTAAAAAATTTAACAAGTGGTAGCGATTAAAGACTGTTCACTATAAAGTGAGCACTTTAGAGATGAACCATTGACAAATGTCACTGACCCTGCATGCATATGTATTAATGGGCGCACTGAGTGACATTCGCCCAGTAAAGTTGGTAACGATGGATATGAAAGTGGTTCCGTTTCTTAACGTCGAATAAAAAGCGTTAGGCAACAATTTGTGATAACTTAAAATTATTTTTTTCATTTTCTTTTTTTAATGCATCGAAGTGTAAATATGAGCAGTTTTGTAAAGTATTTACTTTCTTAATAATTTCACAGTTTCATTTGACCGACGCATGGATAAAGTGATGAGGCCCATAGCAATGTTAATTTTACATAAGGCGGAGGAACACACGTTTATACAAGTAGATGTTAAGCAGGGCTTTCAAAAATGCTCATTTTATCGTGAACAGCTCATAATAGTACCAAAACTTATTTGGAATATATATATATATATATATATATATATATATATATATATATACACCCTGCCTTATATCCACACAATGGTGCGTATGGCACGCCTTACCCCACGTTCCGCTCTTTTTTTTTTTTTTTTTTTTTTTTTTTTTTTTTTTTTTTTTTTTTTCCCCACTCTGCCAACACGGAAGCTCACGTTCGTATCCAGACATCCTGTGTAATCCGATTCCTATATCATAGCCTTGTTCGTCCTCTTCCGGGACACAATCAACCCCTTCGCTCCACCCGCAATCTGGATATTGTGCTCCCCCCCCCCCCTCCTCCTGGCTCCATGGAGTGTTCCATCGCGCACGCATTGTGGGAGCCAGGAAGTGGCGCCGAGACACCCCACTTCCGGTCCGACGCCGGAGGTAAAACACACAAGACCCTCTGCGGAACCGGAAACGCGTCCTGTGAAATCGCGCCTTTCCTTGACAATGCCAGTTATTTCTCCTTCTCGACAACACTGTATTTGCTAGTACCAAGTGAATTATCATAGGACAGACGCTTTTATGCTTGCTTTTTATTTTACGACGTAGGAAGCAGGAAGTTATTTATGGTAGAATCGCCGCCTGGTAGCATCACCGCTTATTACTGCTTAGTAGCACTCGCATTGTAACTTTTTTTTTTTTATGGGATTACAGATTTTGGAAATAAATTTTCTACTATCCTCTGTTCGCGCTGCACGGTACGGTAAATAGCTCAAGATCTATACTTTCGAAATTTTTTTTCAGAAATATTTACATCTGCGAGAAAGAATAAAATTCCAATATGGTGCGTACGACAGAACCGTACGATACAGAAATTAATCTGCAGACCGGAAGGTATACCAGGCAGCTATGTTTTAAATTTCAACAAATGTTAACAGTTACATACAACAGCAGTTATATGATAGTGGCGGCAGCAAGTTAAAAGGATTGTTTTGAATGAACAGGCGAGCGATAGGCCGGTGGCCGGGTATCTGTTACAGAAAGCGAGCCGACACGATAATCTCTTTAGCGGTGCACGCTGTTGACACTGGTTGTATAGAATTCTACGTTTATCTGAAGAATACTCTGGATTACCGACTTAGTTCTCTCAGCGTGACTCGGGGTACGTTGAACTTTCCAGATGGTCAGGGCGAACGAGATAAATATTGCGACTGGCCTCCGGGCCGGAGCTGAGTTGTAGTTGAGTAAACGAGTGGCTGAGTTTCGAGCGATAGAAGAGGAGCACAGAGAGACCAGCGGAAGGGAAATTTGCGACTGAGAGTAAAAAGCAGTGAAAAGTGCTGTTGGCAGGCTGGACTTTTGGACTAGATGCTTGAGTGGAAAACATTACGATTGGTGGTAACAGATAAACTGAACAAATATTAATGATAATGAGTTAATTGACTGTAACCAGTAGCAATTAAGAAGGACGTTAGTTAGAGTTAAAATAGACATTAAAGTTTGCACTCACTGTTAAATAGAGTAGTAGGGGAGACAGATAATTTAATGCTGTAAATAATAGCTCTGTGAATAAATTATAAATAAAATTTAGTTGTTATTTTTGTTACCAAGACCTCCAACCCTCACGCACTCGGATACGCTTTCAGGCCCCCCATGTAACAGTATGTAACACGTGCAAAATGAAGTTATAACTGACATATACGGACTGTTTCGAATATTCGTATTCTCAACCAGACGTAGGCAGAAGGCCAAGTAATGCTGGTACGATGGAAATAAATTTTACACGTCAGTTGGAAATTCACGCCGCATGGATGTGCACAAAAAAACTAGAGACTCTGACGACGGCACTTACAGATACGAACACGCGTTTCCAACGCAGTTACTGAATACTTACGGACTCGAGTGTATTTACGTGCAAAGCTCATGAAATCCCCCAAGGACTAAAACAAAGTGACAACAAAAGCAAGCGTACATTTACTGACACTGTGGATATAAAGCAAGAAAAATTTACACAAGACTAATAAAAAATACGACCACTGCGTAAGCGGGATAAACCATTTTGGATGTACTATTTCATTTCTACAAAAGCTGGCAGCGCATTGTCTGTTTTACTTAGTTTTTTTTTTTCTGGAACGGCGTAGGGCGTAGCTTAGTACACCTCCTGAAATATGGATTGTACCGCTGCTTTCACTGTTGACAGTTCTGTATTCATCCACATTAAATAATAACCCATTTCTTCTCAGCTGTTGGAAAATAAAGAGAGGAGCGTTGTGACAATTTCAGAGTGCTTGGGAAGCTCTTATCAATGCTTTGTCGTGCAACACGAGACGAAAAATTGATAAATCCCATGTGTAAGTAATTAATCCACTTCAAAAGAAATTCAAAACGGAACGTTCCCGGGGAAAAAAAAGATTGCAACGACTAGGAGTAAATGAGATTGAGGAAGTTTAAATTTAGGTTGGATGCTGTCACTCTCCTCCCCCCCGTCTCTCAAAGAGATTTGCGGCCTATAATACATTCCGGGTTACTTCCGACCTTCCTGAAGATACACTAAAATTTCTACTTACATTATATTCTTCCACCTCAAGTAAACATAGCTTAACTGAGTCTATAAAATTACACCAAAAGGACAGCGCAACGTTTTCGTCTGCACTCGGCGTTATAATATTTTGCACAAGAACTATTTCTTACTAGGTATTGCCAGCACATATATTTATATTTAATATAAACACGGGAAAAATAGAACATATTATATTTTGTAAATTCAATATAAGTAAAGTTCGATTTAATAAAAAATAAGCGTTTGTGATACGCCACATATTTAGGAAAGAACCACGCATGACATACATGGGGTTTAATTCAGAAAATGTGAAGAAACCGTAAATCTACTATAGTGTTACATGTGGACGCCTAACGGGCGTATAAGTATTCACTACGCTATTATTTACAACATTAAATTATCTGTCTCCACTTTTACTCTTTTTATTAAACAGTGAGCGCAATATTTAAAGTATATTTCAACTATAATTAATATCTTTCTTAATTGTCTCTGTTGGTTACAGTCAATTAACACGTGTTCAGTCTATCTGTTGATGCCATTTATGTATTTCACTCACACACCTAGTCCAATAGTCCAGCCTGCCAGCCGCGTCCTTCACTGATTGAAACTCGCAGTCGCAGATTTCCCTTCCGCTGGTCACATCTCTCGCCACTCGTCTTCTATCGCTCGGGACTCAGTCACTCATTCACTCATCAACTCAACTCGACTCCGGCCTGGAGGCCTGCCGCAATGTTTATAGTGTTGGCCGTGACCGTCTCGAAGGTTCAACGCACCTAGAGTCGCGCTGAGAGAACGAGGTCAGTAATCCGGATCATTCTTCAGAAGAAAAAAAACTCAGAAATCAATACAACTAGGATCAACAGAATGCGTAGCAAAATATATTAAAGTGTTAGCATACTTCCTGTAACTGGTATGCTGCCACCAACGCTCGCACTGCCGCCATCATATAAAGACTCCCCGTCCTCTTCGTTCACTCGTGTGGGGGCCAGCGACACGTACAGGCTGTTCACGGTAAAATGAGAATTTTTAAGGCGCTTCTAAATTTTTAATTTCATACAAGTTCAATCTTCCTGATGTTTTTTAATATACACATTGTAATGTGTCTGTTTTTTAATATACACATTGTAATGTGTCTGTTTTTTAATATACACATTGTAATGTGTCTGTTTTTTATATACACATTGTAATGTGTCCAATAAACACAGTGTATACATTTCCCCGCTCTCAAAATTCAATGCCCGAGGCTGCAATAAGATATATGTATTAATGTTTAATGCCTGTTGGAAGGGCCTTAAAAAGTGCTCACTTTACCGTGAACAGCCTATAACAATATGTATTAGAAATAAATTGTTCCAACTACCGTCGTTCTTGGGATATAACCACTCTGTGTGTGAAATAATTTCCCAGCTGATCGTAGGAGGGAAGATGAGGAATGCAGACTGGAGGCGCGCTCCTTTGTGCGCTGACGTCCTTCGGCTCGACGACGCGAGGGGCGCACTTGACCATGGCGGCGTCCAAGGACGCAGTCTCCGACGATCAGGGTCGCCCGGAACAACGCCGCACGTCGTCGACAATATTACAACACCGTCACGAATTACGCACTGCGAAATATGAGTATAGGCTGTTCACGGTGAACTGTGCACTGTTGGAAGCTCTGCTCTAGCTGTACTTGTATGTACATCATGCATTCTCCCACCATATGTGAAACTAACAACGCCATGAGCATGAGGGGTCGCGGTGGTGTACTGGTTAGAATGCTCGCCTTCAGCCTAGGCAAGCCGGCTTCGATACCCGGCGGGGTCGCTCCCGAAACTTCGCATTTGGGAATCGTGCCGGACGATGCTGCTGGTCGGCGGGTTTTCTCGGGATCTCCCGTTTCCCCCGTCCTTGCATTATTCCGGTGCAGCTCCATACGCGCCTCACCTCATCGGCTCTCAAGACCTCGACGTTAAGAGCCGCCTAAATCTCTTCACTCTTCCGTGGGCAAACTGCATGCATACCTCGATCAAATAAAGCTGCGAAATGATTATAAAAGTAAATATTTCACAAATGTGCTAATTCTTACGCCAATTTGCGTGAAACACAGAACGAAAAATATATAATTTCAGTATTCACAAACGTTTACCTAACAGTTTTAAATTATGCCTAACGCGTAGACATGGAAATACTTCCCCTCCGTTGTTATAGGCTATTCACGGTAAAGTGAGCATTTTTGAAAGCCCTTTAATTTGGTTGTCAATAATTATATTTTGTTTGAGCCTTAGACATTAACTTTCGAACGCAGTGGAATATACACAAACTGTGTTATTACTTACATGGAAATATTTATTTAAAAAGGTGGCTAAAGGATAACAAAATAGCTAAAGGGAAAAGTAACTACAGCCTCAAAACGGCTAACTTTATCGTGAACTGCCTATAATATGCTGAAGCATGTGTGAATGAGCGCGTCACAATGAAATCACCAGTGCTTTGTAAGATAGTGTATGGTAATTAACATTTTGTATGCGTCGTCGGCCTTCGCCTTCTCAACTGTTCAATCCCCATTTTTGAAACATTGTCACACAATAAATAAACAATACTATACTCTACACTTCATGATGGTTGCTATCGTTTCATGCAACTATTACAGACTGTCTACGGTAGTGTTATGATCTTTTACCACTACTACGGCTGAAGATATTCAGTTCAAAGAAAATAGTTTTCACAACAAAACTCGAGAATATTGAAAAAAACTTAGTAAAAAATTTAGAAAGTATGAGATTATTAAGAATTTCTTCAGTTTCATCATATGGAAATTGCAGGCGAGGTTGTGGAGCAGTTGGCTTTATTCTGGAAACATACAAAGTATTACTGTTTTCCTACAAGAAGCCTGGTTGTCGCCCTTACCACGAGGTGCGCTGGAAGGGAAGGAATTTTTCTTGCCCGTCGAAGGAAAATGCATCAGAATAGAAGGGCCAAAGCTGGCCTATGACTGCGATGAGACTGACACCGTTGAATTGTAAACAGCGCACACGACACAGCTTTATTAATTTTGTTACTTCAGGTTACACAACATCAAAGCACAGCTTTCATGAGAATGGGCTAAAGCAAAAACCAGAAACTTATGAAACCGCTCCAGATTTACGAACGCATTAGAAAAGAAACACTGCTTTAAAAAAATCTTAGGACGGTTTTTTTCTGCTTTATTAGGATCACGCGCATCTACCGGCTGCAACAGTCTCTGCTTTGTTTCATAAAAAATTGGGGAGTGCTTTTGAGAATTCTAAGGTAAGTTCGTCATATGTGCGAGCTTTCAAAGAACTGGAACAGTTTTGCACTGTAAGCGAAAATCTACTTGCCATTCTAGAAGCTTTACTCTATGAAATGTACGAAAACTGTTAACGGAGGTAAACACTTCAGCCAGTAACACTTCAATATTTATGACTTTATAATGATTATTCTATGTCTTTAAATTTAATTTAAATGCCAAACTTTAATGCAATGTATAAGGTGTTTAGCGTATGTTCAATGTGATATGTATAAACTTATTTATTTTGACAGTTGTGTTGCATAAGCTATGCACGTCTAATGATTACCTATGGTTTCTTTGCATGAGTATTTGTCTTTGTAACAAGCACTACCTCTTGTTCCCTCAAAAGAATCAGGCCAAACCAGACGGCCTATCACATTTTATTATATATATTTTTTCGAACAGTAGTCTGATAGAACCAAAAAATTTATTCATTCTAATTCGGAATCAGTGAGAGGCCAACTAGAAAATAAGTCAGTCCTGAGTATGAAAGATAATCTATAATATTTGATTGTGCAAAATTTGATATTTACGACGGAGATACATAATTATCAACGCACTATTGAAATGCTGAGCCTAAATATCTTTAAAAAAAGAAGTAATTCGACATAAGCTGTACGATGAGCCCGGAAGGAAGGACGGCCCAGTAAGGGAGGACTTCGGGGTTTTCGACTTCGCACCAAGAACGACGCGGTGTCTGGTGTTCGGAGAGCAAGTTCTGCGAGAAGAGTGCTACTGGCTGCGGATTCTGGCGAGGTTCCGATTCTGCACCCACCTCCGCTGTTCTGGCCCGCAGAGGACGAGTTCGCTGAGCATAACCCGGAGATGTGCTGTCCGTGGTGAGCGGGATAGCTGTTCCTGGGTTCTACACCAATGAAGGATGACTCCACGACATCGGCAGAGTTGCGGTTATATTCCGCTATCTACAGAGTTAAGTCGTATTTTTCCCCAAGCAAATGTAAATGTATTTACGACACCAGAACTAGTAAAGTCAAATGCTGGTAAATCGGTTGATGTGGAATGTGCAGGCTGGTGTTGCTTGTAAATTTGAGAATTAGTATAGTAACTAAAGTTCTGCAAAAGTACCATATAATTTGAAATCAGTTCATCAGTATTAAAATCAACGTAATTTTATTCGTTTCTATTGATTTACTTGAATTAAGACTTCTCTGTTTGGTTATTAGAATTAATGATCCAATTGTTTCAAACTACAGAGGTAATGGAAATTTGGATGAATACACCGATATTTTAGCGCGGCAACATAGAGTTAATCATTAATATAACCTATCAGACTCACTCACATATGCAACGATAGTTTATCATTGCATTATATTTTATCCTATCTTATATCCTATCTTATATTACATATCTCAGAAATAATATTCTATAGCCAATGAGATTGGCCGTAATATTGCAACATACATCAGAGGTGTTACAGTATTAATTTGAACGCCCAAACGTGTGGCTATAAACTCTCCACACACATTGTGTCTATTTAACACATGACAAGCCTTACACCACTAAGTTATTCAGTTCAGTAGCAAATATCTGTCGAACCTAAAATTCTCCCACTCTAAAATAAACTTTTCGACTGCAAATCCACAGAGCAAAATTACCAAGCTACAATTTGGGGAAGAGCGATGGATCAGAAAATATGTAGGTGCTACTTCGCCTATTGGAGACGGCTGGGAGAATAATGATACCGATAGTAGCATTTGCATAAAGTGGCTGCAAACTCCACCGCCATCAGAATACGTGCTGAAATTTGTGTGCTGCAAATGCGACATTTGCTCAACGGGCAACTGCATGCGTAAACAGTCAAGCCAAAGACGTTACGGTGTAGTAAATATTGTGCTACTCCTCGCCCTGAAACAGTAGATCATACTGAGATCGAAAATATTTACAGCGATGACGGTGAGAAGTTTTCATGCTTTTAAAATTAAAAAGTAAACGGAAAATCGCCGTCACCTTAACATCATGATTTTACACGCCCTCGCCAAAGCGTAGTCATAATAACTGACTGATTGGTCCAACACTGGTGAACTCAGCCAGAACCGCATAAAAACGTCCTCTGCCAACCCAGTGGAAGGGAAACCAGCCCATCGACGTTTCAAATAATATAAAGGTGGGATAACATCCTTCTCAATCATTTTGATTTGTTTTTAGAGTTCTGTTGTGTAGTCTGCAATTTTAACTTCTAGTTTACTAATAAATATTCTCAAGTATTATGAAAATATGTTTTGATTACGTAAGATGTAACTGCAAAATAAATGTAAATGCGTTATCCCAACAGTAACGGCAGTAAAATAATGGCATTCCGAAGTAAATTATCTTTGAGGAAGATACTAATTATTGTTGTTGCGTTGTAATTCACTGCGGCGGTTTTATACAGCAACACTCTTCATCACTTTAAGCAAACGCTCCGTCACTTGGAACAGTAATGAATTAAACCCCACGACCCCAGAATTAATTCTTTTCATTGTATTAATTTTTTCCCCCAAGCTGAAACCTACCTTGGAGCGCCTATTTACACACCCCCAAGAAGTTTTGTGCATTACTGGGATTACCGAGACTGAGTTTGAATTCTATGTAATGTACCCTTGAACCCTTTTCGTGTCATGAGCCCTAGTTCCCTTCATCAGAAATATTATTTTGTGAATTCGGACACCTGTGTTCGTTTCCACCTCGAGTTTTACTATGTCCAATTTCACTCCACGATGGTTTCATTTGTCTTTGTGGCGATAGCAAGTGTTTTCCTGCGGCCGTCCAAAGTAGTAAACACTAACGAACTAAATGTTTAAATCTGTTGCGCATCGGAAAACGATCTAGGACTCGCACCCTTAGCTGAAGGAGACATTCTAGGGTGCATATGTGCCCTTACTACGGATTCTGCATGCAATACTGTTACGTCACATACGGGGTGCACTTTTCAAGGGCACGAAATCAGTAAGGACCCTTGGCTAGTGAATTCGAACATAGCCTGAGTTACTATGCTGCCCATAACCCAAGAGAAAGTATGGGATAAAAATATAGTCAATGTGCCAAATAACACGCCTGGCATGAAGACAAACAACAGCGAATACAAAAAACTGTCCCAGCGAACCTACTTCATAAGCAACCAAATGACAGGTGGCACAAATATTTTTTTAGGCCTGTATTATTTACTTGAAACATTAATAACCATGTGTAGAATAATAGAATAATATTCTTGTTTATTAATAATAATTGTCTATTTTAATATTTAATAAATGAGTACTGTACAGGAAGGTAGCTAATGCCGATGTCAAACAGGAAATATATTCACTACAGTGACAAACGAAGCACTAATGTCGTCAGCTCGTTGTCACATGCTCACTCACGCATCATTCAGCACAAAAGTTTGTTGTTTAGCTTCATATTTGGCAAATAAATTTTACTAAAGGCCGTTCACGTTATAGTGAGCACTCTAGAAATCAACCTTTGAAAAAAACCACCGCACGCAACTGCGTATGTATAACCATGTGTGTCACCACACAGGCTGGGGATGAACACACCCAGTTATATTGCCAGTGAAATGTGAAAAGCAGTTCTACGAAATAACGCGGTATTGCAAGTGTAATGTTTAAATTTATAGTTACTTAAGCTGGTTGAAGTTTATTTCATACACTTTAAAGTAATTATTGGCGTAAAGATAATGTATTTACTGTAACTCATATTGTGTCACGTGATCGGCGCAACGGTCAAAACCAACGGTCCGTTGTTGTGGTTCCTTCATGCTTGTTGCTTGGCTTTGCTTGTGTGCTTTGCATGCTTTTCTCATTTATTTTTCAGCTTATCTGCAATCAGCAATGTTTTATTATATGTCGTATAGTGTTTGTGTTGTAGTGATGATGTGTAAAGTGATGAGTTCCAGCAAACTACTTACAAATATTCAGCGTCAGGAGGGCATTATAAATCTCTCCGTAAGTATTTATTCTTTAATTCGTCGAGAAGAGATGAAGCCGTGCAAGGTGATCGAACGAGTTGCAGAAATGATGAAAATTTCAACTCCAACTGTCCGGAGGTAAATGTAAATGTGTTTTACGACGTGTTTTTGCCGCTTATTCCCAGTACGTTATTGAAGTAAATAATTGAAAAAGAACAAGTATAAATCGACAGTTAGAAACGTGGTCTTATAAACGGGAAGTTAAATCACAATTATAAAGTAAATGAACAACAGCAGAAACGCAACTTTAATATATCCATGTGAGTTTGCAAAGTACATGTTATATCCTAAGTTTGACAAATAATATTAAAAGTTATCTGTACCTATCTACCTACGCCCATCTGATTAACCTTTCTTTCCAACCTGTCTTTATAACAAGTGCAAATTTGGCAGTCAATAATTATACGTTAATTTTACACGTTTTTTATATCATTGTACTGTTTTGTAATGAAGGCCTAACCTCAAATAAATCTGTACATATCTATTTACGACCAGCCAAGTAACCTTTCTTAAATCTGCCTTGATAACAAGTACAAATTTGGCCGTCAATAATTATACATTAATTTGACACGTTTTGAAATCACTGTGTTATTTTGTAATGTAGGCCTAACCTTAAACTTGTGTTCATGTAGTTATTCATCCCAAGTTACAGTGTTAAGTTTTACTTTTGTTAAAATAACATAAACGTCGCAGTTTGATGCTACACCGAAGGTTTTCCAACATATAAACGATAAAATCTTGAAGCTGGTTTTGTTAACTATAGACCTATAGCTGTGCTTGTTGCCGACATTATTTCGTTATGCAAGTGTAGGCCTAATTGTTTTATTTGGTAATGCTTGCCGTAATAAGAATTAGAAAGTATTTACAATTAATTGTCAACAGTTAGGCCTATATAACAATTCCATGTTTAAATTTCGAAATGGATGTTCGACAAGACAACTTGCTACCCTTTGAGAAATATCAACGAAGATAGTATGCGTTGTTGAGTAGGTATAGTTGTTTGTAATATCTGCCACTTTGGCCGCAAAAATATTGTAGTTATTGAAATTTGATGTAACTGTAAATTACACGGCATAGTCAACACCCCAGACTCCCAGAGCTCCTGTTTACTTTCGAGTGCATGTTTTGTACAGGTTAGATTACATTACGCAGTGTATGTGCTAAATTAAGCATTTCCAAAGAAGCTGTATCAGCTAACGTTCAATAAGCGCCGGGCTACAATTGACATACCAAACACATTCACAGTTATAGCGATAAGCACATACAAAACACAAAAGCACAGTGACCTGGCTACAAATGATATAACGATAATAATATTGGTTTGTTTATGTTGCTATATTTGTACCGAGGAAATTAAGGTCTGTGCATAGAGTTGGTAGTGGGTTTTTTCAAAAATAAATATTTTCAATTGATCTGAGACATTTTTAAAATGGTAAATTATTTACATTGAAATTTTTACTTTAAACATTACCTAAAAGCGTTACAGAACTTCCGTAGTTGTAATTATCCATAAATATATAAAAGAAAATATCTTCCCAAGGAATGAAGTCAAAATACACACTTTCTTGATTTGTAAATAAGTTTTTCAATTGATAACACAGTATAAGTGTCGGGGCTTCTGATTGGCTGTTTATTGACACACAGCTATTGTAACAAGGAACGTTAAACCAAGTGCTTATCACTATGTACAGTAACTTGCCTGTAAGTATTACTTTTGTAATTTTTCCTTTACATTATCATTTTGCTGTCATTTGTGGATATGTATTGGTTTTACATTAATAATAACACATTTTTTTCAGCTTTGTGTGTGCACGCATGAACCATTTTTGTATGTATAGTAATTTTATACTTTTCTCATTTAAGTTTTCAGTTTTGCTACAGTCATTACAATGAAGGAACCACAACAATGATGAGAGTCCGTGCACTTTACCTGTAAAATTGTTTTCTTGAGGTCTGTGTGGGTTTGACAAAAGGAAATGTCGCACCCATTTGGGCCACAAGAGACACCGGAAATGTGGCGATCACCGGATCGGCATTTCACTTAGCTATAAATAATATACATTATTTTTAGAATTATTTTGTAGAAATGAAGGTGGTGTCAGTTATAAGCCTGATATACCCTCCTTTTACAACTTCAGTTCACAGTATAAATGTTCAGTTCTTTTTTGGTGGGTTTCAGAAGGGTACGAACACACAGTAACGGTGACAAAATAACTCTATGTACAGATACACAATTGCATTTGTTGATATGTTTATATTTTTAGTGTAAATTATTTTTATTTTGTATATATGTTATAGGCCTATGTTGAAATATATTTATCTCCATTTATAAAGGTACGTATAAAACTATCCTTAAAATGTACATATACATGCACATATTTTATATATATTTTATATTACATATTTTTATATACTGCCATCTTTGTGCCATCACGTTAAGTTTATTAGTACCATATACTTCTGTGCAGTGGTGTACTCTCTGCTTGGCTCCGATACCCTCGTCTGTCCTTACCTCCCTGCCTTCCCCTTTCCCCTTCGTGCGTCATTATTTTTTTATTAGTTATATTTTTTATTTAAGTCCTTGCACGGTCTCGCTCTGTCTACTTTATACGCTTCAGACATCTGCTACGTTACGCCGCTACCTTATGCCTGCAGGATATATGTTTTTTCCTGATGGCTTAGTTGCACCTCTCTTCAGTCAGCTGAGGCCAAACACAACTACCATGTTTTCGAGCTGACGTTTTTCTTGTCACGCTACAGAGCGATGGGCCACTTAGAAAACGGTGAGTCATGAGAAACGTTACGTTTGCGGTACAGTTTTTAGATGTTTGGTTATTTGTGTGACAAGTTGTGTTGTACCTTGGGTGTGCAGTAGTGCTAGTCTCTTTCAAAATCTGGATTTGGCTGCCCTTCCAAATTATTTTTCGGCTTAACTAATGTGTGTCCTTTTTTAACTTGTGTTGGTCCTTGTTCACCCACCAAAGTTTAATGTTTGCTTTTTCACAATTTCCATGACTTCATCGCTAGGGCGTTCATTTTTCAATTGTTTGTTGTGTAAAGTTTTTGTCTATCGATGCTGTGAGATGACGCAAACAATTATATATGTTTCGTATTTGATATATATATATATATATTCATTTATACATATATGCACGTATGTACATTATATATATCATGTGTTATATACATTATTCATATCATGTGTTATATTCATCAAATGTGTTACATGTTTTATATATAATATACGTGTTACATTTAAAATGTAAACATTGAGTTTATTAACATCTGGCAATCACATGGCAATGTTAGTTTACATGTGGTAGAAGGATACATAATGGGCAAGAAAGTAGAATTTTAGCAGGGCTTTCAAAAGTGCTCACTTTATCGTGAACGACCTATACCTACATAATTTGTTTTTATATTTTTCCGATTACTGTGCACACTTATTTAGTATTGGCATTACAAAACAGGGGTACATAAAGAAATGATATCTTTCCTCTTGCTGATTAATTTATGTATGTTATCATTAACTATAATGCATATGTATAAGTTGAGTGTGCTTTTTCAAGATGTACAAAATACGTTCTACGAAATTGAAAATATATTGGGGAAAAAACTATGTTAACTTGAAGTTAATGTGACGATACAGCTGAACCACTGGCTTTGGACGCCATCTTGAGGCAGAATGCTACAGATTTCGATGTCCACGTCATTGTTTTATCGATTAGCGTATCAAACTGATAAAATAAGAATGGTTCAGCTTTATGCTCCAGTTGAGCCCACATGTGTGTGAGGCAAATAAACCACGGATATACAAGAGAGGGCATATGCGCTAATGAAGAGTGCCGTAGTGTTTCTAACCAGTGTGGGAATACGTTCACCTACATCGTACTACGTTATAAAAATACGTTATCTGTTGTCAACAAATGTGCAAACAGAATTCCGCGAAACGAATCGAGCTGGTGGTAAACAATGGAAACTACGTAATAAACAGCAGAAAGTGTAATCAAGCCAACGAACAATGAGCAAAATGTGTGTGTGTAAAGGGGGGGGGGGGAGGAATATAGAGATATATATATATATATACACACGCACACAAACAACTTCGAGCGACGTAACTACAACAAAGACTTAACACAACGCGCTTTCTACAACAGTCGCGAAGCTTCGGAAACTGATTCCGTGCCTGTTCTCAAGTGTACGTAGACCCTACGCAAACTGGAACATGCCTAAGACAAGCTCTGCAAAGACGTACTTCCGAAACAGTTCATTTCATCACTTAACGCCACGGAAAAAAAAAAAAATGTTCTACGAACGAAACGTAACCCTGACTGAAGATACAACAAAAACTAACATTGTTAGAAGACACCAGAAGGGCGTCTCTGAGTTCGCGAGGGATGTAATTCTCATAAAATATTAAATAAGTAAATCAGAATTAAATCTATTTATACAGCTATAAATATTCACATTGCATAAACATAATATAAAACTATCTATCTCCACTATTACTTTTAGTCATTCTCAGTGAGCTCAATATTTAATATCTATATTAATTCTAATTAAACCCTATTGGTTACAGTCAATTCACGCATATTATTTAAACATATACATTCCAACTGTCTGTTGCCGTCATTCAAAACGTCTATTAAAGACTGTTCAAGATAAAGTGAGCACTTTTGAAATCAACCTTAGGAAAAAAACACTGCCCCTGTCTGCATATATTTTAACGGGCGCACTGAGTTACATGCGCCCAATAGAATCGGTAATGATGGATGGGAAATAGTTCCATATCTTAACGCCAAATAAATAGTGTCAGGTAACCATATGTGAAAACTGAAATTATTTTTCTTCTGTTTTTTTTATGTGCCCAAGTATAAGAATTAACAGATTTGTAACATATATACTTGTCTAATAATTCCACAGTTTCATTTGACCGACGCGTGAATAAAGTGATGAGGCCCATGGCAAGGTTAATCTTACATAAGGCGGAGGAATACACAACGTGTATACAAGTAGATCTTAAGCAGGGCTTTCAGAAAGTGCTCATTTTACCGTGAACAGCCTATACGCATACAGTTCAATAGTCCCGCCAGTCAGTCTCACTCTGCACAGCACCGATGCTCTCAGTTCGCAGACTCCACTCCAGCTACTCACTCTCGCCGCCACTCGTCGCTCTTGTGGCTCGTCGTCTACTCACACCCGGCGCTTAAGAACGCACAAGCCTCTAAACTCAAAGAGGTGAAAAAATATTTTAAACTGTACTAGTATAATAAGAAAACTAATTGACTCTCAAAGTTTTTATAATACCCATGAAATTTACGACTTTTTTTACAAAATTGTAGTTAGTATGCATCATAAGAAATGTACTCGTTTCAAAGCGGAGGAATTTGTGGACCAAGATGTGATTATACATATTGTGATGTGTAAAGTTTTTTTACCTAGGTTTTTAAAATTATTGTAATTTTTTTTATTATGTATTTCTTACATGATGTTCATGTGGTTAATTTGTATGTATTTGTTATCTGTAGATATGTATTATATTTATCTTGACTTGTTCTATAGCCCTGTAGCTTGGCTACAAACGCGGGCTCGACGGAATGAAAATAAATAAAATAAATAAAAACTGTCGGCTCAGAGGCCCGATATGCTTATCTGGAACACGCAGTGGCGGCTCGCCTTTGTAAATAGCCGCACACTGCACTTCCTATAAAGGATCTTTTCGAGCAATGAACTGCTCTTCACCATGTGCTATTGCGTTGTGTTAACTGTTTTTACAAAGTTCTTATAATGCTACTAAAAATATAGTTCCCAACAAACGTGGCTAGGCATACTTATCATGCACCCCTACATTCTATATTTACTGTAAAAACCATACATACAGCACGACGTGGTCTTTATCTGTAGGTTTTAGATTTTTCGCCAATATGCATGATGACCAATAGTGAGCAGAGAAAACTATGCAACAATTCTGCCAGGAGTAGATAAAACCGCGTTCTTACTCACTGTTAACAAACTCAAGGCTATTTAATTAGTTCCCCCTTGATCCACTTACAAATAATTATGTACAATATTTGACGGACCATACTCGCTTATTACAAAGTCGTGGCTCGCTTGTATTTGGTCGGTTTAGATGAAGATGCGTGAAGATGAAATAATTGAAATAATGTATAATTTTCATACAATGTTTACTTTAATAACAATTACAGCTAACATTCTATTAGGCAATCGTATTCAAAAGTATATGTTTAAAAAGAGTTGCTATAAGAAAACCAGGCAGTGAACTTCTTGGCTGCTCAGTGTCAGTCTATCGGCTATAGTCCGTCTCACACTCAGATTGCAGTACAGGGCTTATGGCGCTCACTGTTGCCAGATTGCTTCAGCTTTGTGACGTAACTGGTAAGCTGAGAAACAAATTGGCGGTGAAGGAAACTGCCTGATTAAGAGAATTTTTATCTGTTTACCTCCCTGCCAACTCTTAAAGGCATCCAATCCTGCGACGCAAAGCTAAGCGGCTGCTTTGAGAATTAAGCCTGTGAGATACCGTATCATTGTGATTGCACTGCGCGCAAGCAACGTAGATAGTTTTCTTTTTCGAAGTTGCAAACAAATAACTTATCAGGCAACCGCGCCCTCAGGAACAAGGACAGCGTTAACGACAGAAATCGTGCACTGGCAAGAGAGAGTGAATGCCCATTACACCGCACACTGCAATCTAAGAGTGAGACGCTCTAAAGAAGTACCAAGCCCTGTTGCCACATCTATCAAGCGCCCATCCCGTCAAAATAAGTTTGCCTTGAAATCTCAACTGTAGTAATATAAATTACAATTCATTACATAAAGAGGAGCATTTGAATATAGTAGAAACATATAACACATGCGAGATATTTGAATGTTTATGTCTATTATTATACGTTAGTAGGAAAAACATCCTGACAATATTAATAACTCTAACAAACGTATATGAAATAATTTTCATTTACTTACAGTTGTGTGTAGCTTTGAAACAATAATTCGTCTTTGTGTTGTGGCTTGTAATGGCAGCACAATCTCCCCTTCCTTGTCCAAGCAGTTGTAACACTATTCTTTCTAATTACAAACTTCCGCCAGTCATTTGAGTTCTTATAACCGACACGTTGAAAAAATCTTGTTGTGGCACTTGCTGAAAACTTATAACCTATTTTCTGAAGCATAGCTTCCGAAATTTTTTTTGTAGGAACTGTCCCTCTTATCGTAAAATTCTAACGCCAATCTCACAAGGCAGTCTTGGTTAAAATAATTAAAATCTGCAACTAGTTTCCTAAGAAATATTTTTCCCTAAATACCACAAATATTGCTTTTGACATATACATATGCCAGTCGCGTTGTACGTTCATCAGCATCACAGCATCACACGCTCTTGCTGCCAAGTATTCTAGCACAAGGTTTACTTAGAATCATAATTTCAAAGAAAACTTTACATGCAAGCAAATGAAAAACAGCGGGGATCTTTCCAAGCCCGTCGCTGTACTGCACTGGCCACTGGGCTATAGGCTAGAGCACACACAAGAGGCAGCAGAGGTGCTAAACATGTGTGTCGACTTAGCACGAGTCAAGGCTTTGTTATCGTTGGCTTATAAAGCAAGACGGAAACATTTAGACGTACCTACGAAATATGGTACATGAACAACATTCTATGTTCGAAAAAAAAAGTAGTGAATACATGCAGATTCCGTAACAGTGTAAAACACGAACGGATAAAGATAAGGACTTGGAATGTTCACCTACTTGTTCAGCAAAATGAGCCTCTTGCAAAAAAAAAACTTGAACTTTAATGAAATCATTTACGACTTTTTGAGCGCAACTGATAAACATTTCACTGGACTCTGTGTGGACGCCTTAACAATGCGAACTAGGCAACAGCGCACAGCAGCTGTGAGAGGCTACTAGCGCCAGCTAGTGGGAGGAGCTCCGCTGATCGACTGTCCTCGTGCGGCCAAAAAGTTCTCTGCCTTGTATTAAAATATATAGGATGTTGCAAAATTGCATGTCATTACTCTGGGGAATCATTCCTCGCGTCTGCAGGACGATAAAATGTTACATGAACATAGGTCCGCAAACGCTTCGTTTCTGTACTACAGCCCGTAATACATAACGTACAGTGTACGGCACGCGGGCTGGATCATGTTACTGTGGAATGCCCTCGCGATGTTCGTTTGCATGATACACGACACGTCACACCACGACACTGCACTTAGAACAGTAGGAACTGCATATGAATTAATTACACAAGTGTGAAAGCTTATCGTCAGCCCTAGAGGAAATGTTCAAAATGCCCTCCATCAGCACAAACACGTGCATCAACCCGCCGTTTTATGGACACCCGGATGCGTCGATGAATCCCTGGAAAATCCCTTATTATTTCGCAACCCGCAACAATACGGTTACGGAGTGTGCCCACATCGTCCACTGGGGTTGCATACAGAAGTGTCTTTAAATGTCCCCACAAATAATGGACTAGTGGATTCACATCCGGGCTCCTCTGGGGCTGGTAAGGAGCTGCCGATTACAGCTATGATGGCATTCCACGGTAACATGATCCAGTCCATGGGCCATACAGTATACGTTATGTATTACGGGCTGTAGTAAAGAAACGCAGCGTTTGCGGATCTATGTTCATATAACATTTTCTCATCCTCCAGATACGAGAAATGTTCCCCCGAAGTATTGACATGCAATCTTGCAACATTCTGTATTATCAATGAGCTGGCGTGACGAGTCTGGTGGGGCCACATGTGGCCCGTGGGCAGCTAATTGAATAGTCCTGGGAGCTTCCGTTCGTTGAAACACTAGCAGCCCGCCATCGCTTCGCTCAGGTTTCATGGAATTATTGAAATGCATGCATATATATGCGACTACCTGCGAATACCCGTGACTTCCCGTGAGTACCTATGACTTCCCGTGACTACCTGCGAACACCCGTTACTTCCCGTGACTACCTGCGAACACCCGTTACTTCCCGTGACTACCTGGGAGTACCTGCGAAAAGTTGCCGCCCTGCGGCTCGAGCGTGCAAATGACACTGTGTCAAGGGCATCTGTGGCGACCCGGGAAAGCGCGCAGGTTTACAAAGGCATGCTGCCGCCGCAGCCTCCTCCGCGATATGTCTATCGGTAATCGAGCCGCATTCTGCCCTAAAGGACATCGAATGACCGGGTGTTATCTTCGTAAGAATGTTCCGGTCATTGCTCTAGCCTCTCTCAGCGAGACTCGAGATGCGGGGAACCTTCTAGATCGGGCCAGTGAGTCTATTTGAGCCGCGAAGGGCCTCCAAGCCACATCTGCGAAGACAGTGAAGCGACAAGCAAGCAGAGCGTCGGGTGGCGGCGAGAGTGAGCAGCGGGAGTGAGGTCTGCGGATTGCGTGCAACGGTTCAGTGAAGTGTGAAAATGACGAGCGGGACTATTGAACTGGATGCGTGAGTGACAGACATTTGGAATAATAGCAATATAAATATACTAGTGTAAATAATAAGCGTGATTTAAGTGAATATAATGACTGCAGAAACTGTGATGAATGACAGAATTGAAATCTACATTAAATATTGCGCTCACGGAGAATAACAAGAGCTATAGGCTGTTCACGGTAAAATGAAGACTTTCGAAAGCCCTGCTTAAGATCTACTTGTATGCACTTTGTGTATTCCTCCACCTTATGTGAAGTTAGTATTGCCACGGGCCCCAGCACTTTATTCATGCGTCGGTCATATGAAACTGTAGATTAGGAAAGTAAATATAAAAAAAAATCTGCTCATTTTTCACTTGCCTGCATTAAAAAAGCAGAAAGGGAAATAAATAATTTAAGTTATTACAAATGGGTAAATATTACTTCCAATTTGACGTTATGATGTGGAACTACTTTCCATTATTATTTACCAACTTTACTGGACGCATGTCACTCAGTGCGCCCGTTAAAATATATGCAGGCAGGGCCAGTGACTTTTTTCTAAGGTTGATTTCAAAAGTACTCACTTTATCGTGAACGGGCTTTAATAGTGGAAATACATAGTTTGATGATTTAAACAATACGTGTATTTTTTAAAAACTATTAATAAAGAGAATAATTAAATTTAGTCATTTTTATTAAAACCTCTCATTCCTCAGAAACGCACTTACGCCTCTGGCGTCTTTTAACACAATATGATCAGTTCAAATAAATATGTTATAAAACAAACCCAGAAAATTTCTATGCTACAAGTTCGGCATGTTATGCATAGTTTGACATATCTAGAACAATTTTCGAAGTTTCTGCTAGATCTTTAAACCAGGAGTATAATGTCGCGTTGTAATTTAAATTAATTGTTTTTAGGCGCAACCGAGGTAGGTCTATATGTACTATAAACTATTTAGGGTAGTATTCTTATTTTAAAACACTGCACAATCTTATTAGGTCTATGTCTGTCAGACATACGTGTGTGTGCCTGCAGGCCATTATTCCGAATGGTTGGGCATCCAAAAATTCAAAGGCTTGTTTAAGTTAGAACAAATAAATTTTGTTGCTGAAAATAAAGTCAGAAAATAAATTTGATGGTGTAATAACATTTTTACTCCAGTTACTAAACAGGAAAGCGCACATCCAAGCTAAATAGGTCATGTTATACGACAGCGGTAGCAATGAAGTCCGATAATTTTTACAAGACTAAGATTTTGGTACACGACGTCCTCTAGCGAATTCGCTCGCTACACCTCCCAAATATCTAGACGAGCGTGCAAACCCCGTGGCCAGGCGCACACAAATCCAACATTTCCCTTCCTTTTCACGATACCCGCGCACTGAGGCCATCCCACGCACGGATATAAAAACCTCCCCCCGCCACCCCACAAAACCATCGTAGCGTCGGCTTATCTTGACGGCTTTTATCGGGCCACTCGTTACCGCAGCTTATAGCCGATGATAAAACGCCACAACAGGTATCCACTTAACGATCACGGGCGGGAATTTTCCACAGCGGAAAACCCGGCCGACACCTCCCCCGGCCCGACCACGAGCGACACGGCCAAAAATTAATCTAAAATGCATGGCAGGGGGATAATGATCACCGGGGTTCCCATCGAAGGTGAATATTAACCGCAAAACACAAAGTACGAAATCCAATTTTGTTGCGAATGACGATTTCACGACCTGCGTGATTAGATTCCTCTGTGTAGTTAAAGGCTGAGCACTTTTCAAATGAACCTTAGAAAAAAGTCACTGTCCCTTCCAGCATATATTTTAACGGGCGTACTGAGTCACATGCGTCCAATAAAGTTGGTAACAAGGGATGAAAAGTAGTTACAAATCTTGGCGTCGAATAAAAAGTGCTAGGCATCCATTTGTGATAACTTAAATTATTTATTTTAGTTTCTGTTGTTTTTTTAATACATTGAACAGTAAAAATGAGCAGATTATAAAATATTTACTTTTCTAATAATTTCACAGTTTCACTTGGCCGACGCATGAATCAATTGATGAGGCCCATGACTATGTTAAGTTTGCATAAGGCGGATGAATACACAACGAGCATACAAGTAGATCTTAAGCAGGGTTTTCAAAAGTGATCATTTTAACGTTAATAGTCTATTCCAACGGAGCCACTACTCTTGCCCAAAATCGACCAGATCTAGCAGAACTCGTTAGGAGTCAGAGTTCACCATACACAGCACAATCAAAAACTGAGAGGTAGAGATATTTTATTAAATTTATTATTTACTTTTTCAAAACTGTTTCAATTGACCTCTTTGGTGTGCTACCACAACCCCGGGATAGTAAAATTAATTTCACAACAGGGTAAATTACATAATATGTGAGATGCATGTCCAATATTCGCTATTACATGGTAGATACAATTTTGAACACCACAAAAAAATTACAAATTACACAAGGGAATTGAGTGAACAATTAATACATACCAAAGAATTCAGATACTGGACGGAAGGCGTTTTCTTAGGTTTTTTATAAAGCATGAATGTACATTCTTTAGTATTTTCTTTGCAGAGTTTAAATTTCCAATTTATCGGATAATTTTATGTCAAATTGTGTACTATTTCTGGATTGTTTCTGGCCAGACATAAATCTCCACCATTTCATAGTATTGTAAAGGTGTACCATGTAATTTTGATCAAAAGCACCTCTGATATTAACGACAAACTTTATTATTGATTAGATATATTGGCAAGTGTAAGTCAGATTTAGCGTTAGCCTTTTGACTGAACGTATCACTTTTAACATAAACACAGATTTCTGGATGAATCACATAAACACTTCGTAAACGGCAAGACGCCGAATGCCAATATGTCTCCGCCCACCCGACAAGTACACTGCAGACTGAAAACTCCACTATCTCCAAGCATGAAAACTGCGTCGCAAGGTTTTGTACATAAAAATACCCGATTAGCGAGATCCGCACTTCTTGAAGGTATATTTGGTTTTCAAATTGATTCTCGTTGTAGATTAGTTTCAACCGCCGGCTCGGCGTCTAACCACGAAGATACGGCAACCTCGACGAAGACTAATGCCCGGTTGCACCAACATATTCCCCGATCCGAGATCGAATGATCCTAGTTCCGAACCAGGATCCAGTTTGAGCTTGGTTCCAATGTAAAAGTCTTGCACCAACGAAATATCATGATTTTGGACGTCCGATTCGTCGATCTTGGTTCCAAAGTTAGAGATCGAGATTAAGTATATGGCAAATTTTGCTATTGATTCGTAATAAATGACGTCATGGAAGTAGGCGCATTTTTCACTATAGATAGAACTTGATGTGCGATGTTTTATCTGTTTTAAGTGAATTATTGTTGTACGAATTTTACTGGATAATATTCAAGTGCGTACAATGTTTTAATTTCCCAAGAAAACAATCGAACGTAGTTCTATCTGTTGGCGTATTTTCAAACTACATTTGTCGACGATGGCTGCTGATCTCGGATCGAGATATCGAACCGCCGAATTTCATCTCGATCTCCAGTCCAGCTCTGAACTCGAATGGTGCCAACAGTTTTCTGTGTCGAACTTAGATCCGATCTCGGATCGAGTTTCGAACCACGGTGGTGCAACCGGACGAGCATCACAACCGTTTATACGTCTGTTAACATGAACGTACCTTTATTTTCAGTTAAATGAAAGTTTTACCTATATTTTATTTATAAATAATAATATTTAATTTATAATAAATATGAAAAAAAAAAAAAAAAAAAAAGAGTGAGAAAACACGTGGATTGGTAGCGCCCAGTAAGAAATTCTCACGCAGAATATAACTAACTGAGTGCGCACGAATTCGGTGCGACGTTTTTTGGTGTAATTTTCTAGATTTAATTTAGCTCTATTTACACGAGGCAGAGGAATATTCTGGAAGTAGATCTTTAGCAGGGCTACAGAAAAGTGTTACGTAACAGTGAATGGATTATAGCATAGTCGACCATTGGCTTCAGCCTTAACGGCGGCTCCAATACGACACTTGCTAGTTTCGTTATCTCATTAACAACGACCACTTAAAAAAATCCTCGAAACATCGGAATTACTATGCGTACTTTAGATGTTCACACAAGAAAAGCTGAGTCATTTTAACTTTCCCCACTTCAAAATAGTTTATATTTACACGAGAGTATAATGTTATTTTATAACATCATTTATTGTCGGTCATCGTAATAAAATTAACCTCATTATTTTATGTACAGAAACTTATCAATATTTAATATAACTAGTTAAGTATGGGAGAGACACTTATTACGGAACTGGGGCAGAATTCTTATGAAAAAAGAAATGGCTGGGAACCTTGTGCTGTCAATTGGGTTCAAACCCACTGAATCCCGAATAGGATTCAAGCTTACTAGATGACAAAATGAACTCTATCCGCTGGTCTTCGTGAAGAAGCTGTCAACGTAAAAACTGCAGTTCCTAAACTAAAGGTTCAAGTCCCGGATAAGGCATATAACCTACAATATTCACGAAGCCCTTTAACCTTTACACTTAATAGTAATTTTTTGGTACGTTAAAGTGGTTATACTAAAAACACAAACGAAAGCTGCCAGGTATTTTGCGTACACCAAAATTTATGTTTCCGTCAGAAATATAACATGCTTTACTTGTAGTTTTCTACTTTTTTTGCCGACATTCGAAAGTTAAATGCTCGGAAAACAAAACTCAATAGCAAGTGACCGGAGTGATGAATTTTAAGGAAATTTATTTATCAAATTTTTCTAACTGCAAACGTCATTTTAAGCTAAAATAAAACATTCCGATCTGTTTTTTATATTTGCAAGCTACAGTTTCACATGAAGCCAAAGACATCCCAGGCTTATCTAGGATACGAACCCGACTGTAATCCGCAGGCAACGCTTGAGGCGTTCGCCTAGCTGACGCTTGAACTGCGTCACAGTACGTTTGTAAAACGCTCTTGTAAACGAAGCTGTGACGGGTCTTCCAATATGTCAACACAGGAAAAGAAAAACACCCGATACGACGACTGAATGGTACTGTTACACGTGGACGTCTGAGGGGCTTATCCGAGTTCGTGAGGGATGGAGGTCCGCTAATATTTACAGCATTAAATTATCTCCTATTTTACTCATTTTATTTAATAGTGAGCGCAGTAATTAATATCTATTTCAACTGTAACTAACGTCTTTCTTAATTGTCTCTGTTGGTTACAGTCAATTAACTCACACTCATTATTAACATGTGTTCAGTCTATCTGTTGCAATAATTTATGTCTTTCACTCACGCATCTAGTCCAATAGTCCAGCCTGCCAGCCTCGTCCTTAAATGCCTGATACTCGCAGTCGCAGGCTCCCTTTCCGCTGGTCGCTTATCTCGCTGCTAGTCTTCTATCGCTCGGAACTCAGCCACTCATTCATTCATAAACTCCAACTCAACTCTTGGCCCGGAGGCCTGCCGCAATATTTATAGTGTTCACCTGACAATCTCGAAGGTTCAACGCACCCCGAGTTGCGCTGAGAACGAGGTCAGTAATCCAAAGCATTCTTCAGATAAACGCAGAAATTCAATACAACCAGGGTTCCCGGCGCGCGTTTATAATTCGACACACGTCACTGCCTTGCCTCCGCCGTCACTATCATATAACGACTTTCTGCCCTCCTCTTCGCTCGCTCGCGCGAAATGCCAAGCAGTGAGAACGTAACAGTACTTCCAATATATCACGCACGCTATAATATTATTTTGGAGCCCTTCAACATGGTTAAAAGCGGCATTTTAGAATTGTTGGATATTAAAAATTACTACCAGGACACGAGCGAAACTACGAAAGCAGCCTGAATTGAACTTTCATAAACACTTTCAATCAATACAAGTATAGGGTCATGGATTAGACTATCCAAGGTACACGCAATACGACGAAAACACTGTACGCCATTTTAGAACCTTGCTAGCAGCGAAAATGGCGCACTTGAAGCGAGCATATAACAACGTTGTCACCCTTATCGAACCCGCGTTTCTCAGCCTCACTAGGGACGATGACTAGGTAGGCGACCGCCTTAAGACTATTCAAGTGCCAACATTTTTTTCTGCTTTTTAAATATATTTGTCGATACAATATCAATAACTATTTGATAAAATGCCAAATCAGTTTTAAGATAACTCTTGCCGTACTTTTTTTTTTTTTTTTTTTTTTTAGTAGAATTATAAGCATTTAACCTTAAAATTTGTGCCAAACAAATTTCAAAAAGATATACGAGCACAATGTTCGATTTCAGCTCAAATGATTTTTTAAGATTTAGGAACGTCAAGAAGAAATTTCTATTAAGTATGCCATTTTTTTTCGCTTGCGATTAGGGTTTTAAGTTCTATCTATTTTGGATTTCAATTCTATTGTAAAAATTAAAATTAAATTATGGCCGAACCACTGGAAGATCCATGAAACTTCATCTTATGCTAATGATTACGAACTAATTTGAACTGCAGTAGAACATAAGTATTGCAAAATTTTAAAATTTGTATGCTAACACGCACAAATGAGAAATTCCTGTATTTTACGTGAATATTTTTTGTAGAGTATTTTTAAAATAATTTTTATACTCATAAATTTACTATTTGATGTAATAAAACAATTATGAAATATCCTAAAAATAACGAAAATCATTGTCTGCACTTAAACACTCTTAAGAGATTTCAGCTGTAGAAGTCACTGTTCAACAATCTGAGCTAACAACCAATTATTAGAATAATGCATGAAATTTTCCAACGCAAATTTCGCTAGTGCCATAGTTATAACAACATCTAATAAACATAATAACCACATCCGCCAAAACCACGGCACGAGAAAATGTCACTACTATACTGCATTAAACGAAGGCCTGAAGTTTCATTTCAGCTCTACATCCTTTAAATTTATATTTATTCTTGTTATGGGAGTACAGGCTTACATACCGAGCTTATAATGGCACGTGTGATGAGACTAGCAACACATCCGCTTACGATGGGCAGCTGCCAAACATTCCTGTACATCGCAATCGTACAGCCTCGGTCAAAAATCCGCGCCGTTTATCTTGGCAGGCATTCTGGCGGCCAGTAGCTGCTAACGCATTGTGAAACTCGACCAAACATTCGCCATCAATAATAAACTGTATCGGCCGATTCCGACGAGTGTAGTTGAAACAATAATTACGTGTTCTACACTAGCAAGCGCGTTACAATTAGTATTCACTAACCAGGAAATACTTACCTACTTAAGTATACTATACTTATTGCGTTTTTATCCTTGGTTAAGTAATAAAGGCAAATGTCTGATGCATTTTCGAAATTCAATCACCACCCCGAAAATGTATAGAGTAAAATAAATTTTAACTGATGGATTTTAATTTAAAAAACCTGATGTAAATAACACTATCAGCTGAAATATTCGTTAAAATAGTATCTCGATATTTAAAGAGAGTCAAAATTACGTCGAAAGCTTTAATATTTCAAAGTCATTAGTTTGATCAAATACGTTCACAAATTGGCCCTCAAGCGAAAAGTATTATTTATATTAAAAACCTTGTATTGAACTTGCAGACAGTACATCAAATAAATAAACACAGAACGACACTCTAAACCCACAAAAATTCATCCTGATGTAACCAAGCAAGCAAACCCTGAATAATATTAAATCAACTATATATTCCACGCCCAGAGAGTAAAGTACTTGGGAAATTTTGAAAAAGAAAAGTAGAATTTGAGTAATGGCCTGATGAGATTTCTTCTCTTAGGTACAAATATCTGCTCACAAAAAAATAATACAATTCGTAACTAGGCGGTAATACTTCTAATAAAACTAAATGCATAGGATAAAGTTTATATTTCTACAACGTCAAGTGGCCAACGATGGTTTCAGACCAACTTCCGAGATGACTAATATTTCTCAATAACAAAACGGACACGGCATCTTATGGTTCGGAGTCCATTAAAACCAGAAGGTACCGTACGAGATAAAACCCTTTTAATACAGCAAAAACCTAACGCACCACTAACTTCATGTTTGAAATATTTACATTACGACTTTAGTTATAGGCTATAAAAAAATGTTTCAAAAATCTCATAATTTTTTCCCGGCTTTCTAGAATTCAGATAGCCAAAATTTCACGCAACTAGTACTTTCAAACGATATTTTCAAAACGCAAATCTTTCTAGTTGTAATCTTTTTTAAACGTTATTAATTTATGTAACCTGCATAGGCCCGTAATTGTCCTTCGGAATTTCTAGGGCATAATGTCTTCCACGCACGGCAGAACGAAGTCGCATTAGAAAGGTGCGACTTCATCAGCTGTAAAGGAAGAATACAGGTTACGGACAGGTTAAAGTAGTAGTGATCGCACCTTAGCAGGACATCCTTCCATGGACATGCCATTACAACACGCTTTAAGAATAAAGTGAGGAAATTATACCCAAAATTGTAATGAAGTTTACAGCCCCACAGATCCTGCAATGTAAGAGGGGATGAGGTCCACTAGCTACTGGGACCCTCAAATATTACTTGATTGTGTGTTCTAGTTTAAAAATGTGCACATAACACAAAATCACTTACTATGCAACAAGCAGCTTGCGTACCACACTGCCGGCGCTATGTTCTCTTTTCTAACTCCCCTAATTTTCTCACATTTTCTGAAGGCAGACTTAGCCGACGATCTTGGATAATGCACACATACGGGATAAAACTGGACACTCATTGAAATGGTTGGCACTGCAAATTTGTTACGAAATCTTGTGCATAACATTTGCGAGTTCTTAACGTCAATTGGTGACTAGGGACAGATCTAGGTTTTCCTCCATCCGGAGCAGAAATTGTGCTTTGTCACCCCCCCCCCCCCCTCCTCGGTCTATCACCGTTGAAAACATGGTTATTGATAATGAGTAAAAGTCAAACTATTAGTAGATGAGGTTTAGTAATTTTTTTTACTCATTCGCATTCTAAGCAGTTTAAAAAACATCGGCCCATCGAGCTGCCCCTTTAACCCGGCGCCCGCAGTAGGCTATTCCCCCCCCCCCCTTCCAAGTCTATACTGCAGGTAGACGTCCCTGTTAGTGTTTTTCACTTTGTTGTTAATTATAATCGTTTGTGTGCAATTATATTCACTTCATGTACGTATTGTGTTACCGGATTTTTTTTTCAGCTTAAATATTTTAGTTACATTTGGTTATAGAAATATTTTTACAAACCACAGTTATAGAGAAATTCGCACTAAGAATCATAGGCATAAATGAATGAATTTAACATGCAAAAACACTAACACGGAGCGTAAGCTGAGCCAAAAAATTTACCCGGGGAACCCAATGAATGAAGTTCAGCCAGGGGCCACAGTTGTTGGCAAGGGTTACCCGGAGATCGTAGGTGAACGCCCACTAGAAGCCTTGCTAATAGGGCAACATGCGGGCGGGGTGGGGTACAGGTGGCAAGAAGTCCCCGGAGCCGCCACAGTCGCACCACGGTCATCACCATCCATCACGGCTAGGTATGGTCGGAATCTCCACCCGGAACGCTCTATGGCACGTCCTCCACTGCTCCACCCTGCTCTCGCTGACCCAAGCGCGTGCACGCACGCTAAGTAAGGCGCGTATGCACTACGTCTATGCCACTGAATCACCCGAGTAGAGGCTATTTACGGTGAAGTGAGCACTTTTGAAGCCCTCATCATTTCGAATAACAGTCTATTAATATACGGAATGTTTCGTAATTTATGTTACGGACTTTTAGTAATGTTTTTCCGTAAGGAACCACCTCGCAAATGCCTGTTGACGTCTAAGGGTATAGAAAACACCGGAGAAAATATATTTAAATATTGTAATGTGATATTAATTTGTTCTTATTTTAATAAATAAAAACGACTCTTAAAGCCCAACTTTCGGGGGTGTTTTCTACCCTTACACGTCGTTTCCGGACATAAGTCGATCGGCATTTTCGTAAGGTTTTCCCATAAGGAATCACCATCCATAGTCTGTAACTTAAGTTACGAACCTTTCTGTATGTTATTATTGTTGTTTTTGACGTTAAATGTTGACGTTAAATTTCGAGTCTGGTAAAATAAATACAATGTGTTTATTACTTAAATGACAATATTTATTTTACAAAGAGGCGGAAAGAAAGAAAAAAAAAAAAGCTTATAGGAAAAAAGTAACTAGGGCCTCAAAATGCTCACTTCACTACGTTGAACTTCCTTACCTCGTTGCGAGTCAACTGTCCATTGAAATGAACAGAGTAATGGACAGTGATTATTTTTTAACATTTATCAAAAAAAGTGCCCACTTTACCGTGAACAGCCCATACAACATTATTAGGACAGTTCTGAACATACGTTGTTTCAGCAAATATTTACGTCTAAGAATTATTTGTTTGAATATTAATATCCACAGCCGGATTATCTACAACCAATCATTGATAATGCGTTAAAAATGTCCTTTTATCGGCAACAGTTACCGCAAATGTAGCAGCAGTTTTCACATTGCGGGGCGCCCCTGAGCGGCTGGAAGGAAATGTAAATAGTTTTAAAACTGTTGTGTTGCGTAAGCCGAACTTGTAGCGCGGCCTCTTAAGAGTCCTATGTACCGAAACTTTTTCTGTGAAATCCTTGTTTGCGCGAAAACGCGTATCTTGGTAAATAAAAGTTCTGGAACTACGACTTTTTATCACAAAATATATTTAAAAAAACATTTATCTATGACCATATGTTTTTCTTTTGTCATATTAAATGTATTCGTGGAGAGAAAAATATTCGTGAAAATGGTCAAATATCGCATTTTAAAAACTTGCCTCTGCAGTTTCCTTAAGCGGCAAGAGAAAAGTACAAGGATAAGGCCGTAGTTTAATCTGTGGGCTTTCATCGCGTGTAATAAAACATCTATGTTACAGATCTAGTTTGCACAGTACAGCGTTACGACGGCAACACTGCAAAGCTTTTTGCGTAGGAGCGATGAGGCGCTAGACGTGCGTGTAACTGTCGCCCGTATCGCTCCCTCGCTTCTTGACCTTGGACGCTCAGCTACATAGTCCCGTTAAGGCTTCGGCATTATTTGAGCAGGTTTAAACCTGTGCAGAGAACACGTTACCTTAAATTTTAAACCAAGAGTGTAAATCCGGACTTACTAGTAATGCATCAGCAAAACGATGTCGCTACTTTAAATTTTTATTCAGCAAAACGAGTAAGCAATTTTTATAAATCAAAGTTAAAAGCGAAAAGTGAAAAAGGGGTATGTAGAACAAGAAACTCGAAGGAAGTTCACTGTCCGTCAGCCCATAAAATCAATTTACTATTTTAGCAAACAATCAACCAGGTAATTAGCACACAGCGATAGTCTCTCCACTGCACTACGGCATGTTCAGTCAAAAGCTTTCTTATCCTACGTTACGCAAATATGCAGCATCACGAAGCCGCAATCACCGTTTTGCTTGCCAATACAGTGGCAGGATTGCAGTTTCTGAAACACCGTTTTCTCATTTGCTAGTCATCTTCAATAATCACCAAGAGAAAATTTTCCGTTCCGTATGTTCCAAACGCTGTTAGTCTGTAAAACCGAGAAAACAGATACACTGAATTGCGGGATTACATCTGCAACATTATATTTTGCCTGTAGTTCGCTAGACGAACATATATGACTACATTCAAGAAAATGTAATTTACAGAAGCGTTAAGGAAATAATTTAGAAATCTAGGTAATACTTAATTCGAGAAAAACATTGAACCAAGAAATCCATTACTTCAATAGCCGTGAAAAATAAAAATTCAAAGAACGGGAAAATTCCCCCACAAAACAATTATATATATATATAAGAAACATGTATGGCTGCATTTATACACATTTCATTTCTAATTTTCTTGTATTTACGTATGCTCTCGTACCATCTATTACAGTTACCATCTGAATCTAAGTGCATGGAAAGTTATAATTTTGGAATTTTGTATATACCCGTCCTGGTATCCCAGCAATGGAATTAAAGGAGCTAATTTTCTATTTATAAAAAGCGAAACTGCAAGCACATAATAGCATTATGGTAAATGTATCTCCGCACATAACACATGCCAGGATTTACAGTTTATTTAAGGGCGATTGCAATCTCATACATTATATATATATTATATATATATATAAAGGCCTATAGGCTGTTCACGGTAAAGTAAGCACTTTTGAGGCCCTAGTTACTGTTTTCTTTCAACCATTTCTTATCCCTTAACAGCCTTTTAAAATAAATATTGCCGTGTAAGTAATAAACACAGTGTATTTATATTCCACCGCACTCGGAAGTTTCCGTCTAAGGTTAAAATGAAGTATATTATTTATCGACTGTTATTCCAAAATAGGAGCTCAGCCCGTGACTGTTTTTTTTTTTTTTTTTTTTTTCCACATCCCTAGAAAAGTTAGCATGTTACAAATGTTGGTTATCATACAAAGGCCGAAAAAAAACATATTGTATATATATATGTAGGTAATAAATGACATGATGTTTAACTCAACATTGAAGCGACTGCTGTTCCATTTGATATTTCTCTATCCACTTAGCCACACTTGGAATCTCTCTATCCACTGAGCTACTAAGGCCCCATTTGATATATATCTATCCACTAGGCCACTGCGGCCCCACTTAAATAGTTCTATCCACTAAACCACTGCAGCCCCACTTGACATAGTTCTATCCACTACGCCACAGAGGCCCCACTTAGCATAGTTCTATCCACTGAGCACTGCGGCCCCACTTGGAATCTCTCTATCCGCTGAGCCACTGCGGTCCCACTTGGAATCTCTCCACTGATCTACTACAGCCCCATTTAATTAACTCAACATTGAAGCGAGACATTTAAAGTAAACAAAAATGATATTTCATTACCTTCATATCTCTATGCAATTATCTCTATGCATTAATACAAAACTTTTCATAGGGAAAAAGTAGGCTAATTAAAAAACAAGTTTTTAGGGTAAAAGGTAATGATTGCGTAATCTGATCGGGTGAAATTCGAACTTGACCTGTATTTTACCCTGAGGATTCGCTCTGCAAAATTTGAAGAACTTCTGTTGAGTTTCAAGGTACTTAGAGGTATTAAGGACAAAAATATAGTCTACTTATTATATAGGATAGGGTGAGAAGAGGGCTTTCAAAAGTGCTCACTTTCCCGTGAATTATTGCCTATATATATAACATCACAGTGAACGTTTACACAGTTTTTAATAAATACCTGTTCTACTTTCCTGTTGTTTAAGTACGTAACGAAATGATTTCCTGTCGTTGAAGTATTTAATGAAGTTCGCACTAAGAAAATACTCTCTACAAAACACCTGAAGAAAGTTTTCGGCAAGGCCACGGCTAAGCGTTAACTTCAAGAAATATAACCGCATCTAAAACTTTTTCCCGCACGTCTCTTTCCAGCAATAAAGCACAGTATTCCGATTAACAGTCAGGTTACGTAATCAGAATTAGGAAAGTTCTCGTGTAATTAATATGTCGACACCATCGCTTTTCACTAGCCGGCGTGTGCGCAGGACTTCCATCGAGTGCTGCTCTTAATTAACTGTAACCTCCCAACGTTTATTATATCCTGTCACTCGGAGTAGACTAAGGATCGTCCGATTTACACTGCACATTGCCTGTGACTTCTACGAGAGATAATTAAATTCCCGAATGAAGTTGACGAACTGTGTGAATTTAGTACACGGCGACCAGTCAATGCAGAAAGGCACACTGCTTGCATATCGATTCCCGGACACAGCTAAGCCAAATTACTATAGGCGGATCACGGTAAAATGAGCACTTTTGAAAGGCCTGCTCAAGATCTACTTGTATGTACGTTGTATATTCTTCCGCCTTATGCAAAATTAACATTGCCATGGGCCTCATCACTTTATCCATGCGTCGGTCAAGTGAAACTGTGAAATTATTACAAAAGTAAATATTTTACAAATCTGCTCATTTTTACACTTCGATGCATAAAAAACACAAAGCTTAGGAAATAATTTATGTTACCACAAATTGTTAACTAACACTTTATATTCGAAGTTAAGATATGGAACTACTTTCCCTCCATCCTTGCCATGTTTACTGGGCGCATAACACAGGGTGAGCCCGTTAAAATATATGCAGGCAGGAGCAGTGCCTTTGTTCTAAGGTTGATTTCAAAAGTGCTCACTTTATCGCCAACTGCCTTTACGTAGTGTCGTTCATAAAAGAATCTACAACTGATCATATTTAATTTTCCTTTACTCTTCAGACTCAGCCTTCTTGCCAGTACAATAACGTTATTGCAGCTTTCACTTTCCATCAACCAACACAACACCGCAAGTTAATATCAAGTGGCCGGATAATTAATAATATTGTATACGAGGAAGCAGTGTAATCAATTCTACACATAATTCATTCTTCATATTAGTACAAGGGAGACAACCTCTAAAGCTGATACTACCAAATCATTGCCAAAGGAAAGCGACGTTAAAAGTTCGAATCCCACTGGTAAGCGGTTAACGTGTATGTCACGCTGTTGACCATAAAAATATAAAAATCAAATTACTTTTAGCCATTCCAATTAAGAAGCTAAACGAGTTTTGATAAGCCTCAATAATAATAATTTAAACTACACTGTTTAGTAAAGGAGAGTGATTAACGGCGAATTCAGACAATCATCTACAATTGTTCGCCAGAAAGCGTACTAAATGTTGTACAGCCACTGGCTTAGTTTTTCAGGAAGGATTAATTAAAGATAATTGAATGGCTATCAGCAACAGTATTGTTACGCGCTCGCTGTTTCGCACCCCTGGCAAGAGCGGAAATGTGCAGAAGTCTCGCTTGTAACCCAAGAGCGGGCGACGAACACGATCACCTTACACAGGCTTGCCACCGCGCGTCGTGCCGTGATAAATCTCTTGCGGCTTCCCCTTCTGACCTTCAGTTGATTGAATTTCTGTGTTTATCTGGAAAATTCTCTGGTGGTTTGCTGCCCTGGTTTCTCTCAGCGCGACTCGGGGTGCGTCAAACTTTCCAGGTCAAGGTCAGCGGGTATAAAAGCGTTACGGGCCTCCAAGCCAATTGTAGTTGTTGAGCGGATGAGTGGCTGGAGTTTCAGCGATAGACGACGAGCGAAAAGAACGACAACAGAAGTGACCAGCGGGTGGAAAATCTGCGACTGCGAGTATTCGTGCAGCGAATAGTACGACTGGTACGCTGGAATATTGGACTGGATGCGTCAATGAAAGGCATTACAGATGATGGCAACACACAAACTGAACATGTGTTAAAGATGAATATGAGTTAATTGACAATAAACAAACAGATACATTAAGAAGGATGTTGAAATAGACATTTAATATTGTTCTCACTGAATAATAGATAAAGATAATTTAATTCTGTAAATAGCTGTGTGCATAAGTTAAAAATCAAATTTAGTTCTATTATTTTTATTAAGACCTCCACTCCTCGCAAACTCAAGATACGCGCCGCAGGTGTCATGTAACAGTAATTCATCATGTACATCTTAAATAAAGTCCACGTAGAGAAACAAATTTAGACACAGAAACGGGTAGGAAATTAACCTGAATAAACTGTGCCATCATATACAGCATTTTGCGAAAAAGAAAAAGAATTCTTTTTAGAAAAATCTTAAGACATAAATGCTTGTAATGAAGTGTTTGCAATATTAATTTTCTATCGAAAATGATATGATTATTACCATCTGGATTTCAAGGCGTAAGATTAGACGTACACGTAACCCACCAGATTAAAACAGATGTAATAACTAGGGTTCAATTAAACGTTCCAAGCCGATTTGAAAACCTTTCATAGCTTAAATTTACTTCTTAATCACAATGGCATCCAGTAGGCGAATATTATCCACAAAGGCCAATCAAACAATAATGAAAAATACAAAATTTACTATCAAACACATTAAACTGAGCAGAAACATTATCATGAAACATAACTTTAATCTGGAAATGCTGACAAAGCTTATACAACCATTTTGCAACACGCGTACGTTCTTCTAGATACGTTCAAGATCGAACAGGACCAACAACAATAAGCATTACTGTTATAGGTTAAATTTCCAATAACGTGCAGGGAAATGCCGTACAGTAAAAATATTTCACTTTAGAAAGTTTTAACGGGTATTCATTGCACTACAAAGTTATGAGATTTTGTGGGAATGTACAGAATGCTGTTCTCTCGTAGCGTTCACGTAATGCCTGGCAAGCATATATGGCGTGGATACCAGTCATCTCGTATCTAGTCAACATTTGACTGGAAATCCGCAGTAAAAACATACGAAAACCATTGGAAAGAACAAGGATAACACTCAAATACAATGGCAATTGGCAACATAAATGCCAATAGAAAATCTAAAATAGTCTATTTTGGGGTTTGAAGCATTTAAATGCTTTGAAAAACTTTGCTTACTGTTATGAATAAATTACCTTGTTTAGGTTATAAAATATCTTTATGTATAGTCTTATGACCATGTATAGATTATTCACGGTAAAATTAGCACTTTTGAAAGCACTGCGTAAATATACTTTCAAGCGCATTGTGTATCCTTCCGTCATTAGCATAGCCGTGGACCTGATCACTTTATTCATACGTCAGTAAAGGAAAACTGCATAATTATAAAAGTAAATATTTTACAAATTTTCTAATCCATACAGTTATATGCACAGAACAAATCAGATAGTAAAATCAGTCATTTTAGTTTTGAGAAATGTTTACAGAATACTTTTAATTCGGCGATGAGACACGGAACTACTTTACCTCCGCCGTTATCAACTTCGCTGGACGCACTCCACTGTGCGTGCTCGTTAAAATTACACGCGGGTAGGGGCAGTGACATTTCTTTACGGCTAATTTCATAAGTGCTCACTTTATTGTGATCAGCCGTTAATGATTACCACATCTTAATTTTACCCGTGCATTATCAGTGTGTAACGTTTTTTATTCTGTTCTGAACAGCTCGATTTCCTGTTTGCCACGTGCGTGTATAGGAATCAACGATCGTACAAAACTTTTCCACGCATACATATTTCAAGTATAAGGTATTATAAGGTATGCAAATGTATAGTGCAGATAGACATATCTCTATTATAAATTACACTTTATGAATGCAAACTATGGTCCGGAATAAACTCTTATCTACTGAAGGGTGTTCCAAGGCCGTTACGTCACGAGCTCTGAGCGCAGGATAGAGGTGCCACGCAACGCAGCAGCTTATTTTCTCCCCCTCCCGTCTTCATCCCTTTTAGTTAAACTGAAATCAGAATTTCGGTCATCACATCGGGAAAAGTTCATGGGGAATAAGGAAATAAGGGCTTGGAGGTAGATAAGGGACCGGACGGATTGCCGATTGAAAAAACATTGTTATTATTTCAGTATCTTACTCTTAGCAACGATTCCACGAATATCTTTAGAATCAGTCATGATATATCAAAACTTAACATCAAAGTAAAATTTAAAAAAAAATCCCCTTTTAAAACCACGCTATTAAAAAGATCAATGAAAGGCACACCCACATGAACATAATGTTTAAATCTTGCATCCCATACCACTGAGAGGTTGATTGGGCGGTTAGTTTTTTTCCCCCTACAAGATATGTGAATGTTTCTAGTCGCTTCCGGCCTGCTTATTTACTTTAGGTGAATGGCAGAGATGAACACATATTTTGGCTTGAACTAACTATTCAAGTGAAATATTTTATATTTATTTCTACTATACAAAACACAGCAACTTAAACAAGGAAATTCAACACATATTAGAGAAAATAAGATTGGTACAACCTTCAGTTTTATAAAACTAAATGGCTATGTGTAACCCAACATAAGTCGTGGTAAAACGAGCTTAAAATCAATAGTCCACAGTCGTAAACAGGGACGTATACCAATACCACGACACGGCATCGGAATAACAGCAGTAAAACGTTCTTCATAACATCCGTTAAATTAAACTAACTAAATCAGACTGTGCTGATACAGGAGGCCATTTACTGGTAGACCACCCACAAATCGACAAACACCACCAGGTGTTAAAGGTCCAGATTGACTTGCCTATTAAATTTTTTACTGCAAATTGCCTTCACGAAACACCTGTGCCAACACACACTGAACCTCCCTCAACTTGGTTTTACCATTCAACAGCTAACAAATAAGTAGTACCGCCAGATCCATTCGATGAATAAATATCAGTAACGCGAGCACAAACGATACACTCGTAAAAGCCTTATAATGTTTTTTTTTGTAGGAAACTTACGATGTGACATAACGGTGCCGCGAAAGGGCAGACTGAAAACGAACGGGCGGATCCCGCTGCGAACACATGCGGCGTTTGTAACGTGTCATGTTTCACGCTAACTGCCGCCATCGCTAGCTTGCATGGTAGCCAACATAAACATGCGAGACTTGAAATTTCTGCAAAGACCAAAAAAAAACTTACAAGAGGAGAGAGTTACTCGGAAGTTTGCGGCATTAAGAACGCCTGCAGCTATCGCCATAATTTACGTATACCAGCTTTTACCACAGAATTATAAACATAACTGTGGGTGAGAAATAGTTCAGTTTTTTTTTATACAATACAATAAGTTTTCCAAATGCTTTATATCCTTAGAATGATACCGTAGCAATAAAGTCCCATAATCACGCACAGTAGGGCGAATATACTGTACGGTAGTCCTTGCGTATAAGGAGCGAAGAAGTAATCGATACGCATGCCATAGGTCGATTTAGCGCTCACCTTGTGGTTCGGAAACGTAAACAGCTCTAAGTATCCAGAGCCAGTTGGAAGTAATGAAATTGAGTGCTGTTTGCACCCAGGATTTTCTGTTCTCCTACTGCTCGATAAGATCGCTGAAAGATCTGCTCCAGAATTACGTTTCTGCAATACACCACCCATTAACGTGAAATCTTCAAACGGTTATGTGGTTGCTCCATGTTTATCAGCGTCATTGTACGAAAATGTCTGAGTAATACACAGCTTCCAGTAACCCAAGCTCATTAGAATAACACCCTAGTCGTCACTATGCTTAGAGAAGAAATAAAGAATAATGTTAACACTTTACACGCCAATAAAATTTATGTTGAAGAATATTACCGAAACGGAAACAAACACACTTTGTGCAGGTAAACGTGTATCAAACAAGAGAGACTACACAGAAAAGCTAAAATTTAGGAGGCTGATTAAGTATAAATGTAAAATCAACTATGTGTAATCTCCTGGCCTTGTAATGGACACAAACTTTAAGGTCTTGCCAAAAAGAAATATCACACCACTCTTCTGTACCTTATAGGTATACCTGCAAATACTGTGGGTTATGACAATACACCACACTTTTTCTAACACAACAAATTGCAGCAATAAACGTAAACACTGATAAAAAACCATTACGTTAAAGTAACCTCCATGTGAAGTATTTATTTTAATAACAGCACATTGATGGTCTTGTATAATTCAATTATCACTTGACATGATTTGCAGAAATGTCCACCTAGTTCAGCCGTTCGATTTTGAATTCTTATACTTCGCAAATAACCCTGTAAGATTAACTATTTTCACATTCTGCGGTAACTATCCCTTAAAATAGAAAATTTCCTGCAGGTACGCTATGGACACATATTGGTTACACATTGCCCGTCTGAAAAACTTGCCAAAATTATGGCTGGTAAGAAGCGGCAAGTCACATTTTAACTAGTGGATACTGGTTAAGATACCCTTCCAGTGTGAGCTACGAAGAGCCAATGCGGATGGTTTTAACGTCCTGAGGCTATGCAACTCGCCACCAATTGGAGCATGCGGACTGACGCCAACTAACATAAGCCCTCCGTCGTTGTTTCTAGACATTACAAGAATTTTTTCACCCACGCAATGAATAAAAACGAGGGACTGGAAATGAGGCCGTGTCCGAATTGACAAATTTCGTTATTTCGTTATTTTGTAAATTCGTGATTTGGTAGTTATCAATCAATCCGGACGTTGTCGACAGTCACTTGTTTAGCACTCACGGCCACACATTATTACATTAAAAGTGCAAAATATTTTTATCTAAATTTAATGCTTAAAACAGACGTAATATTTCTGCAATAATTACTGGTACTACGAATACGTTAACAAATAAGAAAATAATAAACTATGCAATAACGACATTAAAATTTCTTATACATATATATATATATATATATATATATATATATATATATATATATATATATACACATACACACACACACACACACACAAAGTACAACACTTACTTGCTTTTTAAGACATGTCTAGTGTATTTTATGTACAGTTATTTGTTTTAAATGTCACTATTATTTACGCATTCGCGCACGTGTTTTTTTTAAGTAAAAACAAACATGGCGCTGATTTCGTCATTTCGTAGTTTTGCTAACATCCGCTAGATACGAAATACGTAATACCAAATGACCAAATTCGTCACCATTTTTGTATACAAAATCGGGTCACGTGATCATTTTACCTACAAAATCTGCCCATTCGGACACGGCCTGAGGCTTGGAACGGTAGCAAGCTTTGCTCCTGTGGATGAAGGATTGCCTACAGCAAGGACGCTTAACACCAGAACTGCCGAAGCACGACCACCATGGGCAGGGGTTGTTCCCCTGCCTCTAATTACACTGCTTGGTGTTCCTTTACAGTTTCCTTAAGAACATGTTATTGCTAGCCGTATCGTCCTCGTGTATATAATTACAATGCTCTGAGCGCGCGTACGCACATGTGAGAGCGCGCTATTCAGAGGGAACTTCTAAAAATACAAGCAAAATTTGCAATAGGTCTGTACCACACAGTCACTATTAGAGCAACTGCCAATTTATTAAAATTCTTGAAGAGAAAAACCACACGTAGCTTTTGTACATACGTCTTATACACAGACTATTAATATCACCCCAAGCTAAATTACCAAACGATAACACATCATATTTAGTAGTCACCGAGGATTAGCATACATTTCCATTGATTTCGTTCGATGTACCATCACCAGATCAGGCTCGTTGTACATAAGATTTGTCAGCAATTTCTCGCAACATCATACGTACACTACAATATACATTACTCACGAAGTTTCATTGAAGTACACTGAGCCAAGGATTTCGCCATAGCTGCAGTACTACTAAATACTGTTCTACGCAGGAACTAAATCTTCGCGAATAACATGACTACAGGCAGTTCGCGGTAAAATGAGCACTTTCGAAACACCTGCTTTAAGATCTACTTGTATTCACGTTGTGTAATATTCCGCCTTATGTAAAATTAACATTGCCATGGACCTCATCACTTTATCCATGCGCCGGTCAAGTAAAACTGAAATGATTAGAAAAGTAGATATTTCACGAGTCAAATAATTTTTACGCTTCGATGCATTAAAAATAAATAAAAATAAACTGAAAGAAATAATTTAAATTATCACAAATGGTTACGTTACACTTTTTATTCGACGTTAAGATATGGAACTACTTTCCATCCATCGTTACCAACTATACTGGGCGCATGCCACTCAGTACGCCCGTTAAAATGTATGCAGGTATGAGCAGTGGCATTTGTCTAAGGTTGAGTTCAAAAGTACTCACTTTATCGCGAACAGTCTTTAATTCCGCGTTAAAAGTGAGCCCGAATACGCAAGAAAAAAAAAAACTGCCACGATCCTTGCAGAGACACGTACAACAAAAAGTCTAAAATCCCACCGGAATGCAAAATCTTGACTAGGAAAGTTCACTTTCGTTTCGACGAGGAAACTTTAATGGCGAAGTGTCAAAACAGCCGCGGAATTACGGACGGGTGGAAGGCAGAAAGGGAAGAGGAAATTTGCGCACATCACTGTCACCGTTATGGTAATTTCATTCTTGGAAGATCACAGTAATATCATTCCCCAGCGGGCAGAAATTTGCTTCCTTGCAGAAATCTTAGCAGCTCAGCAAAGGTGATTATGAAAACACGAGTAGGACCGTAATTCTGTTTCAAAAGAATTTCAGACTCAATTAGGTCACTTGGACACCCGTATCGGTCGATCGCACAGTTGGCGTGCTAGTAATCCGGGCAACTTTCCGTTTGTTTCTAGTCTTTAATTTCTTTCCAACAAGCATAATATCCTATCAAGTTAAGACTGAGAAATCTGCTCCAAATATATCAAATTCTACCGCAAGCCAGTGAAAACATCCCAACTGAATCCCTAATTTTCGCAGATTAAAAAATGATCTATTAATGTAAGTAGATACAAAGCCAGAAATCTGAACCTCATAAAAACACGCTCGTTCTCATACATTCGTTCAAAAAATTTAACGTCTTTACAACTCTAATTGCATGCAACTGCACACGAAATTTTTTCATTGAAAATAATTGTCATCTTTTACCGAAAATGTATGAATTACGTATTTTATAATATCCATACATAGTATAAAACAAAGTCGCCCAGCCGCGTGGGTCTGTGTATTCGGCTACGGCTTCTAAACAACTCTGATAGGCTCCGTGTATCGATAGTTCTTTTGGTCTAGGCTCCGTGTATCGATAGTTCTTTTGGTCTAGAATGCTCGGAATATGCATATTATGAAAGTGCATGTGAAAGTGCAATGCTCGGAACCAGATCCGAAAATCGCTGACGTGGTTTGAACCCAAATTTATTTAGAGATTTTATTTACCGTCGCTTAAGTTTTAGCTGACCATTCAGCTTTCGTTGTGTTCGCCATTACAGTGTGTAACGTTGAGGGAATACGGGTTTTAGTGCACTTGCCATTTGCGCCGTAACCAGTTTAAAGTCTCAACATTAAACTGTATACTTACTTTGCCGCCATACCTTTGAAAATCACGTGCCATTTAATAATTTTAACACGCCGTTCACATAAATATTTTGAAATGCCAGGATACATTCCTTGGTCCAGTTTTAATGCAATACATTCACGAAGTGAACTTAAGAGAAGAGATCTGTGCGGATCTTAACATCGAGGTCTCGAGAGCCGATGAGGGTGAAGCGAGGTGAGTATGGAGCAGCGCCGGAATGCAAGGGCGGGGAAACGGGAGAACCAAGAAAAAAACCCCGCCGACCAGCGACATCGTCCGGCACGACTCCCACATGCGAAAATCCGGGGGGACGACCCCGCCGGGAATCGAACCCTGTTCGCCTTGGCGGAAGGCGAGTAGTCTAACCACTACATCACCACGTTACCCCCAATATATTAATGTTACGTGGAATAAATGTCAAATGCACCACACTGGTGAATTAACTTAAAACAGCCGTGCTTAAACACGCGCTTTCGGCAGTTTCGGTTGCAATTCATCAGCCAATGTTTGGGGATACGCGCTAGTGCCGAAAATGTTATACTAGTTACGCGATGTTTACAAACCTGTCCGCGGCCTTTGAATTTTCTCTCTAAGTCAACCTCATCTGTTTTCTAGCACAATATCACAGCAGAGCAAAGAATGATGTTAATGGATTTCGTTTTATGACGCCAAATCTTCAACACACGAACCTGTGCATTGTGTAAGGTTTCGCGTGAAAGTGCGGAGTTAGTAAACATCTCCATGAGGTTTTGTATATGTGACGCTGAGCAGGCGTGGTCTATCGACTGTTACTTCCAACTTTTCTGAAGCCCTGCTAGAGTTCTACTTCCAGGGTATTCCTCCGCCTTACGCAAAGCTTACCCAAGTCTAGAAAATTACACCAAAGAGACAACGCACCGCATTTTTGCGCCACTAAGATTAACAGTGTTTTCAATAAGAACTATTTCGTACTAGGCTTTACCAGCATATCTATTATCTCTATTTTATTAATATTGACTCATAAATGAAGTATTATAATTTATATACATACTATATGCAATAGTTCAGATTGACCTAAAAATAAGATATTCCTTTTTATCAGAAGTATAAAACGCTTGTGATACACGACACATCTACGAGAAAACCAAACTAGTTGTGCATGTGGTGCATTTTCAAATGCTTGATTCAAAAAGCGCGAATAAACAGCTAAGTATAGTCGATTTAACAAACTAACATGTACACAGCAAAACATAGCGCCCAATAAGAAGAGTTCGTCAAGTGATAGGAGACGACTCGTTGAGACTGTACTCCGTTGTCTCAAAATACTACTGCCAGTGACATCAAACATATTCATTAGCCCCTACCAGTGGCGGAAATTCGGAGGGCAAAGGGAGACAAGTTACCCTCTCTCCCATTCTATGAATTATTTTACATCATATTTTGAAAACCAAGCTATTTTTAAAACTATTATGAAAGCTATTTTTAACACACCTATAGTGAAAGAGCAACTAAGTAGAGAGGACAGACTCCCATACATTGCGCCGAGGCGTTATGTCGCAAATGACAATTGAAATTAAGAATTTTGTAAACATAGTCTGTAATTTGAACTTGACTAGAACACTTGTTTATAACATTATAAATGTAAAAGAGGCTTACTTAATTTCAATGTGACGTTTACAATAATTTAAGCGATTTTTCTAGAACATATTTTACTATGAAATTTGAGCGAATTTTTGCATCCCTAGTTACAAGAACAATTGACAATGTGTCAGTGTTTTCGACTGCTCGCTCAATTGTCAGCGTCGCAAGTGAGTAAAATTAAGAAAGACGCAAAAAAATTCTTGTAGCCGAAGCGTCACACTGACAAATCGTGCAATTCCAAACATAAAAATAATACGCAATAATCTGCGACTGAAAAGGTTAACGGCCTTGCCCGAATACTGCATTCACCTAGCCGCCGGAGACAGGTGCTGGTGTGAACCTGGCTTCGGCAGGTCGCGCGGACTGCAAAGCGTCAGTGCAAGTGCACCTGAGCGAGGCGTGCTCAACGCGCCGGCGAGCACAAAAATACCTGGCAGGCACTCGGCTCCAGCCACGGCGCCTGGAATTCGGGAGCCTGGAACGGCGCGGCGAACACCACGCACTGCAAGCAAAAGTAAAGGCTACCACCCCCGCAGCTCACCCCTTCGCAAACCTCTACCCACCCCCTGCGTGAACGAGGCAAAATCTATCGCAAAAAAAAAAAAAAAAAAAAACACCTCAGCATTACCTTTAACGATGAGTTCATTAATAAGTAAATGCATACAAAAGGAGCAAACAGAATACAAACTCATATATGGATGCCCAAAAGCGCTAACATGTCGGGAGCGACCAAATATTGTGCCTTTGGTGCGTGTGGACCCATCCCGCAGTGCTGTATCTATCGCATCAGAGTTCACTTCAAATACAGACAAAAAGGCGAGTGCTCAAACAAAAAGCTGTTCACGATAAAGTGAGCACTTTTGAAATCAACCTTAGAAAAAGTCACTGCTCCCACCTTAGTATATTTTAACAGGTGCAAAGCGTGACATGCGTCCAGTAAAGTTGGTAACGTTCGAGGGAAAGTAGTTCCATATCTTAACGTTGAATAAAAATTGTTAGGAATTCATTTGTATAACTTCTATTATTTATTTCACTTTCGGTTTTTTTATGCAGCGAAGTGTAAAAATGAGCAGATTTGAAAAAAATATTTACTTTTCTAATAATTTCACAGTTTCACTCGACCGACGCACGAATAAAGTGATAAGGCCCATGGCAGGGTTAATTTTACATAAGACGGAAGAATACACAACGGGCATACAAGTAGATCCTAAGTAGGAGTATCAAAAGTTCACATTTTACCGTGAACATCCTATACAAGGAATGTATTTTGCAGTGCGCATTTGCACGACAGGTGTCCGAGGGAAAAGCCATTTATAAGTGAAACAAATAGGAAAAAGCGCGCCCACAGTTCGCGAATTTGTATCGTGATCAAAACATGGCATTTTAGAACACCGTCATAACCTCTGACGAATCAACGCTTACACACTTTGGATCAGATGTGAGCAGGAAGGTTTGGCAAAGACCAAACACAGAACTCGAACCTCAAAACAATCCCCATGGTAAAGCCCGTAGGTGCCAGCGTGATGATTTGGGGCTGCATGGCTGTGGGTGATGGGGGACAACTGGCATTTATTGATAGTGCAATGGATGCTAAGAAATATATAGAGATGTTGCGCCATAATTTAGTCGGAAGTGCACAGAAGCGTCCGTAAATTCGCCATTTACACAATTCTGTGCTTTACGAATGGGATTTTGTTACGTGCGTTATACCGCGCGAGTAGAGTGCTCATGCGAGCTGCACCTAACCACTCTCCGTGCAACAACATTCGGCTGACAATAAGCACTATCTAAAACAACGCGGATATGGTATGAACTTAGAACACGATTTGTGCAAGTGCTTGGAGATGCTTATACACTTCCTACAGCGAAGTTTTAAAGCAACTATAATGTATTCTAATTAGTTAAAATATTCTATTCACATAAAAGGGTGGGTGTGTTGAAAATTAATATATGTAGAAACAAACGCGTTCATCACTGTTCAACATGAGACTGACAGTTGCATTGGTGATATAGGCTGTTCACGGTAAACTGAGCATTTTCGAAAGACCTGCTTAAAATCTACTTTTACGCACGTTGCGCAGTCTTCCGCCTCATGTAAAACTAACACTGCAATGGGCCTCATTTTATTCATGCGTCGGTCAGGTGGAAAAGTACATGTTCTTACTCTTATACACAGTGAAAAAACTGAAACGGAAAGAAATAGTTTAAGTTATCACGCACATGTATCTCACACTTTTAATTCCACATAAGGCATTAAATTATTTCTCCTTCATAGTTACTAACTTTACTGGACGCATGCCGCTCGGTGCGCCCTTACATAATAGCAGTGACTTTACACACTTTAGGCGAATACATGCGCAGAAGACAAGCATCTGTTTACACGCAGCTATGGTCTATGCATCGCTCTAGTTGAGAAGGTGTGAGTTCACGACGAAACGCTGCAATTCCGGGAGCACCAGCAGACCCGATGCGAAACTGGGGCAGACACGACTAAGGCGCGAGCGACGACAGCTACTTGGAGCGGCTTCCCAAATGCGATTAGCCGTCGCTTGCACCAGTTTGCAAGTTGCAGAGGAAAAAAAAAAAAAAAAAAAACTGAATGCCACCAATGTACTCGCTAAGACTTCCAAGTTCACTGCACGTGTAGCGCGATTTGAGCCCTTAATGGGATAGTTTCTGTCGTTTATGTGCTACAGAATTGAGACGTGGTAACTTTCAAACCACGAAGTTTAAAAAAAAAACTGATTAAGATCTATAGTGTCGGTCAATTGCAACGATCACAGTGTTCTATTAGTAGTAGGGGCGGCGGGTTCCTGGGACACCGAGCAAGCGTGGTCTAAGTCGCATTTGGTGCAAGAGAGTGCCAAATTGACATTCAAAATAGATTAATTGAATAATTAATTATATTAACTAGCTGATTAATTAAATTGATTAATTCAACTAACCGAATGAATAAAGAATGTTTTGATAACAAAACTTTTATTTTAATATTTTACAATTATTTGATATTAAAGAATGCTTATTAACTTATTCATGTTATAAGGGTAATATTGGCGGAGCAACATCAATGTGTTCCGTGTGAGGTCTTCTTGAGGCCAACTGACCAGAGGAGTGTGTTGTAATTGTTTATATAAGAGTTAATGTTGGTGTATGAATGGTATAACGGCCATTATATATATTTTTTTTGCCTGTGGCTGATTTGCGGAGCAGGCTACATGGCCAGGTAGAAGGTCTGGAGGCATACTGAGGATTTGACTAGTTTAGATATGGCAGAAATATTTTCTTTTCAGCGAAGTAAACATCTTTAATCAAAAGAGAGATTGAAATAGGTTACCGAATTAATTACTTTGATCACTCCTCGAATAGCATAAAAGTAACGAACTATTTCGGCAAAACAAATTCGTTAAACTGATTTTAATCATGCGACAAAACTGTTTTCTTTAGTAAATATCTACTTTAATCACATAACATTGAATCTACAGACATGTATTCATGTGATTACACAATGGAACAAATTAAACGAAATGCCCAGCTAACACAATAAAATTTCATCTACCCACATGCACGTCACCCTCATCGGCTCTCTAAACATGCAATGAAAATCAGATGAACTGATTTATTAATTAAACAGCGCGAAATTTTTTTCTCCAAACACAAATATCCAAGAAAATTGCTTTGCTCTCAACACCAAGTTAAAATACGTATGTATTTTTATGTGATGGCTACTTGTATGTGACACAAATTACATAAAATGTTGTAAATCTGAATAATATGTACAGTTCTATATACATTTTAAGGTGCATAATATTCCCCCATAATAGTATAAGCAGTCCTGTTATAAACAATAGTTTAGCGAAACAAATATCTCAAACAGTGTAAACGCACAACCTGGTCAAAGAAATCGGCGCAAGCTCTTACGATGGCAGAGACCACCCATTTCGCTGTTTCACTCAAAACTCCTCTCACACCCCATCACGGAGACAACACTGGCAGGAAGGGGGAGAGTTTCGGAGCCCGTCCTCCGCAACCCACCTGAACTTTTGTAAACCAAGCTAGACATTTAAAAATCTGTGATTGAAACTTGTAATTACCAATAATGATGTGTTTTGCAGAAAGTTTGGAAAATTACGAAGACAATTCTTTTATAATTGAAGAACTCGCAATTTCTTATGCAACTGACGATAATGACACAAAAGTGTTGTCCCTCAAAGCTCCGAAACCTTGGTTTACCTTAAATCAGGAATTGAAAATGAGTTTCCGACATCAACGTATGAAGTACACGGTTTGAAATGGGACTCTGGAGATATAGCTTATGTTGACTATTTTCACTATGTGAATGAGATGCTGCTCGAGGACTACCATGTATACGTGTTAGGAAATATGTAGAAAGACATTTTAAAAAGTCTGATTAAACCACAAATTGTAAACATCAGAAGTCATCATGACTGTTCAAGCATTAATTCGCTAGTAAAACGTTACAATACTATTGATTGTGATAAAAAAAATGTTCTGTTCGCAATGCAAAAGCGAAACTATTAGAGAATATTTGTTCCAACATCCTACTTATGTGTAAAGACAATAATGTAGAAAATTGATCTGTTACAGGTCCAGACACACGTAAAAACTTTCAAATGGAGTCATTCTATCCATAGTAGACTTACTTCAGGTTACAGGCGAGTGGGGTTCACATCTCTAAAGAACATATACTCCCAATTCCAGATGTGTAATGAAGATGAAGATTGGAGCTTTGCACAATCCTTCGAAGAAAATAATTATACAGAACGAGTATTGTGTATTAATCAAGATGACCGTCCAGCATTTAACATGCGACCTGATAGCAAACTGACTTGCTCATCTTGGGATCTGTGTTTTAAAAACAGACACAAAGAAATTATAAAAGAGCCCGGATTTATACAAATGAAATATAAACTAAGTAGAGGTTTTAAGACAGCCCCACTGTGTGGACTGAAACATGTAATAACAAGCAACACACCATACAAATTCAAGGAAGTAGCATCACTAAAATATCACCTTACGGTATGTGGGACTGTAAAGTGTGGCAGAGTATCGTTTGTGTCTGTAAGTTTGATTTAACCAAGCTGAATTTAGGAAAATACCAAGATGATGATTAAACCTTCCCAACAGCACACTCATGGCAAAGTGTCAAAAACATTTTTTCTTCGAAAAAAAAAAAAAATAAAAAAAAAATAATAATAATAATAATAATTCTATGGTGAAAAAAATATAAAAGGAACAAACATACAGCAGCAGCATGTCAGTTACGATGGAGAGGTTCGACTCAACACTTCAATATGTTAGTGCTACTCCAGGTTACAGGCGAGCATGGTTTCAACATGAAGAACATGGTCCACTAGAAATTCAAATATTCAATGAAAGGAGAACATTGGTGTTTCTCGTTAATTAGTCGAACAGAAACTTTTAAAGTGTTCGATGTTCGTTATGGGAGAAAATTTTGTCCTTTGTATAATATGCGACCTGACAGCAAGCTACCTTGCAATGAGAGTCAACTAGCATTTGAAGCCTTTTCTAAATCCATAATGAGATGCAAATCATGTAAGAAAATTGAATACTTCATGCATAAGGGATATTGCTGTTCTTTACATATAGTGTGGACAGAACACTGTGTCAACAAGGAACATATTACACAGATAGATAATCAAGAATTAAAGTCATCCTGGGGCTGTGGCAATGGAGCATTTGATTAAGCAAGAACACTTAAATGACAGACTATATAAAGGAGAGCTTTTAATATTAAATTGTCAGCATGGCTACCATCTTCACTCCAACAATCACAAACAAAGTCCTGTAAGTAGGATACAGAAGAGTATTCTTTAAGCTGTATGACGGTATTCTACAAGTTCAAGTGTGTAACAATATCGAATATTGGTGCTACATTTATGATTCCAGTCTCTGCATTCACTTTGAAGAAGGATTAGCATGCAACAATTGTTCTGTGAGGTATATCTGCCCCAAAAGGAACTTCCATCTACATTTCAAGATTTGAAGTCAGCCAGCCTTACTGAAGAATTGGAGGAAGAGCACAACAATGGGGTAGTCACCTACCAACTCACCAGACCTGTTCAGGGAACTGCAATCCATTGGCAAGCAGTGCCACTACCGCGATAAGCTCACCGGGACTAGCACCGTCTGCCATTGAGAATAATGAATGTCTAGGGTTATCGTTACAAGAATGTTCTGGTTATCACCCCAGCCTCTATCAGGAAAGTGTTTTACTCTTGTGAGTTATTGAGTTTCATATAAAGAAAATTAAGGAGAAACCCGTCTTTGTATGAGTAGGCCACCTCTTAACATGCTGATGCCTGTACTAGCAAACAGAATATTTATATTGTCTACCCGATCCTGCAGCCAGGACGGAGCAGAACAATCGGCACAGAGGAGAGCGAGACCGGCGCGGCGGGAGGAACTATTTAACTGTCGCGTAAGTTACATTCGATATGTGTAGGTGAGTGTTAATTAAGTGATTGTAACCAACAGAGAGATAGCGATAGGGACTTTAATTAAGACTGAGATAGAAATTAAATACTGCACTCACTGAGAACAAAATTAATACTGGATTAAAGTAGTTTAATGTTGTAAATAATATCCGGGTAAATGTCTGTATCATAACAAACAAATTAAAATTTTAATTTAGTTCATTCATTTTATTAAGAACCCTCCATCGCTCACGAACTAAGACATGTCCCCGGCGTCTTATAACGGTGCTATGAACAATTCGTTACCTGGAACAGTAGCAACGTTTACGACTCGGTTATAGTCTGATCACGGTAAAGTGAGCACTTTTGAAGCCCTAGTTACTTTCCCTTTCATACATTTTTTATCCTTTAACCACATTTTTAAATAAATATTCACATGCATGTAATGAACATGGTGTGTATATTCCACCGCACTTCGAAGATAGCGTCTAATGCTACAATAAAATATATTTGTTGACAATTATTCCAATTTAGAGGGCTATCGAAATTGCCCACTTTACCGTGAATAGCCAATACCCATAGGGAAGGTAATTGGGCACTGGGCCTCGCAGTGTACAGTATCATCCTAATATAACCTCCTTGTCCCTTATGTAAATGTCAACAGTGTGTCTGACTGGGTTAAAAATATCTCTGGTAATTTTTGTATACTATTACAAATAAATAAAGAATTGGGTGTTGTAACTCCCTCCCTTAGGAAGGAATTCGTAGCCAACCGGCGTCCTTTGCGAGTCAATGATCAATGACACCTTACGATGGAGGAGCGGTGGAACACACTAGTAGTAGAAACGACAGTATCCAGTTGTTAGATCAGCTGGGAATCGAGTCCTACGGAGGGAGCTTTACATGCTAACGGTACGGCCACCGAGGTCTCTACTAAATCACTCTACATTACGTAATCCTAGTTTTGTTCAAAACGCACTATTTATTAATCACAAATGAATAAAATCAAGTTATAAAAGGTACTGTGAAAAAAAATATTGCAGTTAACTGAATATTAACTTCCTTCAAAAAGAATTTAAAAAAATCAACGTTTGAGTGTAGCACCACAGTTAAACATATCTATTGAATTATTCTCACAACTAACTAACCCGTGAAATAAAAATAAAATTATGGGTTTTGAAGGGGGGAAAAAAGGAGAAAAAAAAGGGGGGTCAGCTGCACAATTGGACTGTGTATACATCAGAACTAGCACAGAATCTGTATGAAACACATAAACCATCATGCCATATTTTATGCCCCCCCCCCCCCCGCGTGCAGCAAGGTCGGAGTCAAGTTCGTGTCCAGTATGCGAGTGGGATCTGACAGCCGCACAACAAACCCAGAGGATCGATAGCGTCACGGCACATCCGTGACTGACAGTCCTCGGCGCCGGCTGGAGATAAATGTTTCAGGATTCACGTCGCATGCTTATGAAAAGGAAGGTTAAACAGGGCGCCCTGGCACGAACACGTCTCTGCGATATTAATTATGAGTATCGCGGTGGACGGGCCGGACAGGGGAGCCTCCGACAAAAAGAGATCGGAGAACGTGCAAAGGACAAAAGGCGGACAAGTGATGTGGCAGCAAAGTCAACGTTAGGGCTATCTGACAGTTAACTAAACACGTTGGTGAGTCTGTCTCGGATATTCAACTCTTGGGGAATTTGCTACGCCACACACTACGGCAAAGATATAAACTGAGAAATGCCTAACGCTGCGATTACAGTGCTTTATATTTTTAAATATAATAAATCTAATTCATTCGCGACATTTTCTGTCACAAGGAAAACTCGATAAAATAATCTAAATGGGTCCATTAACACACACCTAGGTCCTCGAGACTTGGAAATACACATCTACTTCCTCTTACGCTATGTTGTCATTTATACGTCATTTTTTTTTCTTGTTTAGGCCCTAAACATTTAACGGAAGTTTTCAACCTATACAGAGTATGGGGAATACTATACAAAACATAAGCATGAGAATATACTAATTCTGCGTTCTGGTGGCACATGAATTTGGTAACATCGCTGTTTATTCAAATGGTTTCCTTACCAACGCAAGAAAAACAGCATGCGGGGATTTTTTTTTTTTTTTTTTTTTTTTTTTTTTAAGAGTGCTTCGACATTATTGGGTCGAAAATTTGCGAACAATTTCTCAAAGCATCAACAGTAACCGGCACTTTCACATCTACGGCTGAGAAAGATGGGTCTGTTGTCATTTCTGGGTTGAAGTTCAGCTCCTCTACTAGCAGCTCCAGGTGCACTGTCGGTAAAGGGCTTGGAAAGCGGGAAGGAACAGAAACAATTAGTCTCCATCCTCTACCGCAGCTCTTTCCACTTGACGGAATGCTTAAAGATAAATGATAAGGAAGGTGCAATCGATGACTCCATCGACCACTTTAAGGCATACTGGCTCATTTGCAAAGATTGAAATCTACGAAATGCCGAGGAAAAGAAACATTTCTAGGGTATGTGCTAGAAGAGTAAGTAACAGCATTTTTTTGTACAACTGAAGTAACTAGAATTGTCAGAAACCCATCTCTGAAACCACGCAATACATTTTTTGCATCGCCCTATTCACTGCATGAGAAACGTCCACACGTGAGTATCATTTTTTAAGCTACTTACTCTACAACCTGGTATGAGACACGTGGCAACTATTTGGAAACCATCGATTAGCTCCCTTTGGAGTACTCACGCAGAGTACTGGTGCATCAGCTGTTACCATTTGCTTGCACTGCAAAAGACAAAGAATCTCCAGAAAACTCAAGAGAAAATAATTAAGTACTAAAGGATCACGCGGATGCACCATAAAAAGATAATGAACACAAGTTCTGCTACTTCATAGAACATCATAAGCGCTAATGAAGGTATGTTCTAGGTTTTCCCCGTAATCAAATACGAAGAGAGTCTTAACCCAAATGCCATGTCCCACGTGATCCGTTTACGTGAAACAAGTTTTTGAAGTAAATAGTTATTTTGCAAGATAGCGTGCAGCAATGCTATTAGCTTCCACAAGAGTAAACATTCCCCAGTTGAAATTGCACAAAAGTGGAAGACGGGTACCGAATTCTAAGTTATACAATCCCATTCCCAGCCCGTTTTTGTCTACGCCTCATCACACGCTTCAGAAACACACACGGAGCAGTTGAGATGCAAACGTGCCTTGCTTCCCGAAGCTGCACTTATTCAAGATGGCAATCATAAGATGTACACAAAGGATATGGGGAAGAAAAACTAAATTCAAAATTAGATCTAAAAAAAGCCTCGATTTCAAATACATATATAACTTACAGTAATGACACCTCTGCCCTATCCTGGCGTTTATCATCATTTGTTCAAATATGCCTGCTCCTACAGCTGGTTTGCCAGACATAAAACTATTCACGAAGCCCTGCCTAATTCTCAGTTACTTCTTTCGCACATGTAGCACTGCTCGAAAAAAAAAAAAAGTAAAACCCCAAAAATATACGAAACAAGGAGCCCTCCTCCTTCTTTCCTTATTCTTATCTACACAACTTCAAGGTCGAGCCAACACAGTTCGAATGAAACATGTACAATGTGATCACGCGAGAGCTTAAATGCTTTTAACTGCCTGCTGATCGAGCGAGTACATATACGGCTATTACACAGTATGAACTAAGATCACGATCTGTTTTCTGCATTATCAGTTATCGTGTCCATGCGATCGATTCGTAATACAGAACTGTTGTAAAGGATTAAAATAGCAATGCAATAATTAAAATGCAGATATTCATGATACAGATACGTCAATAAATCTTAATGGTTACATTACAAAAACTAAATGTGAAGGAAGGGAAATAATAGTAACAGAGGTAAGTTTTCCCGATGACTAAATGAAAAGGCTTGTCACTATTGCAACTTCTGTGCCACGAAACTAGTAGCGGCGGCAACACACAAATCAGAAATGATAAGCCACCAACTGTCGCAACTACAGGAACTAATAGTACCAACTCTTGGCAAAATGCGAATAAAGCCAACAAATACGAACGTTGAGATGAACTCATTTAATAGCGAAGTAGTGAAGAGGATAGTGCAATAACTTTATACCGTGTATATGAATAGGGGAGGGGGAGTGTGCCTGCAATATGGTTCTGTCGCAGCGAGACACTGAAATATTCTGAAGACGGATGGGGTTTCGGTTACAAAATGTGCAAAGGAGAATGGAAAGAAATTATAGCGTAGCTCGGCGTGTACCTTACACGTGAGTTATCTGAGAAAAATGAAACTGAGGCGAAAGCCGCGCTGAATTTTGAATTGATGAAACGTGGATTCATCCTGACTATACTGTAAACAAGTCTTGGCAAAACGAAGATGCAGGGAAATTTTATTGAGAGAGAGCGCTATACATTTTACATGTAAAACAAAATATGACGACTACCTCAGTAAAATTAATGGTGAAAATTTCGCCGGGTTAAAGACAGTTCGTTCATTACAAATCCATGTACTCTGCAATCCACCCTTTTCAGTATGTTCAAGAAAACGAGTCTTCCACGGTTTCAACAGTGTGCAGTACGATATTACGGGCGGACTAGAAACCAAATACGCTAGATTTTCTAATTATGAGAGGGAATACAAATTGTTATAGCGAATGAAGTCTTATCTTACCCCTACAATATGCCGCACTGGCAATATTTTTTTTGTGCGTGGGGTAGCAGCTGCAAGGCTATCACGATACCATTCTTTCAGTCCCACTGAACACATTTGGAAACCGGGTAAAAAAAAAAAAAAAAGGTGATGGCAAGCAACAACCTACTTCAGTTGTCGTACAGTGTTCTTCCACTAAAATTTTTCTATGTAAAACCATCATCAACGACAAAGACGACCGACCAAAACCTTATAGTTAGGTTATGTCTCTTCAAAATATCAACTGGAAAAATACTGTCAATGTAAACTTGCACGAGAACGAGTGTTATTAACAGTGGTGTGAGTACTAGTAACCAGAAAAGCAAAACTACACAGGTAAGAGAGAATACAACGATACACTTTTTCATTATGTTGTTTATCGCTCAGCATACTACATACAAAGCCAGTAGCTCGCAAAAAAAAAAAAAAAAAGTGGGCCTACTTACTGTAAATTGGCCAGACCCATTCCTCCTCCTCCGCAGCCCGACGTAGTGGGTCTATCCAAATGGGTATAGGCTGTTCACGGTAAAATGAGCACTTTTGAAAGCCCTGCTTAAGATCTACTTGTACGCACGTCGTGTATTCCACCATCTTATGTAAAATTAACATTGCCATGGGCCTCATCACTTTATTCATGCGTCCGACGTGCAAATCTGCGGAATTATCAGAAAAGTAAATATGTTACCAATCTGCTAATTCTTATATTTAAGACGCATTAAAAAAAAAAAACAGAGAAAAACATAATTTCAGTTTGCACAAATGGTAACCTAACACTATTTATTTGATGTTAAGATGTAGAAGTTTTTCCCATTCATCATTACCAACCTTACTAGGCGTATGTCACTCAGTGAGTCCGTTAAAATATATGCACACAGGGGCAGCGACTTTTTCCTAAGGTTGATTTCAAATGTTCTCACTTTATCGTGAACAGCCTTTATCATAGCGCAACGGTCGTCTTCAGAGCCATACACACAATGCCAAAGAAATTGTGTGGCGAAGGGCCGGTACCTCGGCCACACAAGGGGTGGGGAAAATGAAGTGGCAACATCCGGCACACGAAAACATGTGCCTTTGGTAGGGCGACATTACTTGCTATCATAGCAGTTGGTGTGTACGTGCGTGCACGCGTTGAGTTGTGGGGCAGGTTACCCTGCTCAGCTTTCCAGCCCCCTCTCCTTAGCCAAGGCCTGGTAAATCAACATGTGTCCCAATGAAAACTTTTGCAGCCGTAGATCTTCACGTCCTTCGTATGTATAGAGCACAAACTTACCATCAAATGTAAAAATTAATATTGTTTATATATTAATAAAATTACAGAGGTTTTTGGAAGCATAAATGCTCTTTTATGTCACCGATTTTTGCTGCAATTTGTCTATATAAAAAAAAAAAAAAAAAAAAACTTCAAGTATGCATGGCTGTGTTTATTTTGAAATATACGCAGTTAGGGCAAGGGATTATCATTTGTCAAACGTTGATTTCTAACGTTTGCTTACCATCTATGTGATTTTGGGCATGCTGAAAGCATTAACATTAGTTTGTTTTAATTCTCGGCATCATTTTCAACATTAAATTCTGAAATTGTCATGATATACAATGAGCAGACGTATCCAACCACTACAACAAGGTCTGTACATTTTCAAACCGATGTTGGCCCATGTTTGCATCCTCCAGCCCCTCTGCCATGGTGGGACGATTCGAGAGAAATATTGGTATAGGTTGTACGCGGTAAAACGAGCACTTTTCAAAGCACTGCTTAGGATCTACTTCAATACACGATGTGTGCTCTTCCGCCTTATGTAAAATTATCATTGCCACGGGCCTCGTAACTTTATCCGTGGGTCGGTCAAGTGAAACTGTGGAATTATTTAAAAAAATTAGTATTGTACAAATTTGCTAATTTTTACACTTCGATGCATAAAAAACAGAAAGCGATAAGAAAAATTTTAAAGGTTATTACAAATGGTTACCTAACACTTTTTATTTGACGTTAATATACGGAACTACTGTCACCTCCATCGTTACCAACTTTACTGTAAACATGTCGCTCATTGCGCCCGTCAAAATAAATGCGGGTAGGGGAAGTGACTTTTTTCTAAGGTTGATTTTAAAAATGCTCACTTTGTCGTGAACAGCCTTTAGACAGCGGCGGGCCGTCGCGCTATTTTACTTCCCACAAGGAAAAATTTCAGCGATATTCTTTGTACGTGCAGTCTGCACTGCACGACGTGGAGGACCCAGGAACCGGACAAGCAAGAGAATGCTGCACGGGAAATGAAAATAGGATCGCAAGGGGACTCGGGGCACGCCACACGGCACCACCCAAATGCCAATGAGGCAATCGTGCTAAAAGGTTTTCCTGTAGGCAGTGTGCAGGGTTGGGCGGGAGAGAGAAATACCTCATCCGGCCGTGGCTACATCGTAAGTACGACGTTTGAGCTCATAGCCCCTTCAGGAAACCAAATCGGGTACATTCATCGAAGAAACGCGAAGAAAAGTGTTTTGGGAATGACATACGTCGAAGGTTGAAATTGCAAAACCGGCTCCACCTCCCGGGGTACTTCAGGAAAGAAACCAAGGCAATGTCTGCTGCTGCGGACACCAGTTTCCGACCGACATACCTCCACTATAGGCTCGTCAAGAACTATGAAGCTGAACACTTAAAGAGTATAGGCTGTTCGCGGTACAATGAGCACTTTTGAAAGTCCTACTTAAGATCTACTTCAATGCACTTTGTGCAGTCTTACGCATTATGTAAAATTAACATTGTCATGGACCTCATCACTTTATTCATGCGCCAGTAAAGTAAAACTGAAATGATTAGAAAAGTAGATATTTCACGAATCTACTAATTTTTACACTTCGATGCATTAAAAAAAAGACAGAAACTGAAACAAATAATTTAAATTATCACAAATGGTCATCTTGCACTTTTTATTCGATGTAGTTATACGGAGCAACTTCCCATACATCGTTACCAACTTTACTGGACGCATGCCACTCGGTAAGCCCGTTAAAATATATGCAAGTAGGTGCAGTGACTTTTTTTATACGGTTGATTCCAAAAGTGCTCACTTTATCGTGTACAGTCTTTAGATGATCTTATTGCCAAAGGTAGTACATGATTATTTTCCTGCGAGTATCGCAAATAATATTCAGAATGGAACGCTGAGAGGCCTAGGTAATACGTAACCGAACAAGTTTGGTGAGAGAGGAGCACCATTTATGAAATCCCGGATTATTAATGAGTAAGTCAAAATTAACGAAAGTGACGTTTTTTATACGAAACAACGCGGAATTCACGCGGACATTTTAAAACCAACTGCCACAAAATGCAGCCGGGAATTTCGAAGGAGACACTTTCGACACATGAGGTGGCGTGCTACAGGCCGGCCGATAAGAGAAATGTGCGAGCATAAGAATGGGACTATTTAGCGGTAGTTTCGGTCACCATTCTTTATCCAATGGCAGGTGATCTATTTTATACACTAAAACAAGAAAACTAGTACTTTCGAAATCACTGCTGAAATATTACATAGGGCCTACATCATACCTAAAACGCGCGATTCAAAGTCGCGTGTCTGCGTTTATGAAACGAGACGGAACGCGAAATGGCGGGACAAAACGCTCACAGCAAGACTCGTTTGCACAGCAGCACGAGGCAACCGAAATGATTTGTCAGCTGGCGCGACGCTAGCCTTGGCGAGAGAAACCTGCCAGAGAAGACGACTTGCTTGTCGCAACCGACGCAAGATGGCATCGAAGTAGCAACTAGGTCGTGCCGTGCTGGTGCGTAAACATACTGTTCCCACGAATGAAAGTCTGTGTACTTATCACGTGTTTTATTCACCGCACCACCTCGACCAGCATTAAAACATGTTAGCGACTCCTTTTTATTTCTGTTTTAAATAGTGAAGGACGATCGGTCAGTTCGGCCACGCCCCCGGGTGTTAACAGTATGTTGTATCCACCTGCCTCTGGATATCCCGGGTGTTAACAGTATGTTGTATCCACCTGCCTCTGGATATCCCGGGTGTTAACCGTATGTTGTATCCACCTGCCTCTGGATATCCCGGGTGTTAACAGTATGTTGTATCCACCTGCCTCTGGATATCCCGGGTTGTTTTCAGTCCGACTGCCAAAAGTCTCCCCCCACCCTCCCAAAAAAAAACCTCTAACGTTTTGTAGGAGGGAGATAGGCGTTTATTCAACACTATGAATCGATCTAATAACATTTTAACTCGTTAACTTTAGTCTGCGAATTTCGCCGAAGTCAGTCGGAAAACATTATGAAGCTGTGAAAGTACAATACTTTTCAACCTCACGAAGACCCTGTAAATATTGCGTGTATTAGATTATTATGGTACTTGATAAATTAACTTTATTATTATAAAAGCTTTTAAAGTGCACGACTTAGTCCAGGTTCGTGGAAAACAATACTAAAGTAGGAATAAGAAAGCTAGAACCAAAATTAGGAGTTACCAAATATTAAAAATTTGTTGTAGAAATCCAGTTAGTTTGAGAAACTTGCTTCTGGGGAAATTAGCCACAAAAATTAAATACTGAATAACTTACAAGCTCTCTTAGTCCACGTCTTGCATTCAACATAAATAGCAGTTTTAAAGCATCATTCAAATAAAAAGAATCATGGATTGATAATTATTCTGTTAAGAGTTAGTTTAATAAAAAATAAGAGTTAACAGATACGTTCATACCCGACCAACTTACCTTAGATTTCCTTTTACACAGAACATCTATTAACCATGGAGCAATTATTAGTAGGCAGTCCATGTCTGTCAAGTATCGTATCGAAATAAGCACCATACATGTTAGCCCAGAAGGAGTTGTGCGAGGCGATTCAGGCGATCATCATCAGACAGTGGTGTGTCACAAAGCCATCAATAGCGGCCAAGGTGACTGAGCGATTAGCACATTCGCCTTCCACCAAGGCGAACCGGGTTCAATCCCCGGCCGGGTCACCGGATTTTCGCAAGTGGGGATCGGGCCGGACGATGCCGTTGGTTGGTGAATTTTCTCGGGGATCTTCTGTTTCCCCCACCCCTTCATTCCAGCGCCGCTCCATATTCACTTCAATCACCCTCATAGGCTCTCAAGACCTCGTGGTTCAGAGCCGCCCAAATATCTTCACTCACAAAGCCATTAAAACGAATGTATTTCCTAAACATAAGGTTGCACACACGGATAAAGGTTTTATTATGTCATGTCGTCCCTTTCTGTCACATGCTCGTACTGCTGTGGTGGTAGTGTTATGTTTTTATTCCGACGAGAAACCGCGTCTGTGTGCAACGCTGACGCAAGGGTCCGGTGGATTCTATCGCCACTTAACACAATCTTCTGAGTGACTTTGTATTGTCATGAAATGGAGAGAGTTAGGGGAGACCCCGCCGCCGTTTCTAATCACTGCCGAAGCTCAGAGCGGAGGTAGTTCGGGCCCTGTGAGGGGCCCTCCACCACCCAACGATTATGTCATTTGAATGCAGTGGGTTAGGAAAAGCTAACCATAACCAGCTGTACCATAACAATTCGTAGTTGCGGTGATTAAGCCCACCACAGCTGCAACGGGAGCCCGCCAAGTTATCCCAGCAAGCCCGGTAAAGTCTATTCACCGTTTCTTCACCCTCTTCGAATCAAACCTTTGAAAAATCTCCCCATTTATGACGTGATTAGTTATTTCCAAAATATGTCGTATATCACAAGCGTTTTATAATTGTGTTCATAAAAGTTACTTTTTTTTCTGTTAAATTGAAATGTTAGTCATATTTTATCTATCAATTATAATGCTACAATTACAAATAATTAGAATTAAAAAAACACGGAGAAAATAGGTGTGTTGGTAGCGTCTAGTAAGAATAGTCCTTATACAAAATACTGTTACACTTCGTGCGCACGAATGTGGTGCGTTGTCCTTTGGTGTAATTCTCCAGACTTAGTTAAGCTTAGTTTGCTGGAGGCGGAGTAGTATCCTGGAAGTAGAACTTTAGCAGTTCTGAAGTAACCGAACACGTTTCCCTCCACGCCCCTTCCTGCTCAGAGAGGGAAGAGGGGTGCAGCATGAGGCCGCTGCCTGAGTAAGTCAGCTCTACTGTAGCCGGAATTTAGAAAAATGCAGGATAAGTTGAAGGACGGGCAAGGATTTTGGGCCCCCGGCCAGGTTGGTTGTGACAAAGCGGATTCTAAGCCGAACACACTAGGCACGGCGAGGACTGGCTGAGTGAAGGGGAACCGCACACTTGTGCGTGTACTTAAAGACACCAACTTGGAACTCCAGAGATTCCAGACAGCATATGCCCAGAAGAATACTAATTTTTCGCTTTGACAAATGGCACACGGTGTGTTGAGTTGCCAAGTCCCAGAGGTGTCCCCACTACATCTCCACCCCGGCACGTGTAAACACTTACCATCCCGACTTGTGCCAGCAGTAACAAGTGCTTTCCTAGAAAGCAAGCGGCTTCATTTAACGCCAGTCTGATTCCGCGCACACAACGTGCGCATTCTCACGTTTTAAACCAAACCGATGCTTATACAGTAACGTGTAATCCATTCATGGTTGCATCGAACTTTATTGAAGCCCTGCTGAAGTTCTGCTCTCAGGTTATTCCTTGCCTCGTGCAAGCAAAGCTAACTAAGTTTCGAAAACTACACCACAGTGATAACGCATCGCATTTATGTTTTTAGCATGAAAACCGTCTTACTAGTTATTGCCAACACACATATTCTCTTTTTCTCTCTGTTTTATTAACACCAATGAAAAAGTGAACTATAGTTCATAAATAAAATATAAATAAAAGTTCAATTCAACATAAAGTGAGATACTTTTATGTTAACAAACGCACAAAACACTTCCATTACACAACATGTTAAGGAACAACCAAAAACTCTTAAAAAAAAAAAAAAATCTGAAAGATTTTCTTATCGAATGTGCATTTTATTACGCAAATGAATATCTGAACTACGAATATTAATAAATTACTATACAACATTTCATTGTATACATTTCTTGTTCCGGTTTTTATAGTTCCCTTTTTCTTCAGTTTCAGCAAAACGATGACGCCTCACAGCATGTTGGAAGAAGATTAGTCGCATTGCGAAGAAAGCTATGATGTGTGTACGTGATATCTGACATATGTGTGTGTGTGTGTTTACTATGTCCAGTGTATAAACTTTGTGTAGTGTATTTTGACTTGTCCAATATCTTTGTACAGCTATGTATTGAAAGAATTTCTTACGGATGCAATAAAACAAACAAACAACCAGAAACGGCATACGTGGAGTGATTTTTCAAAGGTTTGAGGTAAATGTGTGAAGATACCTTGAATAGACTACAGTATAAAGGGGAGCGCGCGTTATATGGACTTTCTAAAATGCGCATCTTCAGTGGAATGTCCCGTACTCTTGACGCAGCAATGTGAATAACACCTCGCCTTCGCCTGCGGATCTACGTGACCGACGAAAACAGGAGGGGGGACGTGGTAGCAAACACTCAAAGACCCCCCTGGAATGTTTGTTGTAGCACGGGCTTGAAATTCGTGGAAGGGCGGAAGGACATGCTCGTATTTACCGCTCCGTGCAACACTTTTAATTAATCCAGCCTGACCCTGCGGGAGAACACAGGCGAGTTTAGTTTCCAGGAATACCGGGGAGCTGTACGTCATATTCCTGAATCGATAAGTCGCTTTGTTTAGTTCCGGAGACCGAGCATCATGGGGCTTGGGTACAGAGACCGCTCAAAATTAAACAAGAGCAAATCTGAACTAACGGAGAATAGCGAAATTACACACGGTTGCTGAAGCAAATAAAATTGCATGCACGGGCATTTCAAGTTTATAAATTCGTTTCATCCTGGGACAAAACAGTGATAAACTAATTAGCAAGGGCACTGTTTGCGTACAGTAGCAGAAATAATGCAAATGTGAAATAATAGTTCATATTCGTGAGTTAACTGGCGCGAAAAAGCATACATAATTTAATTACTTGAGCCCGTATTTTTAACCTATCCACACTTGAGAAACAAGTCTCCTGGTTTAATATTTGGATTCAAAAGTAATATTTAGAGGGCGCCAACAGAAACGTGGAAGGAAATGTTATGGAAGTATCTTAACATGTAATCCTCTGTTTCAATCAGGTACCGGAAATAATGATTTGTCCGAGATATTTTACATTTAACTTAAGATTCGTTTGACGTTTATAAGGATTATTTACATGAATGAAAGTTAACAATAAGTAAAATATTAGCGACCCGCAATAAAAGCTCTCGAAATTCTAGCGGAAGTTCCCAATTTTCAACCAGTAGAAATCCTAGCATTCCGGCGGTTATAAATACCCGGGAAGTTTTGACGTGAAAAACACCAGTAAGACTTTTTGCCGTAGCCTGTAAATTTCCGTAAAATGTAATTTCATTACCTACACAGTCATTGCCAAACTGCGTTCACTTACAACAGAAACCTGGCAGTCAAGAGTTTTTTTTTTTTTAAATGAAAACGGTTGGTTGCCATGAATGAACCAGAATGCACTCGAGTTCGATTCACGATCGATTCACATCGATCTATTTGAGAGTGCACGCGCGGAGACGTTGTTCCCATCAATAGCACGCCGGATCTCCCCCGATCAGTGCGCGCTGCGAAGCAGGCGACAACCAATCATCGGCGACTAATGGGCGATTCCAAGCGAGGCGTACGTAATTCCAAGGTCGACGCAATTGTGTTGCAGGTTCCCTGCCCGCTCGGCTTCCCTGGAAGTGAGCTGGCACGGTAGCTTAGAGTAGACGTGCTGTTATAGGCAGTTTCAGTTTTCGGTAAAACGAGCACTTTTGAAAGCCCTGCTTAAGATCTACTTGTATACACGTTGCGTATTCCTGCGCCTTATGTAAAATTAACATTGCTATGGGCCTCATCACTTTATTCATGCGTCAAACAAATAATATTGTGAAATGATTAAAAAAAGTTAATACTTTACCAATCTGCTCAATTTTACACTTCGATGCATTAAACAAAAACAGAAAATGAAAGAATTTATTTTATACTATCACAAATGGTTACATAACACTTTTTATTCGACGTTAAGATATGGAACTACTTCCCATATATCGTTACCAGCTTTACTGGGCAAATGTCACTCAGTGCGCCAGTTAATATATATGCATGCAGTGGCAGTGACTTTTTTCTAAGGCTCATTCCTAAATCGCTCACTTTATCGTGAACAGCCGATATCTCCAAGTTGGAAGCGAGCAGAGCTAACTGGAGTCCTCAACGTACTTTGAAGACTTCAGTAATTACGAACGAGAGCCTCTTCTGTACCTGGCTCTTTTATATTCACCGAGAGGAACATCATCTCTCACTTCCACTCCAGTTTCGCGTTTGGTAAAGAACGGGCTTCCAAGGCTTTAGTGGCTTACGTAGTACGAACTTCTTCCGGAAATAGACGATACAAGAGAAATGCCAAAACGAGATATTTTCACATAATTTCGAATATTTAAAGATCAGATTAATTTTTTTCCTGCATGAAACTCGAACTCGCCAAACATACAATGAAACGATTTCAACTCCACACCTAAAGTCGTGATTTGCATGTGCGCTTGCATACTTCAGACATTCGAAATTTACAATATTTTTACGGGCGAATTTGTGTTTCACTGCAGCACGTAAGTTTTCGACAAAAAAATAAAACAGTCCCTCATTAGGGAACACAATCGGCACCAACAAATTTTCATGTCGCGTGCATGAGAATATAAATGTACACTGGAAATAAAAAAGACATCTAGGCCTACTCTTAAAAATTGCTCCCAACATTTACTATAAAATATGCCCCCACTTTTAGGCAGTGTCCGAATTGGCAGATTTTGTGGACAAAATGATCACGTGACCCAAATTTGTATACAAAAATGGTGACGTATTTGGTAATTTGGTATTTCGTATTGTGTATCTGGCGGATGTTAGGAAAAATACAAAATGATAAAATCAGCGTCATGTTTGTTTTTACTCTAAAAACACGTGCGTGAATGCATAAATAACATAACTTAAAACAAATACTAACTGAACATAAGATATACTAGGCATGTTTTAAAAAGCAAGTAAGTGTTGTGATGTGTGTGTGTGTGTGATATATATATATATTTTTTTAAATATCGTTATTGGATAATTTATTATTTTCTTATTCATTAACGTATTCCTGGTATTCCGGTGATGACTGCAGAAATATTACGCCTGTTTTTAAGCATTAAATTTACATAACAAATATTTTACACTGTTAATTTAATAATGTGTTGCCGCGAGTGCTAAACAAGTGTGTGCCGACAAAGTCCGAATTGATACCTACCAAATCACGAATTTACAAAATTACGATATAACAAAATTTGTCAATTCGGACACAGCCTTACTATGCTCCTTGCTATGTTTTACGGTCGATGGTAGACCAATACGTCTACAACAATGTCCGTCTCCTCGCGAACACGTCCGAGGCTGACCTCGCCAAACAGAGTGCTTCGCAAAGGAAGATCGACTAAGCCGCTTTTCACGCAAGTGCATGTGCTTTACTTCAGAGGCTCAAAGCCTTGCCTTTCAGCCACTAACGAGGTCGGAAGTTGTACTGAAGCTATTTCTTGGAAGTATAATACGCGCTTCGCTAACTAAGGGCTAAGCCCTGAATATTTCTATTAGAATTAAGACAACTTGTAACTTAATTATAATGCAAAATAAAGTGCGTTCATTAGGAAGATAACACACAAACCTGGAGTGCGCTCCTATTGCAAAAAAAACCTAGTGAAAAAGAGAGAGGGGAGATAACGGATATAAATCATCAACAGACTTCCAGACGAAGTATCCGTGACAAAATATTATTTGTTAATTTACGGATACTCGTGGAGTTATGACATGCATTACTCGAAGTTAATAATATTACCTTTCTACTTCAAATTACTGCAGTGACGAATAACGCACAGTGTACGTGGATCCGTTTGCCGTGCAAGCTCTAGAATATTTCCAAGAATTTTACCTGAAACTTTACTTTAAACCTAATCGATTGCGCAAGTACAAGTTAACCAGGACCGCAAAACCTACAGTTCTAAGTTTGCAACGAAGGAATTAAAAAATAACAGACAAAGGTATGTAACGACTGTAGGTACGGGGCTTTGGAAAGAGCACAAAATTTCCATACAAACGTTAAACGAAGTATACAGCGTGTATACGAAACACGTGTACAAACACGGGCACGTGATTCGTAACCGGAAAAGAGGAAGATTGATTGATATAGGACACCCATGGTTCATCTCAAATAAGAAGAGCTGTAGCAGCCCCTAGAGGTGGTGGGCGACAAGGGCATTACGTGGGATATTAGGCAAAGTATTTGCGTTAGAAGAACACAAATTGGTGTACGGAGCAAGTAAACCAAGATCTTGAAAACCAGCCGACCAGCGGCATCGTCCGGCACGATGCCCACATATGAACATCCGGAGGTGACCCGACCGGGAATTGAACCCGGTTCGCCACGGGGTTCTCCCGTTTGCCCCGCCCTTTCATTCCGTCGCAGCTCCATACTCACCTCAATCACCTTCATCGGGTCTCAAGGCCTCGCTATTACGTGCTGTCACACACTCTTCACGCATTCGGCGGGGACTCCCTGCTGAATTCCTCCGGGCGTGTGAAGGTTTGCCTAATCACTAGGCCATGCTATTGCTACCGCTGTACCTTTCGTTTGCGATCTAACCGGAAATGGTGTCTCTTAGAGAGTTGCAACAAGGAGGGCTTATTTGCTACTTACATCGTCCTGCTTCATCACTTTAACCTCACGGTGTACGTGTTGCATGCAATCAAAGGGTGCCAACCCCTATTATTTACATGATGGGGGTGTGTACGAAGGGGCCATACCTACCGCGTATCCAAGATCTTGGTTTACTTGCTCCATATATCAATTTGTGTTCTTCTAACGCAAGTAGTTTGCATAATATCCCACGTAATGTCCTTGCCGCCTACCGCCTTTAGGGTCTGCTACAGCCCTTATTATTTGAGATGGACCATGGGTGTCCTATATCATTCTTCCTCTTTTCCGGTAACGAATCACGTGCCCAAGTTTGTACTCATGTTTCCTTTGTTGTTACGCGCTCGATGCTTCGCATCCCGCGCATGCGAGCGGAAGAGGGTAGAGTAGTGATAATAACGGGGCAGAACGTCAATGGAATATTTTTATGTCAGGCGAGCGCACCGAGTATGTGTTACAAAAAGAGAGCCGAAATTATAATCTCTTTTGCGGCGTACGCTGTTGATCCTGGTTGTACTGATTTCTGCGTTTATCTGAAGAATACTCTATATTACCGACCTCGTTATCTGTGTGATTCGGGGTACGGTGAACATTCCAGATGGTCAGGGCGAACGATATAAAAGTGTGTCAGGCCTCAGAGCCGAGTTGGTTGTTGAGTGAATGAGTGGCTGAGTTCCAAGCGATAGAAGACGAGTGGAGAGATAAGTGACCAGCGGAACGGAAATTTGCGACCGCGAGTATCAAGCAGTGAAGCGTGCGGCTAGCAGGCTCGACTATTGGACTAAACACGGGAGTGAAAGACTTAACAAATGATGGCAACAGATAGACTGAATACGTGTAAATGAAGAGTCTGAGTTAAATGACAATAACGAAACATATAGAGAAGGGTTTTAATTAGAGTTGAAATTGACATTAAATATTGCGCTCATTAAGAAGTAAAAATAGTAAGAGTGGAGATAGGTAGTTAAATGCTGTAAATAGTAGCTGTGTGAATAAATTAGAAAACAAATTTAAATCTTTTATTATTTTTATTTTTTATTAATATCTCCATCCCTCATGAACTCAGATACGCCCCTCAAGCGGCCCATGTAACAATAGATATACAAGACCTGTACGTCCGTGTGTGTGTGTGTACATGTAGGAACGTTATTTCGCGAAAGCCACGCCGCGTGAATTTGTGAATGTGCGTGCCGTGGCAACATCGCGCCAGCAGGCGGAATAATGGTCGTCTGGGCGAACGAGCGAGTTCGAATATATCGAGTCTCTATCTGTCCAATCCGTGAAAGCGCGCCGTGGACAACCATGCACCTCAGATGTTAGAGCCGACGTTGGGCAGGAGTTAGGCCCATATGAATGAGCGAGTCTCGTTCAGTACCAAACGATCGAGCAAATATGCGACCTCTAACATCTCTAACGTCTCTCTCTCTCTCTCTGGGCGGCAAGCGAACGGACTCTAGTTCGAGGCTGAGCAAGTTCTTTCATTTATTATCCTTCTGACTTCCCTCTGGCCCCTATTTTTCTTTAGATCGAGGCCCCTTGTAGTCAAATAAATATATCTTTATTTAAGTCTTGTAAATTCATGTAACTATACAATTTTAAAGTATTTCTCCCTACTCCTAGTTTCCCCTAGTCTTCTGATCTTGAAAAAGGGAAACATAACACACTGCTTTAAGTCCAAAGTTCTACCAAAAGAATTCACGAAATTCACAGAGCTCTCATAACACAAGGTTTTGCCTACAAAAGAAGACGTTCGAAGTAAACGACGGTGTTCAAGTCAAACGTATATGATACGACAGGCCAATAATTGTCACTAGGAATGCACCAATCCTGTCACACGCAAAGCCCCATCGTGGTACCAACAATTTTTAAACAAAAATTTTCCTGTAGCTTGACACACACTTTAATGCATTTCTGTTGCGAGGGGCGGCGGCTTGTATACTAATCCTACATATACAGTAAAAATTCGTTACGGATATGCATGACCCGACGTACGAACTATGTAGCTCGCTGTCAAAGGGTACCGCTACAGAGACATCGGTCAACTGAAGTCACATAGGAAGGGAAGGCATATGATAGACGGCAGTATGCTTTCAACCGAACTTTTAAAAACAGTGAATCGATATTTTCTCAACGTCATGGAAGCGAGTTAAACTGATACGATGGGTAGTAAAATGCACAGTAGTTTTAATTTAATATAGTCGCAATCTATTCGTAGAGCAATTTAGAGAGGTAATTCTGAAGGTAGTGTAGTAAACAGTTTATTGCTTTCAACACAAACTCTGACTACGTAATTACGGTATTTTTGGAAGCGTATTACGTAAAGTAGTCCTATGTCTTAACGCCTCAGTTCTCTTTGCCATATAAACACAAGAATAACTGACGCAATACTAACATTCTCATACTTCTAGCAATTTCACACTGCACTTGATCGAAACTTTGACACCTCCAGTCATTAGGTCCGTGACAATGCAATTTTTTACACGTATCTTTCGCAAATGTTTAGCCAATACACGTAATAGTAAGTGCTCAATAATAACAACATAAGCAGTATAAACTATCTCTCCCCTACAACAGAACAGATACACATACAGAGGAAAAACAGCTGCTTATCCCGCGAACTCCAGCCCCACACGGCCAGCAAAATGTTGACACGCCGTTCGCCAATCAGCGCCTGGTAACCTGCATCCCAGCCAATACGGAACCTTCCGCAGCATGCACTAGCCTATCAGACGTGAGGCTCGTTCCCGGAGCCTCGCGCGATACAATCAGAGACTGGGTACGTCCACATCAAAATAACATCCATGCCAATTTGTGTGTATCAACTGTGTTCCTCTACCCTCCCGGGCCAGTTTGTGAACACACGTGTATAGGCTGTTCACGGTACAATGAGCACTTTTGAAAGCCCTGCTTAAGATCTACTTGTATGCAAATTGTGTATTCTTACACAATTTGTACAATTTACATTACCATGGGCCTCATCACTTTATTCGTACGTCGGTCGAGGGCAAGTGTAAAATTTTTTGCGAAGTGAACATTTTGCAAATTTTTTATTCTTACACCTACATGTACCAAAATAAACAAAAAGTGAAATAAAATACCTCAATATTCACAAATGTTTACTTAATATTTGTAATTTAACGTCAACACATGGAACTACTTTCTGTCTGTCGTTGCCAACTTTACTCGGCGCGTGACAGTCAGAGCGCCCGTTAAAATATTGCAGGTGTGTGCAGTGACTTTTTTCAAAGGTCGATTTCAAAAGTGCTCACTTTACCGTCAATAGCATTTACTCTTCTGTTATCGAACTTAACAGGTTCGCAATTTACGTACGCCTGGAAGTAAGCAGAACTGAGAGAGACTAGAGAACTATTCTTATCAATGTGGTATTCAAGGTCTGACGCACGCGCAACACGAGAGAGCGAAGACACCTTGGAGTCGATTGCCATCGCCTGGTGGCTTCTGGGGCAGAGAAAAATGGCGGCGGCGGCGCGAAACACCAGATGGGAAAATTATACAGCGAAATACAAGAAACAGCGGACAAACGGAAAATCAATGGAGGAGAAGGAGCAGCCGAGAACACGATAAGAACTGAAGGTGGTGGATGAGAGGACGTGTGGTGGGAAGAAAGGTTCCAAATAAGAATATCTTCCCCACCAACGAGACGAAAGCTATTCGGCGACATCCGGCGCCAAGCGCCGGCATCACAATGGCAGACTTACTTCATAACCCTCTGCAGACGACACACTCTTGCAAGCAAGGTTTGTGCAATATGTAATTTTACAGTATTAAAATGCTATTTCTTCGTTGTAAATTGCAAATTTTTAATTTTTTATGCGACGGAAGAGAACATCCGAAAATATTAAGACTAAGTAAAGAATAATTCCAACACATGTGGGTGCAATACAGTAAAAGTCCTTTGAAATTTCCCGGTGCTGGAACTTCAATTATCATTTCTCAAATAGTACCACGCATAATTAATCGGAAAATTATGAAACTAAAACGAAGAATTTCTACAAAAGAGGTGAAACCAAGCCTGAAGACGGCCGCGAGTACAGTGGGCCTACTGAATCGTCTTCTGATTAACAGTGTCGCAAACATGAAAACTTGATCGGTTCCGATCATTTTTTCCCTCTTACTCACTTATATGTACTTACATTAGAAATACATTGTTAAGAATCTTAGAAGTAAGCAAATTAAAGAGTGGCGTATCTATAGAAAAGGTGCATATAGGAAGTTCAGATCGATTTTATGTCAGCACGATAAAAAAAAAAAAAAACACAAACTTAAAGTTTGATTTTTCCAACTATTTTTGATACTAGTAGTCTAATTAGGTATTTTTTGAAACGTTAAAGACATTGCTTTTTTCTTTTAATTGTGGCTTCAATTATCAGTGGCAGATACTGGACAATCTTCAAGAAAATAAACTATCACATTACCGCAAGCTTTTATAGTACATGAACACTTATTTCAGAACAGAACAGGGGTTGCGTTCATCACTGTCGCACTATCGCGCAAGCTGTTCAACCTATTAAAAGTTAGAGCTGAAGTTTGGCTTTTACATTACACGGCTATGTACCGAAAGGCTTAAAGGCGACGGCGCCTCGTAACTATAGCGAAATTCGAAGCACTTTTCGTCAATGCTCATGAATCATGAGTTCTGCCAGGGATCGTTCCCAAATAGCATCCCCGACACGGATTTATGGCCAAACAAGTTAATATAGAAAAGCAAGGGTACGAAACGATTAATATGGCAGTCTCATCTTTGAAAGGACTTCCGTGCAAATATTTAAAGTGAGTTGAGTGAGTGAAGAGATTTGGGCGGCTCTTAACAGCGAGGTCCTGAGAGACGATGAGGGTGATTTGAGTGAATGTACAGCGGCGCTGGAATGAAGAGGCGGGGGAAACGGGATATCTTAGAGAAAACCCGCCGACCAACGGCATCGTCCGGCACGATTCCCACTTGCGAAAGTCTGGTTACCCGGCCGGGGATTGAGCCCGGTTCGTCTTGGTGGGAGGCGAGCGTGCTAATCGCTCAGCTACCGTGGCCCCCAAAATATTTTAAAGTATTCTCTCTTCTTCTATATTCGAACACAATTGGGCTCTGTTTAGGCATTAATTAATTAGACTTTGCATGTAACATCAAAATTGTTCTCCTAATTTCACCAATTTAATAGTTACGGGAAAAGCAAGATGAGTGGTATAACGTTCGTAGGAATAGACATACCAGCGAGAAAGGGGCCACGGTTGTGTAGTGGTTAGACTACTCGCCCACCTAGGTGAACCGGATTCGATTTCCAGACGATATCGCTGGTAGGCGGGTTTTCTCGAGTATCTCCCGTTTCCTCCTCCGCCTTTACATTCCGGCACTGGTCCATACTCACCTCGTTTCACCCTCATCGACTCTCAAGACCTCGATGTTAAGAGCCGCCCACATCTCTTCATTCATCTCGGCGAGAAAGTTAACATCGCAATTTAAAAGCTAGTCCGAATGTGAAACAATCTGTTGAGGTTTCATTGTTTCTTAAATAGAAAATGCTGCAGATGTTTGCACGACATACGAGGAGCATACACAGTTTATTACTTAAATAATGTATTTCCTCTACACTAGATATTCGGGATGATGACATACTAATGCAATGGAAGGCCACACCACATTGCATAACGTTTTGAAGTTAGTTTTAAGATAAAGTCTTTTTTTAATTTCAGAAATTGTTTTGCCTACAACAATACGCCTTAGCTGAGTGAAGAATTTAACATAAGTTGTCAAGGCAGTTCTAAAACTATGCATCACTTGATCACTTTTCAAATGACTATCAGCTATTGGATCCCTGTGATGCTTATTAACTATAACTTTTCTGAATATTTTTGGCATTTTACTATATAACACATCCAAGAAGAATTTTTTTTCTTTATGGCTGTAAAAAAAACTTATGATGTTATGTAATCCAGTAGGAAGAGGTGGTACTACAACGTGGAAAATTTTGTGGCGTTCACGAAAGTACGTGCTTCTAAAGAACTACCACACACAACCAATGTTTAGTGGCGTGAACTAAATAATTGTATCCCGCTGAGAATCGTTCTCTTAGCGAAATGTTCTACACTTTCATCAATTTAATTTTTTTTGTGAGAAAACACCAATACTGTGACAGATAGTCCGGAGTACGTAACAGAGTTCCAGCCTAGTTACATTGTGGGTTCACACAAAAGAAAATATCACCCGTGTGGCTGGATTAGCTAGTTAGTTAGTTAGCATAATAATAGTACTCACGATAAACAGCGTGCAGCCGGGGGGTATGACGTATGTGGATGCAGTAGGCGGCCGCTCAGGTCCGCGCTAGCAGCGCCCCTGTGGACACAATGTCAACACTAACATGGGTTTACAGCGCCGTTTCAAGGGCGAGTCGTTACAGCGCTGCAGAAAAAGCCTGCACTATAGAGAAAGCACCAACATGGACTGTACTAAAAACTTTAATATCTATAATCCATTCACGGTTACTTCACAATTTTCTCAAGCCCTGCTAAAGTTCTACTTCCTGGATATTCCTCCACCTCCTGCAAACTAAGCTTAACTAAGTCTACAAATTCACACCAAAGGGACAGTGCATCGAATTTGTGCGCACTCAGTTGCATTGATATTTTGCATGAGAACTATTTCTTACTAAGCGCTACCAACACTCATGTTTTCTCATTGTTTCTATTGATATTTGTTTTTGATGAAATATAATTTATAAATAAAATATAGGTAAAAAATTCAACTTAACTTGAAATAAGATATCTCCTTTATGTTGAAAGACGTATAAAACGCTTGTGATACATGCCATATTTAGGAAATAACTAAACACGTTATACATGGGGTAATTTTTCTAAGGTTTGATTCAAAAGATGTGAAGAAACCGTGAATAAACTATATCAACCAAATGTGCAACGAGTTCTCTATCTAAGTGTAGTTTGTATACAACTCCACGGCCATGGACGAGGAATGCAAAGACGCTCGACCAATGCTGTGCTTTGCATGCAAACTCATTTGACAATTGACAAAACAAGACCTTAAAATAAACGCTAACTTTATTAAATTCTCGTAAAGTATTAACTTAAATAACAATCGCCGAGGCAGTTAATGTTGGAAAATGTATTGATTGCACGTATTTTTAATAGATTTTCTACATTTCCTACAATAAAATATATATTTCAACTATCTTAACTGCTAACATTCTTTCTGATGGGCTTGTAACAAATTACACAACAACCAAGTGCAAAAACTGGCGACATTAGTACATATTTAGGCCTATGAAATCACCTTACATTATGGAATACTATTACTCTTATTATATTTATACTACTAATGGTATTTCGGCACCAGAGAATCGAATATACAAAACTTATGTAAAAATGTAGATAATTTCTCAAAAGAAAAAGTTATGGGCAAGTTTTTACACCACCAAAATAATTCATATTGACAAGCAAATTAGATAGTAAAATCTAAATGGGGGCAATAGCTCCACTACACTCCCATCAACTAACTTATAAATCGCGACAATTTCCGTAAGTCACTTTCACTGTCTAGTCTTACTATTCATCATTCGGAAGCACCTTATTAACCGAATTTCAAGCAAGTACACAATACTCACAAATCGCTCATTAAGCATAAGAATGCTATCCAGAAAAGAATGCTTAACATGGTAATAATTTACTATTGCCACAGAGATAACCAAAGTAATTTGAAAAGCTGCTTCAAAAACTGTTTGTCGAAAATTACAGCTGGAACGACGTGCACTAGGAAGTTGTTCTAGGTGTCTGTGCTACGGCCAATAATAACAATCCTATTACACCCCAGGTTTTGGGCGTTTAGCTTTATCGCTACCTCTCAACCTTCACAATTCCTCTCGCTTTTTTTCCCCCCGCTCGACCTAAGCCGGGAGTGCTTGCTGTCCCAGATAATCTGTTCGGATCGCAAATTCGTCACGTTTATCTAGCCCCCTTCTGCACAACACTCAAACCACCCCTCCCCCTAGCTAACGTACAACTTCGTTTCTGACACGTACATCTCCCCTCCCCTCCCACTTCATTATACAGTTCGCCCCTTGCACGGACGTTCTCGCTCAACTGGAAGCTAAATCTGCAAACTCAACAACGTACAAAAATGAAGGCGTCAGCAAGTCATAAGAGCGAGCACAGAGGTTCAGTATATCATCATACCGCCAAACCCACGACAATTTTAAACCAACGGCAATGAAGTACAAAAGCAAGCACAGAGACCTCCAGCAAATTGAGATATACTGAAAAGGTATGGGTATAAAAAGAAACATAAATGGCCGAAAAATAGTAACGCTTTAAATCTAGAGGCCGGGTGACAAAAATCCACGCTGAAGTCACATTTCTGGGGGGGGGGGGAAAGGTTAAGTAATGTAGAACTATGTAGCTTGCATGTAAAAAGTAACATCCCTTTTACTAGCTTTGTTTTACTATTATTTCACAATTGACGTTTTAATAAAACAGATGTATAACCAAGTTTACTTCGACTGTCATCATTATAAAATACGTATTAATTCGAGAAGATACCATTAATTACTACGTACAATTTTAGCAGTCCGTCAGTATCATAAAGTGTCTCCGTTGCGTATTTCATTGGCATGCCAGTTCTCGCTAAGATGCATCCTCTGTTCGAATCCAAGTTAAGACGTGAGTGAAGGCATGTATGCGGTTTTTTTAAAAGTCATATGCTTAGATTCAATGTGCAAGCCGACCTGTGAAGAGCAGCGTAAATCAGATGCTTAATAAATAACAACCAAAATTTATCAAGAAATTCTGAAATAGAAAAATACGGCGTACAGTGTAAAAAAATTGAGGTAAAATTCTCTTGCATGTAAGGGGAGCTAATTACCTCTACATGTAAGGTAAAACTACCTCTTTAATGTAGAGTAAATTTACATAACAAGTAAAGTAATATTCCCTAATCGTACGGGTAAAGTACCTGACAAAAGTGGGGGAAAATCCCATACAAGTAAGGGAAGATTAACTATATTGTATAATAAAATTATATTTAAAAATATCTCTGAGTAGGCCTACTGCTAATTTTTTTATTACCGACATTATCTACCGAATAGTAACTAAACCCTCAACACTAAAATCCTCGACACTTGGCGGTGGGTGGGCGCGAACCATGGTCCTCTATCACGATAGGCCGATGCGCTATCCTTTTTTTTTTTTTTTTTTTTTAAACCTTCATTTGACGTTGTTGTGATATTTTTTTGACGTTGACGAAGCTCTAGTGAGACCGACTTGTTGACGAATTCCCAGTGCGACAATCGAACTGACCATCCGCCACGTCGGAGGCACCGGGGCGCGAACCCGCGACCCTCCGACTACAAGTCGACCACCCTACCCCTGAGCTACGAGGGCAGGGCAAACACCACGATAACAGCAAGGAAGCATTAGTGAATATTAGTGTGTTACAAGATTGTTTCTTCCATCCCTCCTCCCACTTAGCTGTTGAGATAATGCTAAAGAGATGCACTCGTCATTAGGTAAATTTCCCATCCATTTATGGGAGTTTCCACTGCTATGTACGCGAATTTTACTCCAGAGTGGTGTAATTTTACCTTATCCGTAAGGAAAAACTGTTTCCCCAAAGTTTGCGAATATTCCATACACTTGTCAGGTAATTTTCCCATTAATTTTTACAGTGTACTGTACCACTGATAATCTCATATAGCTTCACAGGAGATAATAAGATTTTACTATGAAAAGAAGGTTGAGGGGGAGGGCCGTTTCGATTAAATACGAAGTCTTCAGAACTTCGGACCCCTGAGAATTTCCACTCTATTTCTTCACAACGAAAATGGGAACTTTGAGTTGCAAAGAGCGCCTAGCAACGGAGTTTCGGTTCCTATAACACGCTCGATCGAACCGCTCGGCGGGACGGCTTCTAAGAAGCGTATAGTTAGGATACAACACAAGGCAGCGTCTAGAGCCATGGAAACCCCCGAGGCATGCGAAACAATTTACTAAAGCTCCCAACTCTGTGACTGAAGCTCCAAACTGTGAACCAACTACCTACTAAGTGCGTTGGCGAAGTTATTCTTCTTCCAGTTTGTACTGATTACACTGAATACATTCCCACCTTTACGTGTAAATTAAGAACAATTCTTGATTAAACGAAATAATCAGTCCATTACGTAACAGCACTACACAAATTTTTGGTGTCGAAAATATATATACAATCGAGCACTTTACAAAGTGCTACTGGAATTATTCATTCAGAGCATAATGGATTTGCTCCCCCGCCACCATTTTTATCCAATATATAAATAATGCCATGAAATTATTCATGCGTTAGTCATTGATGCTCCATAGCAGATACATAAATTCGTTATTGCGTAATTTATTCTCTGATATGTACACAAATGAAACTGATTGCAATTTAAACTAATTTGCACTGATACGTATAATTTAAATTATTCAAATTTAATTTTGCAATGATACGTATAAAAGGCACGACACTATTTTTCCTTTCTCCACTAGACAAGCTCAAGAATCAAGATTTACTGCCCGCCAGTTAATGGAATGTGACACACACAATGATAGACACTTCCGTACGTTCACAGTAGGTAATTTTTTATGGAAATACGCTCTTAATATATGTACATACAAAATACTGAACCCCTTCATATTCCCAACAGCCTAGAATTTCGGGAGCGAACAATGCCAAGACAAAATGTTCTTCGCCGCTGTAGCCATAGACTAAAGATGAGGTAGACCGATTTCGCTGGCTGCGCACAGCCAATATCTGTGTCCCAACACTGAACTGCTTTTCTGCCAACACGTCGTCTTGCGAAAACGGCATGGTTTGGATGTTAGGGTACGAAACTGATTTGTAAACAAATGCTTTGAGAGATATGTCTGCTTACTATGACCAATTTTTAATGTAGTTTCATTAAATTCAAATTGATAAAAGTATTTTATTCGTATAATAGTGTGTGCCATTTAAAAAGTTAGATATAAACAAACACTTTCATAAGTGTGACCGAGTGAATTTGACAGTTGTGTTCCTTTGGGGTGGATCAATGTTGTATACATGCGCAGAAGACGATTAAGCGGTCTACCTCAACTGTTAGTCTATGGCTGTAACTAGAAGATCATCGTTCCTACTGTAGTCGAGATAATTAAGCCACTGAAAGCTATTATTTGAAACATCAAAAAGTAGCATAAGCCACCTTCAAACGTTACCAACGACACACACACACATGCACACACACATGCGCACACACACACACTGCCTCATAAATAAGCCCATCGGGACTCATGTGCCCTCGTACTTGAACAGACTGAATTCCTGGGGCTATTGTTGAAAGAATGTTTAGGTCATCGCTCTCGTCTCTCTCAGCGAAACTGAGGCCAGCGATACTACTAAGGCCAATGGTGGACGAGAGCGTTAAATTTATCCGATTTTCGTTATAACTTGTTTTTTCAGAGGGTTTATCGAAATTTTTGGCACCGCAAAACGTAAATATTAATTTTTAACAAACCTCTTGCATTGTTACATATTCAGTATCTTTATTATTCTGTGAAAGACCGATGGAAAGGTGAGAAAATAAGTTATGCTTTCTTATCTTCCAGCAGTGCTCCGATAGTAGTAATGGTAGTGAATATCTATCAATGTAAGAATGTGTTAGAAGTTATTCTTTATGTCTTGTCGTGCCAAAATTTTTGAAAAACTCTCTGAAAAAAACAATTTTTGTCCAAAATTAAGGTAAATACGTGGCTCTCAAGGACTGCAAGTATCGATATAGTGAAGGGGAGAGCCTGAGTGGGCAGAACTACTGAACTGGATGTGTGAGTAACAAGACATCTGGAATTATGGCAATAGACATATTAAATATGCGAGTGTGAATTGACTGTAACCAATACAGAGGCAGTGATAAAAGCCTAAAACCGCGATAGACAAATAGTGCGCTCACCTCGAATAACAATAGTAGTGGAGATAGTTTAATGCTGTAACTAATAGGTGCGTGAATATTTATAGCTGTATAATTACGTTTAAAAATAATGCACTTTAGATCCTTTATTTTTATTAAGACCTCTATCCCTTACGAACTTTGATACGCTCCTAGCGTCCTGTAACAATATTAACATTCTTTCCTTGTATCGAAACTTAGTAGTAAGGTGGCATGAGTCGCGGAATATAAACTTGTTTAAATACCGTTCCAAAAAATGACCAAACAAATTAAATTTTTTAAAAGATTTATTTTTATATAAATAACGAAAATTACACCACCCCCCCCCCCCCCCCATCCACGTACTCACTCTTCATAAGCAAGAAATACACCAAATCGAAGCAAATTTACGGAGAGGTGAAATAAGTACACTATAATTGTTAAAACTTTCGGGAAGTCTTATTAACAATAACTGTGTGTACTTTTATATAGCTGGTTTATTTCATCAGAACGTTTCCGTAATTTAGCGGCATTTTTTTTTCTAACAGTGCAGCAAAAAAACACTCCCGCAAGTTCTGAGGCAATGTATTTTCTGTAGTCAGCGCAGCAACAAAAATTAATGCAGACATTACTGTACACCTACTAACTGCAGCATACATGGAGAAATAGTTTTTGAAACGTAATAAATGCGAATATTCCTTCGTTTGCTTCCGAGAAAACGCTAAAGAGGATTCGGCAATATCGCCGTACATGTTGCAGCAAAAACCATTATTCCGAAGCCTTTGAAAACATCCGAAGACTGGGTTTTCAGACTTCTACAGCTGGAAGTCATCCAACTAAATACACACAAGACTAGTCTAGGAGATAACTGCAGAACTAGTACCAATAAAATAATTTCACCTCTTAAAAGTCCTGTACTAGGAAACCAAGACTTGAAAAAAACTGCCAACCCGTTCAGTGCCTTTTGCACAGAGACGGCGGGGCATTTGAACAGAATATCAGATTTTTTCGTGTAGCGTCTTTAAAGAGAAATATTCATTACTGTTCGAAAATACTTGCTACGAAGAATGCAACTGTAAGCTGATTTTCTCAAATGAAAATAAGCAATCTCCTAGAACGGTTTACAACGAAAAATTCTACTGAAACGTCTACAAATTCCCCGTCGAGAAGCTGTATTTGCGAAGTTCTGCAATGCTGTAGAACATGGCAAACATTTTGGTAAAGGTTGTTCACGATAAAATGAACACTTTTGAAATTAACCTTAGGAAAAAGTCACCTGCATATATTTTAACGGGTGTTCTGAGTGACAAGCGCCCAGTAAAGTTGGTAACGACCGATGGGAAGTAGTTCCGTATCTTAAAGTCGAATAAAAATGTTAGGTAACCATTTTTGATCATTTCAACTATTTATTTCGCTTCGTGTTTTTTATTAAGTATTTCGAAGTGCAAAAAATGGGCAGATTTTAAAATATTCACTTTTCTAATAATTTCTCAGTTTCACTTGACCGACGCATTAATAAAGTGATGAGGTCTACGACAATGTTAATGTTACATATGGCGAAATAATACGCAACGTACATACAAGTAGATCATACGCAAGGCTTTCTAAAGTGCTCATTTACCACCGACAGCCTATAAAGAAAGCTACACAGCTAATCTATAACCGAGAAAAGAAAATAAGAATATGTTGCTGAAACCTTAAAATATTTTAAAATGTCACAATTTAAAAGAACGAAATATGACAAATATATCATGCAAATATAACTAAAAAAAAATAACAACCTGAACAACTTAAACTAACACGTAAAGTAGACATTGTAAAAGAAAATACAAATATTGACAGCTTCTTTCTACTAAAAGAGAGATCATGAACACTACAAAATCTTTTCTTAGAACTGGTAGTTCCAATAAACATGTTTACTTAAACTAGTTCAAGTCTGAGATTTGGCTTGGTGAATAGAAAATAGTTTCTCTCAAACTTTTTGCGAACATGTTAATTTTCTAAGCAACATACCACTGTTAGTTCGGTATTACCGTATTTGGTTATTTTCAGAAATAACAATAACCATCAGCATGAATTGTTCGCATGCATATTAGAAAACTTCAACGTGAGACGGAAAAGTGAAAGAAAAATTATTATTACCATACGATTGGCCAACGGGCCACATAAAATTAAGTAAATTAGCGCACTGAAATTATATCTATGTTAATTTGAGTTAAGTAAAAATCTTTAAAGCACTGAACGATTATGGACGACAATTTCAAGAAAAGTAAGACAAATATCCACGAACTGTGCATCATAGTTTTTATAAGCCTGCCGTTGTTTTATAAGCCTGCCGTTGTTTTTAATGCCTTTAACATCCACTGCCCCGCTTCATTCTTGCAAACATTCCTACGTTTCCCTCTGAAACACCACGAGGACTTCACATCGTATGGAGCCGCGGTGGCTGAGCGTTTAGCCTGCTCGCCTTTCACCCACGCGAACTGGGTTTAATCCCAGGCCGGGTCACTACCGGATTTTCGCATGTGGGAAATGGGAATCGTACCGGACGATGCCGCTGGTCGGTGCGTTTTCTCGGGCATCTCCCGTTTCTTCCACGCTTGCATTCCGGCACTGCTCTATACCTCGCTTCGCCCTCGTCGACTCTCTCGAAAAATTTTGTTTGGAAGTTCTTTCGATCTTTGTTACACCATTCGATATGCCCCTTTAACTCTGCAACAACACCACGTTGAGAGAGCAGCGTGGTATCTGGTTACAGGGGCTTTATAAAAGGCGCACTAAACCACAGTATCGCAACTATGCGGATCCACTTGTATACGTTTTAACAGAAGTACTGATGCAAATTGAAAACAGAGTGCTTCCGCGTGATGTTTTAGGTTTATTGGCTTTAGGAGAACCAATTCGTGAACACGCAAACATATTTAGGGAACGAGACACTAAATTATGGGTACGTTATGTACACACAAGGTTTTGCTTACAACAATTATCATAACGTCTTAGCTTTTGCAACGTTTTTTTTTTGCTCCGTTTCACTACTTACACACAAAACCGTTTCAAAAATTATTTCTTGGAAACAAAGCTATGTGAAATGTGTGGACCATCACAACCTCAAAGTACGTATACAACAGACGAAGCATGTCGCAAAAATCTAATCAACTTCCCATAAAAAGCGGGTTAGAAAAAAAAAGATTCGCTATTTAGTGCCATTGCAGATGTTAACTTTCTTGCATGCGGTGAAGAAATGCTCCTGGTTAGAAACTATTTGATTGCGGTTCATTCTTATTTTATTGATCATGGCACAGCTACGTAGTTACCCAAGCGTATATATCATCGCAGACACATTTATTCTAAATCTTGAAACTACAAAAACGCCCACGCAATTTACAAATTTATACGCAGTTCCATACACGTTTATATCGTCTCTTGCAGAGCGCACGCTACATTTATTCTAAAGCCCGCTCGTCACTTTCATCCTAATAATACTGGGCATATATTTACACTCAAATTTTTCTCAAAAACAGAATTTAAAAGAATTAATGCTCATCTTATACAGGAAGTGTAGTATTTCACTACAAAATAATGTATGAACCATAAGTTTTGAGGACAAAATGTCTACACGAAGTGATCAAGAAGCCTACAAAAATGACGAATTTTTATCGCTCAACGTGCGTGTTTTTTAACAGTGAGCAAGTTGACTCCATTCCTCTTTCGCAACTACCGTCCAAAGATAAGCGAAGGTGCGTTCGTTATCATTTCTGAAAATATACTCCACTGTAACCATTTTCGTCCCAGATGAAACACACTTAACAAGTTTTACAGAGTAAGTGGGAGTTTGAAAAAATTACGAGAAACGAAATACGCATCAAACTAAACGTACACACATAAACCCACATACAACAGAGAGAATGAGAGTGTGAAGAGGTTGGATTTAAAAGCCACTACGCGTTTTAATTGCCACGACGTCTCATGTTTTAAAAATTTATCATGATATTTAAGGGCGCTAAATTCTAAGTTTGATTTATCTTTTAAAACAGCTGGTTATGAGCCAAAGTAAATCAGGGTTCGTCCAATGTCATCGCTGCTGCCGCAAATAATGGACGAGTAGTTCGCTCTGTTTCCTGGATGATATTTCTGCTCAAATGATCTTCCGCTCATGTAGCCATACGTCGTACTTTTTTTTTTCTCGGCTATGATATTGAAACTGTGTCGAGATGTTCGCAATATAAGCTAGAGGTACGGCGTGGCAACTGGGGCGTGTATGTCTTCTCGACCATCGACATAAAACAACACGACTCTATTATCTCAGTGTAAAATTAAAACCCACAGTGCGTCATTGAGCTCGCGCACTTTCATCAGACTGCTGAAGCGACAGTTTAAATTTTACTCCAGCTCTGTACTGTTGGTAATTTATAGTTGAAACCACGTCCGTAGAAGACAGGTCTGGACACTCGCTTATCTAACAATGTTAGCGAATTGACACCACCTTATTGACTGATTTAGTTCGTGCAGTAGCCGCATAGCGCTGCAAGAAAACTAGTGTTGTTAGCGTTGCTGGTGTAGCGATAACACCATGGAGATATGAACGCCATTTTCCCATTTTATGAAAAAATTGCAATTCCCCTCAGCGGCTGGGTTTATGAACTAAATGGGTCATTATTTTTCATTGAAAGATATCGTAGGTGTCAATAAGGGTGTCAAATTTTCAAGCTAGTGTCCAGACCTGTCTTCTACGGCCGTGGTTGAAACATCCTGACACTGCGAGTTCAACATGAAGTTCTGCACACGAATTCGTCACCAGTCCTTCTACGTCCGGCGGGTTTTACGGGCAGTCTCTCACATCGCATTAAAGCCAGTTCACAATAAATTGAGCACTTCTGAAATGAACATCAGAAAAATGTCACTGCCCCTACCTGCAAATATTTTAACGGGCGCACCGAGTTACATTCGCCCAGTAAATTTGGTAACGATGGATGGAAAGTAGTTCCATATCTTAACGTCGGTTAAAAAGTGTTGTGTAACCATTTGTGAAAACTTGAATCATTTTTCTCATTCTGGTTTTTCTAATGCATCGAAGTGTAAAAATTAGCACATCAGAAAAATATTTACTTTCCTAATAATTTAACAGCTTTACGTGACCCAAGTATGAATAAAGTGATGAGGTCCATTGCAATGTTAATTTTACATAAGGCGGAAGAATACACAACGTGCATACAAGTACAGTAGGGCTTTCAAAAGTGCTCATTTCATCGTGAACAGCCTTTACCACCGTATGCATGTGCGAATTACGATGGAAGCGACGCATTTCTTCGATAAAAAAAAAAAACTAATAACTTTGCGTTAAACACATAAATGAATCTCCGATTGTCTCGTAGGGAATTAATCGCTACCACGCTACATGTCTACCACATTGCGGTCAGACAGTCTGAACCGACAGTCATAGAGTGAGGGAGGGATTTGGGGAAAGGGAATTCCAAATAAAAAGCTGTGCCATGGAAAAGACAAGATGTACAAAAAGCCTTACCCTAATAACAAATTATATTTACATCCGCTATATGTAACATTGATATGTGAAATCGGTCTCAAAATGTTGGCAAACTAACCAAGTTTTTTGTTGTAACAGGACAACACACCAGTAATTATCCAAACCCAACTAACCAGTGCACTGTTTTGTTGAAAAATGGCGTGTGGGTGATATTCAAGAAACAGAGGAACAGAAAACAATTCCAACATGTTCCGATACACTGAGATGTGATGGTACCCTCAGCGAGAAATAATGGTCCGATAATTTTGTCACGCAAAAGCGCGCACCAAAAATTCACCTTTGGATTGCCTCTCGTACACCCCGACATATCACCTGGGCGCTATGAAACCCAAATACGCGCGTTATGCCGGTTCACTGCGCCACTGACAAAAAGGCCACCTCGTCAGAAAAGAGCAACACGTTTTGAGATAGCCATTATCGTCATTAATACATGGTAACATTTCTACTGCGATGTCATACCGATGCGTAGCGTCATTGAGCAACAAAACCTGAGAAATTTGCACTTTGTATGGACGAAACAACAAACGTTTGTGCACGATATCATGAAGAGAACCGATATTTGTAATTCACGCGAGGCTGTCTTACTGCTTCCACCCTTTCAGCTGAAGCTGATGGTGAGCTAGTTCTCGGTAAGTCAGCAACAGATTCTGTGTTCTTGAACTTGCCACTCAACGACTTAATGCTTTTGACATCTGGCGGTATCTTACCATACGCTGTCCGAAAGTTCCTCTGCACTGTCATTGGTGACCGGGTCTCGTGGTAGCAGAGGACACACTGAGCTTTTCCTTGATTTGTGAACATGTCCGGTTTTCTGGACACCGCAACGGCTACACTACAGCCACGTTACTGAAACCCGTAACAAAAAACTTGGCCAGTTTTCCAACAATTTGGCACCCAGTTTAACATCTCTATCTTGATATATACTGGATACAAACAAAGTTTGTAATCAGTGAACGACTTTTCGGACATCCTCAATTTTCTTACCAACGGAAGCTGAGGGAGGTAATTGAAATGGGGCAGAAATGAGATATTAAGGCAATGCCGTGTCTGCTTGTACTTCGGGACATGGTAAAGAACCGAGTGGTATATTGTAATACATAAACTGGAAACACAAATGACGTTAATGATGAAACTTCCGTTAAGCCACGTGACTGAATCGTGAAGTTCATGACCCAGTGCGTTTATTGAGAGATCTCGAGTTCCCTTGACTCATTTTCCTACTGGATATCAATATTGTGAAGAACCATGCCACCCTTACGCTGTTCTTTGCAGACGGCGTATCTGCAAGTGTCTCTTCTTCCTTTATAAAACACGCAGCGTCGTAAACAGGTAACTCCGAAAAGAAGCGAGGAAAGAGGAAAAACAAAGCTTTAAGAGAAAGACGAAATAAAATGCACGAGATGTTCGGCACACACACACATGCATGCTGCTTACCGATTACCTGGAGAACTGAAAGACTGTGCCGTTCGTCTGATATGTCACTCATATGTCTCGTATTTTGTTTCACTTCTGAGCTTTGGTTCTCAGAAACTGGCATGCTGCAGCAAATAAATACAGTTGCTAAGGTTTCTTGTGACGTTCGCTTAAAACCGAAACTTCAGAAAGATAATTTATACTACACTTCTGCTAAAGGAATCTTACCGTTATGGTGCTTTTCTGACGTAAGATTTTTAATTAATCTTTCTCATGTTTATAATATGTTGGAAATATTAAACAATGCCCCCGAGTTTACAAAGTAAGTTCAGACCTAGACAAGCAAGATTTGTCAAGAATGAATTTGTTTCTTATAGTATATCTCGCAAGATATAAACTAACATTAACAAAGCAATTCCTAGTGTTATTCAACGATGCTTTATGAAAATAGCTGTTGCTGTGACAACTAGGATACACAATGCGTTTACACCTGTAATTTAAAACATTAGAAATTTAGCAACATACACCGACTAACCACAAGACTTGAAAATAAAAATCTATGCACCTCACTTACTACCAAATGCACGTTTCTTAACGCTACATTAGTAAATTGTGTCCCCTATTCACAGTTTATTTTTAAGTAATTCAGGATGTGCAAATTAGCACCTACACAATGAAAACCAAACACTTTCTGAAATCTCGTCAAGAACGGAAATTAATCTTTAAAAAAATCTGCTGTTTCTGGGAAAAATTCATGTCTATGAGGTATGACGCACGAGTGTGGGGATGGGCATGATATATTAAATTTTATAACAGATGCACAGGAATTCACGTGTGTATTATTGTTATACGCCACCAACAAAAGCGTCGGAAAAAAAGGAGGGGGGGGGGGGGAAGCAGCATCATGAAAACAAAAAGGGCGAATTCTTTTTACATGATAACATAAAAGCCCTGTGGCCCACGTACCGCTACGGGAAGAGGGCGATTTCTGGGTACTGTACCCGTTAGCAGAAGCATTTGTCTTGTCCTGGACATCGCCTCTTCTTTTCTAGTCTCCACTGCAAGCAGAAACTGGAGGGCGAGCAGGCGGAAGTGAACCTGACGTAAGAAGCGAATCTACACAAACCCGTCGCCTCTTATTCGTGTAATTAAGTTGTAAAAAAAACATGAATCAGACTTACGTGCTTTGCTAGGGATGTAATTAAAAATGAATAAAAGTTGCCAATTCGACAACCGGACATCTGGCCAGAGCGACGTGAGACGAAACAGTACGTAACTTGCGGCGCGGGTGCATAGCGGGGAGAAGCAGAGAAATAATGAAGGTTTTCTATTCAACTTCATTCACGACCACGGAAGACGTGAACAATAAGTAATAGTCATTAAACATAACGCAAATACTAGGCGGCCGCGTCGAACTCGTCGTTTCGCGCCCCCCCCCCCCCTCATGCACACGCACACACTCAGAAAGTTGCGTAAAATTAATAGTCGGTGGCGCCACCATACCATTAGGCCTATGTCTTGGAAGTACTCAGACCTTTATTAGTTGTGCTTTAGCATTGAATGAGCGTGTGCGCGCTGGTCATAGAGTTACATTGCAGCCCTTCATGAATTTCACGTATCCCCAAAAATATGGGGTATTCCAGCATGATAATGCATCGTGTCATCGACACAAGTTGCCCAGAACTGGTTCGAGGAGCATTCTGGAGATCCATTCGCTTGTACCGACAAATAGCAGAGAACTGTGGGTGGCTATCCAGATGACATGGGTCAAAATCTTTCCACAGGTGCTTCGTCCACTTGAGGAATCGATGCCGCGACGAATTGCTGCACCTAGCCTTGGCTAGTCGAGGGCGTACACGATACTAGATCCGTATCCCACGACTCGTGGCATGTCGGTGTACACATCTACACATTCCTGCCCGTGAGCAGGCCCACCGAGAGAAATTTCGGGCCCCTGAGTAATGCGTGCTGTACCCCCCCCCCCTTCCTCTACCCACAAAAATCGACCACTTACAACAACATAAATAGTCGTCATCCATGCAAAAAAAAAAGTTAACAAGTTTTGAGTGTCGGAATTATATTTTTATGTAATAGTTCATTTTATAAATAAACATTTACGAGTCGGGACCGAACCGGGCTCCGCGGGGACCAGGGGCCCCTGAGCATTGCACCCCCTTGCCACCCCCCCTTCTTGACATGTGTTTTATTTTAAACGAACAGGTAGCACTACAGTAACGTCTGCGGTAATTACGAAAATTATTTGTGTACCAGCATCTTATTAAAAGCGTAATATTTAAATCCGTGGACGGTGACATTCATTAATTTTGTTTTATACACATACTTAGAACTGGCATAACTGACTTAAATATTATTTCCAACATTTTCAGCGTTATTGGCCAACGCAAGGATTTCTAGCTCCGAGGGCCGCCGCCGCAATTTTAATTTTTGTGCAGCGGAATAACACACACAAATAAATTATTAAGACTTCGATAAGTTTCTTGTTAACTGAACTAAATATGTACTTTACGCTTTCTTCTTTGAAACGTTGGGACGCAAAAGTTGGACAAATTATGGGTTACGTTACTCATTTGCGACAGTCGCTCTGATGCGGCTCTACACGAGGAGTAGATGAAAACTTGGGCTGATTGTGCACGATTACACCTATTTTAACATCTGCGACACATGCCAGTCTAATTCCGCGAGGATGCACGAATCGTCTTCGCGTCTCTCTTGCCGAAACTGAGGAAAGAAGAAATAATCCGGAACGTGGGCAGGTTACAACAATCCGGTCGTCGGAAACGGCATTCGAAGCAACACGTTCTTTTATTCATTTACCCGGATTGCGGCGCAGAACAACTGAACTGTTAACAGGAAAAGTAAAATTACGTAAACTTCGATGACGAACAACGAAAAGAATATGCCAATAAAATTTTCCTCGACGGACGAATGGTTAATTCCAACGAAGAGTATCCGTGAATCTGTGAGTAAGATCAGAATATAAAAACAAAGTCCATGTACAGAATGAGGCACAGTACAGACGTACCAATTTAGAATTTGTACAATTGGGCTAGTTTTTTTATGAGTGTTGCATATGAAACTGTCTAATTAGAGGTACTGTGACGGCATTTAACTAAACAAAATTTAGTTTACCAACAGTGACCAGTAAATATGTATATAGGCTGTTCACGGTAAAGTGAGTACTTCTAAAGCCCTAGTTACTTTTTTCTCTAAACCATTTTTTATCCTTTAACCATATTTTAAAGTAAATATTGCTATGTAAGTATTTAACACAGTATGTATATTCCACGGCACTCGGAAGGAAACGTCTAAGGCTAAAATATAACATATTTATTGACTATTATTCGAACTGAGAGAGCTTTCCAAAGCGCTGACTTTACCGTCATATTAGTGCTGCAATGATTCTGCGCGGAAGGGGGTTAGATAAACGTGACGCGTTTGGGTGTTTCAAAAATGTGACACGTATTATAAGCGTTTTATTCGCGTGTTAACGTAAAAGTACCTTATTTTAAGTTAAATTGAACTTTTAATTACGTTCTATTTATAAATTATAATAATTAATTTATAATTAATACGAATTAAACAGGGTGAAAATAGCTGTGTTGGTAACACCTAGTAAGAAATATTTCTTATGCAACATATTAAAGGCTATTCGCGATAAAGTGAGCACTTTTGAAATCAACCTTAGAAAAATGTCGATGCTGCCACTACTACCTACATATTTCAACGGGCGCACCGAGTGGCGTGCGCCCACTAACGTTTGTAAGGACGGAGGGAGAATAGTTCCACATCTTAACGTCGAATAAAAAGTGTTAGGTAAACATTTGTGATAACTTAACTTATTTCTTCCGCTTTCTGTTTTATTTTAATGCATCGAAGTGTAATAATCAGCAAATTCGTAAAATAACTTGCAAAATTCGCTTTATTTTCTGACAGCACGCTAAAATACACCGTCCTGTACGTATTTGAATCGGTGCCATTTGTCTATTGGCTTCTTCAGCAACGAATAAACCTTTTGCCTGTTGAAATTATTGTACGTTATTGGGCCAGCCTACCGTTAGAAGTTTCCTATTGGTTCAAAGGCGTACGCGGCGTGTCCGGACAAACTACAATCCAATAACAAACGCAGTACAAAAGCCCAAATGTTTGAAATCAACTCTGCCATGAAATAATAACGCGAATGTTGCACATCTCTAACAATGAGTGCTCACGACTCAGGCGCGTCGTCCCTTTGGTGTAATTTTCTAGACGTGGTTAAGCGTAGTCTGCGTAAGGCTGAGGAATATCCTGGAATCAGAACTTCAGCAGCGATTCAGAAGAGCCTGAAGTAACAGCGAACAGTGCCTACAGCAATGGGAAAAGGCGTGTGGGGGCTGCGCGAGTGTCGCCGCTTGAGGGGGGTGAGGAGGAGGGGAGCGACGCCGGAGAGCCGACGCGACGCGACGTAAACAGCGTCGCGGGGCGCGGATAAATATCTGCGGCGGCGCAGCGCGGCGGGGACATCCGCCTAGCAACTGCAGGTTCACCCCGCGGATCGATACATCACTGGCGGCAACCAGTGCAAGGTCACGGCCGTGGGGAGACCTTATCGACGGATGTCCTCTAGCTGCAGCACTGCTTATCCAATACGCCTGGGGAACGAATACCCTCCCCCTAAATTACATTCCAGTGCAAAACTGAATGTGCTGTTGTTACCAACTAATTATAAAGAGTAGCACAACGTCTGTGTCTAATAAGAAGCATTATAGGCTGTTCACAGTAAAATTCGCACTTACGATCTACTTGCATGCACGTTGTGTATTCTTCCGCCTTATGCAAGATTAACATTGTCACGGGCCTCATCACTTTATCCATGCGTCGGTAAGGTGGAACTATGAAATTGTTAGAAAAGTAAATATTTCACAAATCTGTTCATTTTTACACTTCGATGCATTAAGAAAAACCTACAAAGCGAAATAAATAATTAAGTTATCATGAATGGTCACCTAACACGTTTTATTCGACGTTAAGATACGGAACTACTTTCCGTATCCAACGTTACCAACTTTACTGGGCGCATGTGACTCAAGAGGCCCGTTAAAATATACGCACGTAGGAGCAGTGACTTTTTCCTAAGGTTGACGTAAAAAGTACTCACTTCATCGTGAACAGCCTTTACTTTTAAATTACAGGAAATAAAAATTGTTTCTTTTATTATTTTTATTTTACTGTATACAACTCCGTAAATACTGATGTAAGTAATTACATTAAATCACGATTTCAATATATGAAATAAGAATCCTTGATAAATAAGAACACGCCCGACACTTTTTACAATTCGTCTTGTTTAATCTCTCGAAGCAGGTAGCAGAAGTTTCCTCTGCCTATTTCAGTTAAGTGACTACGTCGTCTTGTTACAGTATGCATTGAAACGCTAGCACGTATTTGCGTTTTCAGAAATAATTCACTAAACGGGAATCCCTAGTAAACAACATTAAACGCCTTAAGGTCGCTTCCGGTAATAAGGAAGCATTGCAAAGGCAAACAGGTTGTCACACAGCTATCTGTTCAGGGAAGATACAGCCTTGTCGCTATAGTTTAAAACACTGTTTCACATAGCATTAAATAACGTAAACAGAGGACAACTAATAGCGATTTGCCGACTGGCACTTTATATGACTACACTTTTGTTTCAATATAATCAATTTATGGTTACTTTAAACTTTTCTGAAGACCTGCTTAAGTTTTGCTTCCTCGATATTCCTCCGCCTCGTGCAAACTAAGCTCATTTAAAGCTACAAAATGGCATCAAAGGACAACTCACCTAATTCGTGCGCACTGAGTTTAATATTTTGTACGAGAACTATTTCTTGCTAGGCATTATAGGCCGTTCACAGTAAAGTCTGTTTTATCAGACATAATGCCAATAAATACATTTTATTGTGGCATCGGACTTTTGGTTTTGGGTATGGTGAATCTATACACTCTTTTTATTACTCACATAGCAGGGTTTACATTAACAAGTGGTGGAAGGATATAAATTGGTTGAAAGAAAAAAATAACTAGGGCTTCAGAAGTGCTCACTTTACCGTGAACGGCCTATACCAACACATGTTTTCTACCGTTTTTCTCCATATTTATTATAAATGAAATAAAATATACGTAAAAGTTTAATTTAACGAAAAATAATATACTTTTACGTTAACAGAGTTATAAAACGCTTGTGATACATGGTATATTTATGAAATAACTAAACACGTCATACATGGGGCGATTTTTCAAAGGTTTGATTCGAAAAGTGAAAATAAACTGCGAATAGACTATAACAAAATCTATGAATGGGTAACGACATATCGACATTCAACTACATTAGACTACATTAGAATACACACAAATGCTTCAAATGAGACCCATATCACAAACTAGAGAAGGCCTTAACACAAGATCGACGCATGTAGTAAGACTCTTAATTTTTACATGTGGCAGGAACGATTCCTAACAGGCTGGAACAAGAAAACTATGTCAAATACACTGACATTCAACAACAAAAAAAAAATTTCAACTGCTGGAAACCTTCCAAATTTTCTAAAAAAGGATATCGTGGAAAAATGTTTAGACCATCAAGGGCAAAACACAAACTACTAAAACAGACATTAATTGACAAATACGAAAATATACAATACTGCAGGCCATTAAAAATAAATTTTAACTGTTTTGAAGTTGTGCATATTCTGGAAATGAATTTGAAGTACTAATATTTAATGCAAAGTATTTTAAGCACTAAGAAACTTATCTCGGCAAAAGTGCGAAATAATGTTCCAAATGAAATAATTATGACCATTCATAATCAAATCGCACACTGGCACAAAACTAAACAAAGCTTTTAAAAGTCCTGCCCCCTCCTCCCCAGCTATTTTTTTTTCTACTTCTGGGGGATTACGTAGCACTACTATATAGCGCAGTTTGCGATGTGGAAATTCCAAACTGTCACAAGCGAAGACCGAACTGTGAGGTAGTCGGGAGGAAATTGCAATATGGCTAAAAAGCTTCTGCATTTGTTTTTCGAAGAATGTAATTGGAAGCGCCCAGATCTCCGTTATTTGTAAATGTATTTAGCCACTTTACAGCACTTGATTACACTTACGTTTGGTTCACGATGGCTAGTATGGCTGAACGAGTAGGTTTAGAAATGAAAGTAGGTAGTCTTTGTGGTACACTTCACGGTCGTAGAGTACAAGCCGTATAGAAAGCTACCCCGATGCACTAAAGTGTAGGAAAATGTGAAATTGTATGTCCGATCGTGTGCATCGGATTGTTCGAGAAACATGAAAGAAGATTAAGTAATTTCCGTTTTACAGTATTCTACGTAGTTAATTTTTTTTTTTTTTTTTTTTAGCACAGTTTATTTAAAACTTTGTTGATATTTTGAATGCTTGTATTCTTGTGGCTGGGTTACCTTGATAAATAGAATTATTGGATATGCTACCTAAGCAACATCCCGCCACGGCGCCAAAATCAGGTTCGACTGCAATTCGTTGAGTACACGCACATCGTGAGTTTTCCTTCACACGTACACGCTATTACGCACTTGTTCAAAACGTACAGAATTTTTCGTCGTGAAGCAAGCAGACGTATTTCGCTCGTAGTGCACATTAGGGTATTAACTGCATTACGCTCATTTTGTCAGCTTGCCTGGCGATTTAACCGAGTTGCAGCGTGTCTGAAATACAGGTTTAATGACGAAACCATTAAATTTATTATCTAACCACTGATTATCTACGAAAAGAAAACCTACCCCAGGCGAGGAATGAAAATAACTTTAAAGCTATTACGCATGCCATTAATATTTTTTTTTGGAGTGCTCCAATTATGCTAGAAACAGCTTTCTTTAGACTGCCATTTATTACGTGCACTGCCGACCCTCTGGCAGCTGCGAAATTGTAATAGGACATCCCACGTTAAGAAAACTTTGCCCGAGTAAGTTAATTTTAAAGATCGGCGTTTCAAACGTAATGTATTCGTCATGAATTTTTTTAAGAGAAGTTCCCTACAGCGGATATGTTTCCGTAACATATCTAGCCTATTTGCAGGATATTTCTAACATTTATGTTTTTTTTTTTTTAAGTTATGTTTTATAAAATAGTACATACTACCAATCTATATTGAAAATATACATTCGTATAGAACTTCTCCTAAAAATTCGTAACGAATGCATTTTGTTTAAAAGATCTGTTTTTAAGAAGAATGTACTGAGGCAAAATTTATTAAAATTCCTCAGCTGCCAACCGGCAGGCAGTGCCTTTAAAACACACTATACGGGCACGAGCGCAACTATGATAGGGACTTGGCTTAACTACAATCTTCCCACTAATAAAATGAATGCGGTAGTGTAGCGGCAAGGGCGTTCGCCACTCACCAAGGCGAACTGGATTCGATTCCCGGCGGGATCAATTACGGATTTTTTTCACGAGAGAATCGCGCAGGACTATGCTTATGGTTTTCTCCAGGATCTCAGGTTTCCCCCGCCCTTGAATTCCGGCGTTGCTCCATTTCCACCTCGCTTCATCCTCATCGGCTGCGCAAGACCTCAACGTTAAGAGCCGCCCAAATCTTTTCACCCACCGATAAAATAATAGGGTCGCCGCTTAGTATGTCTAAATACACTTATCACAACGAGAACACTGCACGCCAAGTTGGAGTCTTGCGCGTAGCGGCGATGGCGCACTTGCCGCGCGTGTAAGTATAGTCCTTATCGCTACCTCACTTCTCCGCCACAAACGCGGAGAACAGATCCAGGGAGGCGGGTCCCTAAAATGCGTTAAGTATTAAGAAATCATTATTAGGAATGATAATTGCGAACGACCAACCCAGAACAGCAAACTGTGTTAACTCACTGCTGCCAGTTAAGTGTGCTTTTGTAAAAGGACTAGTCATCGTTGCACGTTTGTTTTGTGGTGGTACTATGATGACAGATCAACTATTTTATCACTGCACTGTATACTCGCAATTGTTAACCTCGAAAAGCTGACGAATGGTCAACGAAATTGCCTGCGTGGTCACATTCTATTGAGGATATCGTGGTAATTGTCACAGAGGACTAAGGAAAATAATTGGGCCTCGAGATAACCTAACAAATTATTTTCTAAAAGTAAAAGTACTGTGTTAAATTTACGCTAAAATTCACGTTAACCTTCGATAAGCGTGTTCAGAAAAACTATAAGCAAATATCGAGTGAATATGCAGCCAATCAGTACCCGTTATGCTAGAAACGGAGATGGGAATTTAATTTCAGATACCGTGCGCTGCTTTCGCAAAATTGCGACGTTCCCCTACGTTTTACCACTTTAGACTGACAGATATTCCGTGGAGAGTATTTCGCTGAAGAGGACGTGGTGACACCACATACTTCACACCTCTTGACCTCTTTCTAAAGCAACTTCGGTACAATATCATGCATGCCTTTTTGGTAAGGCGGAATCTCTGCTCGAGGGTCCAGCGCTGCGATCCTCTCTAATATTCGTCAATTAGCTCCTCCCACCACTCTTTCAACGCATAAGCGAAATTGCAAATGTTTCGTTTTAACACGTTAGAAATCCAAGTATTCCGAACACGTATTTGCAGGAACCTTTTTCTTACACGCATTTCCAAGTTCAGCGTATCACCATGAGTAGAATGAAAAAGGGAAGTTGGGGACAATGGGACCCGGGACCAGAGCTCGAAGCTATTCGTGCTCCGTCATTCCGATCGACCGGCGATCGTTTTTCTCTCAAAATTTCTCTTTTACTCTTAAAATTTCCCCTCGAAATTTCCCGTTTTCCTTTAACTAAAGAACCGAGCCACCCACAAAAAAAAAAAAAAAAAAAAAAAAAAAAAAAAAAAAAAAAAAAAACGAGCCCCAGAAAGGCACTTTTCGCTCAGTCGGAATGATTTGGGAGGCTCGCTTTTCGAGGCCAGAACAGTGGCGGCCACATTGGTTTTATAGGCATAGGATACGCCAAATCGATACACAACGTTCTGGATCCGGAGTCGGAGCTGACCGTTCACCATCTTGGTTATATCAGCCAACTTGGCAAACAATATTAGATCCGGGTGACCTTGGCATTTGACAATAAACCCAAAAAAAAAAAAAATTTAAAAATCTTAATTATTTCAAAAAATTCTAAAAACTTTTTAAAATTATAAAAATTAAAATATGCGAATAAGATACATAAAAAAATGAAATCTCCAATGCTCGGGAATAACGAGATCCAGAATCGGAGCCAAAGCTGACCTACCAATACGTTAATGTCACCGAACTACCATATCGGATCCAAGTGAACTTGACCTTAACACAAGTTCTTGACCCCGTAAATGTGACCTTGACCCAACACCTTGATCTTGATCCCATGACCACATAACATCGAATTACATTAAATAAATTAAATAAAACATAAAAACAATAGAGCTTTTAAAAATTGAAAAAAATTATAAAAAAATATATAAATTATTTTAAAACTTACATTTCCATAGCCCTCCTCCCCAGCACCACGTTCAGCAGACGACTGACCATCGACAATGTTTCTCATTGGTTAATTAGTCGGTTCCTCTCCACTCCCGCCTCCAATGTTTCTCATTAGTTGATGTGTTCGCTTCGCCCCACCCCCAACCTAGTGTTTCTTATTGGTTGATTACTCACACTCGTTCGACCCACTACCAATGTTTCTCATTGTCTTAAAATTCCCATCCCCCACCCCTCTCCACTCACCATGTATTCCATCCTCTGCACTTCACCCACTATATTCGCTTTTTCGTTTGTCATTTGTTAACATCGCCGTAGTTTACCTCTCGCCTATGCTCAATACGCCATCTTGGACTTGATATGTTTACTTTTTCATCACCTAAGTGAAGCTAGTGTAATAATTACCGATTTCGTCTCCAGAGTAGCTGCCGTTCTCTCTCACCTTTATTCGACTGCCATCTAATTTTTTTCATTTGTAATTTGTTTGCACCTCTGTCGGTGGGCATCCCAGATCCAATTTTCAAAGCATAAATGGTCCTATTGTATTAACTGTCGATTTAGCCGCCGGGCAGCAGCCGTATTCGATTCTATTTTCAATGTATAGGTAGGAGGACTATAGGCTGTTCAAGTGAGAACTTTTTAAGGCCCTCCTAATAGGCTTTAACCACTAATAAACATAACTTATTGCAACATCAGGCATCAAATTTTGAGGGTGGTGAAATGTATACACCGTGTTTTTTCGTGACAAAGCAATGTTTATATTAAAAAGTAGCAGGAAGATGGGCATAGGATGAAAGGAAAAATTTAGAAGGGTCTTAAAAAGTGCTCACTTTACCATGAACAGCCTATAGTGTATTAATTTATGGTTCGTCACCAAACAAGCTATCGATTTAGCCACTAGGCAGTGGCCATATTTGTTTATGTTTTTAAAGTATAGGTGGTGCTGTCTGCGACCACCATATTGTATTTTATTTTCATCACCTAAGTGGCGCTAATTTCTCGGTTTAGCCACCAGACGAGCTGTTAACAACACACTTCTTTCATGCTCTGTCATGCTATGTTCACCATCTTTGATTTCGTTTTTTCTTAGTTACCTTACTTTCATTCTCTCATTCATTATTGATTGTGTTACCAGGCCAGTATATTAGATGTTATTCAAGCTCTGTCATGCCACCTCAATTGCGTAGCCTGCTGATTACGCGGTCCCCTCGAACCGCCATATTGGGTTACATCACTCCCAAATTTTTGATTATGACATATGGTCTTGACCTTTAACCATCGAAATCTTCCATTTGGTTCGTCATTTGAGTTAACTAGGAAAATAACTGTGGTGTATTAGAGCAACACAGGTACTGTAGAAAATTATGTAGAACCTCTCTTCGCCATGTAAGGCAAGTCTGGCCTGGCTCACCCTTCGCCTTCCCCTCCCTCCAAGTCACAAGGTCAAATTTCTACCACTTCAAAAGCATGTTCTCATGTCTGTTGCATCCAGCCTGTTTAGAATGTATTACAGAGTCAATCCATTCTTAGTTTCTGTACAGTTCATATCAACATATACCTTTACTGCCATATTATTGATTGTACGCAGCCAGTGATGGGCATACACGAAAAATATTTAAGTAATAACTTTCAAATCATGTTTTGACACATCATTTCATTTATTTTTCATGGTGCTCACCTACAGTACCATCATGTAGTAACATTTATAAAAATTAAGGCTACCATATTCTCTATATCAGGGAAGAAGACATGCTAGTGCAAGGTACAATAACACCAGCGAGAAATAAAAAATAATTTCATACTTCAGACTACAAACATAAAAACAGAATCCTTACACTGTCGATACCATTCACGTAGTGTGTTTGCAGCAGCATGCTAAGTTTTCACAAAGTGAATATAATCGGCTTGTACGCAGCTCAAGAGAGAGTATGCTAGCAAGCGTTCAACCAGAACCCTTCACCATATATTCTTTTTCTTCTCGACAAAGTTTTTCTCTCAAGGCCTCTACAGCACCTGAAATACTATAAATCTTGTACAATGCTTCATTCGCAGTCTTAAATGTTCGCCGACTAATGGATTCATCAACAGGTTGTGGATTTTCGTGGGTACACTCTAGCCAAACATGATATTTTATGGGACCTTCTTCTACTCCTCCTGTTAATTGATTAATTATCCTTTTCTTAATGAAGTAAAGGTATGTACATATGTTTTTTGTACCAAATAAGTTTTCCCAATCAAAATCTTTTAAGTTACCCTTGAATGCTGATTGTTTAAGGTAGAATCCATCCGATGTGGTTTCGCCAACAGCTAGTACATGTCGTTTCTTAGCTGTAGGAACTCTACCTTTACAGATCTTCTTACGTTTCTTCAGGTTACCAACACGTTTGCACCGATGTATGTACTTGCCATACCGTTGCATAGCGCAGGAAGAACCCTTTCACACAAGTAGTTTTTTCATACTTCCTCGCACTTTGGCTGTAGGCAAATACCTATCTTGTCACAGTAACAGCAACGAAGCCTTGACGAAGTCATCGATGGCGACACTGCTGTAGGTGACCCATCCCAAGCAATCGAGGATGTCAGCATCTTGCCTGAAGAATTTAATGACAACACTGTTGTAGATGATCCATCCAAAGAAGTCGATGGCGCTGCTGGCATCATGTTCGAAGAAGGCGGCGAGAAACGTTCCGTTATGCCAAGGAATTGGGTAGTCAACCGGCGAGATAAGCCGTAAGTTATTTCAGCAAATCCGGCGAGTTATTCTCCGGAACTGTAGCATTTTGGTCGTAACCAGCGGTGGTTTTTACCCCGTGTTATCGACGCGTACGTGTGTATGGAGTTTGCGGGCGCAATGCATTCTGAACGGCGAGACAGTGTATCGTGCTCGAAGGCCCTCCCTAACTCACCGCGGGGACTTCAACTAGGCAATGGCGCCCCAGGTGCGCGAGGCAATAAATGCGGACAATTAAACGTCCGCGAGGCTGCCCCGCCCGGGCACATGTGCCTCCCACAGGCATAAACCACGGCCGACAACTGCACTGCACTGCACTGCACTGCCGCCGACGGCAGTTGCGCGAGTGTCCGAACCCCACACCCCTCCAAACACCCGGCGCGATATTAAATTTTCAGGAGTCGGGAAGGGAAGAAGGGGGTGTTGGGGTGGCTAAGTGGGTCGGCGGTGGTCGCCAGGGAATGACGAGTAATCCCAACAGCGAAAGCAGGAGGGACAACCCGGGGCTTTACGACGATCTTGGCGCCAAGAGGAAACCCTCCCACCACCCCCTTCCCAACTTCTGCGAAACTTGTATGGGACATACAAGCCATAAAGCGATACTGGGTGGTGGGGGGGGGGGGGACTAGCAGACGCCCGTCGCTTCCTTCCCAGCAAGCGCACAACCGGCTTAGACACTAAGCAAGATTACATTTTGTCTTCCCAAAAACTACAGCCACAGTTTTCCCCGGAAGAATGAAAATAACGCGCCAGACAAACCAAGTGCATTATTAGAAAATAAGTTTCCAATCCGCAGTGTAAGTTCCCCCTCCCCCGCCGCAAGACCTTAGCAACAGAAGCAAACACCGGCAGTTACACATCCGCATGTAATTCTTTCGAGAACAAAGTTCAAGTACACGTACAGAATATTTAACAAAAAAAAAAAAAAAAAAAAAACATATTTTACAAGCATGTTCTTTACTAGGGAAAACAGCAAAGCGGCGCCAATACTGATTTTAACAACATGAGATATCACAACTTCAATTTGCCCAACACTTTTCTCGACACATTATCGATTTTTTTTCCCAATGCAACAACCCTATTTCCTCAAAACAGTAAATGAAAGCGGTACGTACATTTACATTTCTAATAAACAATTTGAACTTCACGGAGGTAACTAGCTTTCATTGTAAATCGCAAAAGCTACATTTCCAGAATTAATATATATTTTTGAATAGTTTGACGTAACTACGTCGTGAAGGACTTCATGTTTCACGGTGCCATCTTTCAGATCATGTATGTTAAATTCTGATTTACCGGAAAAACACTTATATTACTGTAATTTTTAAGTCGTATATTCATTCAGAAATGCGATATTTAAACAATGAACTTGAAATTATCCCATCACAAATACTTCAAGTATTTGGGAAAGTAATTGACTGTCGTGAATTTACGAAAGGAAGTACTAAATACCGTCATCGATCATGCACAGAGTTCCGATAAAAGACTGTTCGAATATATGTTGGATGCAGTATTATAACACTTGTAAAAAAAAAAAGAAGGCAGACTGTAACACCGAGGTTGCGCAGAGATGTTAAAAGTGAGAAGAAAATATACGGGTCATTTCTTATTACGGCCAATTGTTCGGACGCAGTGGCCCCATGAAGCTAACGCATGGTATTGCAGATATGGTGGCAAAACATCAACACGGCGATAATTACAGCTGATAAGAAGATGCTGAATAATGTACTTGTTTAGAACAAACTGTATTTTTGTATGTAATAATTAATTTTGACAGTGTTGTGTTGAACAAAAGCGGTTTAAATATATATAAATAATTGTAATATTGCATATATAATAAACATCAATAAGAATGAAAAAACTCGGTGTGTTGGTAATGACTAGAAAGAAATAGCTCTCGTGAAGAATTTTATTAAACTGGGTGCATACAAATACAGAGCGTTGCCCCTTTGATGTAATTCTCTAAACTTTTTTAAGCTTTGTTTGTAGGAGGTGGAGGAATAGCCAACATGTACACCTTTAACATGGCTTCAGAAAAGTTGGAAGTAACCCTGAATGAACTGTCTCCAATCTTGAAGATAAATTATGTAATGGTTTCTTTCTCTTAACACTGACATTTGTTAAACTAAAATTTGGGATAGGAATGTTTATACGGCTCTAGGGGCGCCAAATTCTGTATATAACCTTACCCCCTCCACCTTCTCACTTAAATTGACCGACTGAGAAAGATTCCCACGCTTGTGGCATTCCTTGTACTCGCAAATAATTTTTTTTTTTCGCAGAGAAAAAAATTACCAGACTCCGCACGCACCAGTAGCGTGCGGAGTCAATTTGTTTGTCGAGAATCGAAGCTAGCACCAAACAATGAGACAGTTGCCGGGGGGGGGGGGGGGGGGCGGTGTGAGATTAAAAGTGAAGTTGGTCGTAGTAAGTTGACGGCAATGGTTTGAGGGAGGTTTGTCGGGCCAGAAGGAGGAAGGGAATAACGGGACAGCTTGGCAGAGAAACTGACGAAGCAGTCGTTAGAATGGGCCATAGGCCGAATTGACCCTTCACTCCGAAATTAAAATGAAAGGGACGGAGTATGGGGAAACTAATGGCGACCAGTTCCTAGGTCACAAAAGCACGTCCCCGGCAGCGGAGAAAACGAGAAAATAGCATCGTTTCATTTCTGCCCCGATTCCTTACATATTTACTGGCCCACTCAAAGCATACGGTAAATTGGGAGAAAGTGAATGGACACAAACGCTGGATGTGTTTTTTGAACTTCCTGCCCATATGTGAAAGTAATAAATAAATAAAACAAGAGAGATCCAAAATAGATTAGATTATGCATAAAAGTTACAATCTCAAAAAAATTCTGATATTTCTCGCAGGTATTACTGATGATCTGTATTTTTAATTTCAGGCGCTTCGAAATAAAATATTAAAATAAGGTTTTTGAACAAAGAACGATTCGAAAGAACATTAATCTGTGTTTATCAGGAATGCCAATTTCTAAAATTTTAATTGGTAACTTACAAAACTATGTTTGCTATACCTCGTTTATCAGAATTAACGATAATTCATTTAATTTGTGAAATCAAGGGAATAAAAGAGAATTCAGTACCGTCGTACAAATCTCATATTAGACCATCACAACTTACCCTTCATTTTTACATATTGTAAGTTTACAAACAGTCTTCAGGCATTAACACCATTAATTTAATGTACAGTAAATACAGAATACAGTATTGCCCAAATATTGTGTAATTGTTAAGCATAGATAACTGGGAAGCCTAATTAACTACTAACGGTTAAGCGAGGTTCTATTGAATCTCACATGTGACCTGTAAAACTGTGCTCAAGAATTAACTTCGTACTCCAAACGCATTCTCGAAAATATTAAATCCTGACCCTAGATTTTACACGTCAGTGATGCTACTTCCAAGTTATCGTATCTCGCCTATTAAGCGCTTAACAGCGAACATTTTGAAGAAACGAATTCGACATGCCCATAAGTAAAATTCTGTTTGGGGCTCAAGACTTCGTTGTTACGAGCAGACCAAAATTGCTGAACTCTACTACTTTTTATTTATATGGCTTAACGTTTCTCGACGACTGCACGGTCATTATATACGATATGATGATCACGTGCGGGAGGGTAATCGCTCATTGCTTCTATCAAAGAACCATCCCGGCATCCCCCTGAATGATTTTGTAAAACCATAGTAAACTGAAATCAAGACGGCCCAACATGCAATCTAACACGAGTCCTCCTTACAGAAATGTATGAAACAGCGTTTACCTCTCTTTCTCCCCCTGTACAGCTAAATAAAATTTCCAACAAATTCTTTCCACTGTTAGCACAATAGCTGCATAACAACATAGGCCTATAGAGAGTTGTTGGGAGTTATAAAGCTGAATGCCTTGTGAACGTCTACCCTACTTTCCATTCCAAGCATTCATTACCACTGGTTCCTTGTCCTGCTATAAATCTACAGGTAAAATGAGTAGAAAAACTACTAATGATGTCTTCTATACGTCTAACAAAGAACACCAATTTTGCAACGAACATCACGGGGCAATTTTAAACGTATCCAATTCTGATATGGGAAATTCGTATTTTTACATATGTCCGTGGAGTGGCCAGGTTAGTTCGTGACGGATGGAGGTCTTTAAAGAGCTACATTTAATTTCCTAATTTATTTTCTATACAACAAAAATCTCTAATATTTGGTCTTTCATAATACACTACCACTCGTTATATCACAGTATCAGTGAAAATAATAAACCACTGATGTGATAAGACATAAAGTAATCAAATTAGTTATATTAACGGCGTTATACAGTCAAACTGCCACCTCCGCTTCGATGCCTACGTGGATTACAATGCAAATAAACAATTTTTGTAAGACGATGCTGAGAAATAAAATAATGAAATTAGTCCCGATTACTGCGTTACACGGCCCAATACACTATATCAGAGTGCAATAGTCTAACTAATCTGTAAGAGAAGCACGGCCACCTCCTCAACAACGCCCAGGAGCGTTAGGACTATAGTACATTAGCGGTGCCTTCACACGTTTTGAATCAAACCTTTCAAAAAACGTGTTTGGTTGTTTCATAAATATGTCATGTTGTCCATTTGGTGTGATTTTTGTAGACACGGTTAAGCTATGTTTGCACGAGGCGGAGGAATATTCTGGAAGTAGAACTTACAGCAGGGCTTCACAAAAGTTGAATGGGCTATACCCGCTGTTGCTTGGGCACGCTGTTCGCGGTATCCACAGTCGCCGCCGTTCACCAAATCCACAGAACACTCGCCACCCATGCCCGCACTCTTTGAATTCATTCGACGGGTTACTCTTTCTGGATTATTCCGCACTTAGCCACCAGGGATAACATAATCCACCATCGAAGGGTTTCTCAAAAGGCGAGGGAATCCCGGACCTCCTGGCCAGCGCTCAAGTCTTAAGCTAGGTCAACAGCCGACACTGCGGAAAATCAAAGATACGATACGACGAGTTTTGTTTTGATGAAGTTTAGCGTGTTCCAGTGTTTGCCAGAGACGTCCCGAATTAATCAGTGTACGACGTAAGGGTAGTATTAGTATCATATTTTAAAATACGAATAAATTTAACATAAACCTTACGATGTCAGAATGTTACAATTTAGTACGTTGTTTTCGCACGTAGAGAAAACGTAAAATTTGCAATTCTATGCGACTCCGGTCGTACAGCTTCGCTCTCCTCCTTTATAAAAAAAATAGCAAAGTTTGAAGTAGAGACTTTTCCGAGCTGTAATCTGAATTGCAGAAAGGCACTGCGGAAGTAACTAAGGCACGAGAACCCATAACTGCCGACTTGACGAGGCGCAGTTTTTCTAGCATGGTTATTACGCACCCATCGCCTCTTAGGGAAAGAATATAAGGTTACGAGAAGGAAAATGGGCGAATATTAATCTTGTTGTTGTGGCCTGCGTTCACGACCGCTTGGCGGAACGCTGAAGCAGAGAGATGCTCTCGAATTTTGTGACATTTTGCGACACACACTTAAAAAGCCACTTCAAATGGAAACGGAAAAAAATTACCAATACAGTACACTGTTAAAATTTTCCGTATATTTGCGGGCATTTACGAAAATGCACAGTAAACATACGGAAACACAATTCATAATGACGTAAACCGGAGTTAAGAGCGTAAATACAAAATTCCGGAAATATCCGTATTTCCTATAACTTCGGATTTCGAGCACGAACAATGCCGAATTTACACGAAACTTTCTTCGCCACTGTAACCAGAAAATTATCGTTTCTGTGGCAGTTAAGGTTATCCATGACAATAAAGCCTGTTCTTTGAAACATTGAAAAGTAGTAACAGGCGTATGTAACACACAGCAACACTTAAAATACACAATACATTAACTTTAACAGAAACTAAAAAAGTTTCTTATGTAACTAATGTAGAAATTCATAAATTATACCAAATTCATCATGTGAGCATTGTAGGTAAGTGGTTAGGGTCGTGAACATGAAACTTTTTGACTGGGGTTCAAATCTTGCTAAAGTATAAAATTTTTTTTAACTTTTTGAAATATCTTTTTATACACAGTAGAACACCCCCATAATAAAATTAAAATAAAATACGTATTAATAATTACTAAAGCTAGAAGTACATAAAACTAACTACGGAATCAACGTAGAGTTTCCATGAATTTTACGGAAAATCCGTTTTTGAAAATCTGTGTGTGTACAGAGAGTTTACGGTCACCTCTGGATAATTTTTTACCAGCACTTTTCCGAAAAAATGAAGGAATTTTTTTTTAACAGTGTACAATGTGTGTGAGACAGACTGGTTCTTGGAACATTACACACTAACAATTGAAACAGAGAAAGATGCCACAAAATTTATCCTCTAAAAACCTTCCAAAAGAAGGCTAAACAATTTTTAGATTCCCTAGTTTAAAAAAAAAAAAAAAAAAAAAAAATTGTTTCTGCTCGATAACTTTTGGGAGTGTTGACACGTGTTGTTGGCTACTTATTACGTATGAAATGTTTATTTTGTGAAAATCCACGAAAAATTTATGACTGGAAGAAGAGCATCAGTAATTTAAATAATTTCGTTTGTGCTCGAAAGGTGTTGATAAACTAGCAGGTACGTAGTTTTCTAAGACAACAGTACTACGCTTAAGATTTGTAACCAATTAAATGTATGTGTACTTTCATAATATTGTTCCTAACATCCGTGAAGAGCATCCCAGTCTCTTCTTCCGGAAGCAAAAATACAGTGAAAGCCGTTCGCAGTTGTCTACTAACGTCAGAATATAGGAGAAAAAAAAATCCGCGTGGATAGGGGAAAAAGCGGGACGGAGTAGCCTGATGTTTGGAAGAGGGCGAAATCGTGTGCGAGTGGAACTGATAGTTCAAGATCATAAAAACGTCACAAGACAAATTGAAATTTGGAATTTATTTCCCTAGTTCACTTCCTCCCACTCTGTTTTTTTTTTTTTTTTTTTTGCAACCCATAGAAACACACCACATTTCCGTCCACTCTAAACATGACCAAGTAGCACAATAAATCAACAGGGACAGTCAAGTCTTCCCAAACAAAATTATCGGCGTGGAAGAAAACAACTCTAGGCCCGAGTCCCCAATATAGGCTATTCTCTTGTTATTTATTTTGCGTTATACATGTCATTCCAAAAAAAATTTTCTTGCCAGGAACTCGGCTCGTATTATTTTGTAACATGTTTCACAAAGAGTAACATATCAAGTCTGCAAAGTAAATTATTTGGGATCCGACTAAGGGCGTAACACGACGACACTGAAAATTCCAAGATATTTATTAAAATGTTCAACCTACCCGATACCACTTTGAACAGAAGAAATTAAAATCAGATTCCGCAATAAATACACTTCGTGAAACTTGACCAAAATCATTATGTTCCCAGAGTGGTTCAATATATGCAGTGTTTCTCAAATTTAATGTTTCGGCAATCAATTACGCAGATCACAGAAAACATGTAGAAGACTATGGAGGGGGTTTTCCGAAAATAAACTTCCGAAACGCAATTATATATTTCCAGGATATTAACACGCTTTGGTCAAGCGTAGCATCCACAGGGGTATTACCAGTAGCAGCCGCATATTTCGCTGGAAAATAAAATGTGTATTGCTGAATTAAGTTATTACTACTTAGTTACAGTAGTATATGGGTCGGATGAGGACCATCCATTTTTTACCCTGAAATTCCTCGACTTTTCCTCGAATTTCATGCTTTTTACCTCCAAAATAAAAATTATACAAAAATCAAGCAAAATGAACCGATTACGCATCAAATTTAGAAAGTTTAGAGCAAAAATGCACGCAAGAAAATTAAGGTAATTTAGTCCTAAATTATGCAAATTAAGCTAAAACCAAATGAAAATATTAAAAAATTAATTGATAGATACAAATTAATAAAATTCATATATTTTAAGAGAATTCTATATCATGGATAAATTTACCATTTTTCATTTCTTTTAAGCCATTATATGATATAAAAATTTGTTTCTCATTTATTTTTTTTAAAGCATTCTTATCAAACATATTTACATAGCGATCAGGTAATGTAATTCTTATCAAACATATTTACATATCGATCTAGTAATGTAATTCTTATCAAACATATTTACATAGCGATCTGGTAATGTAATTCTTATCAAACATATTTACATATCGATCTGGTAATGTAATTTTATACTTACCATCTAGAATACAATTAATTTTTTTACCAGACTTAGATTCATAAATCTTTAATTCTGTAGCAGCATACCATTGATTAATTTCGATATCTTATACTTTAGTCAATTCATATCAATTGTTCAACTTCTTGATAAGTGATTCGATTTTGTTTTATTTATAACGAAAAGATTTTTTCTTTACCTTAATAATTTTTTATAAATAAAATTGAATCAGTGCTCGAAATGGAAAATAACACCATATGTCAGCAATGCAACAAGTGTGGTGAAGTATTAAACATTGAATGTTTTCCATCACATAACCACACAAAAGATAAGAATATTAACACATGTACAAAATGTTCCGCCGAATATGCCAGAAAACATTAAGATTTAAATAAAGAGGAAGTACTATGCGAATGTAGAAAATATGTATCTAAATTATATCTCAGAAAGCATTAAAATACTAAATTACAAATTGCAAATGAAAATCGACATAGTGATTATTCAACTAAGCCGTGAATATTATGTAAAGAGAATAAACCTATCGATTCATTTTATCCTCATTAACCGACTATAGACAAACACACATCAAAATGTAAAACATGTTTTAATGAGAAAAGACTGTGCGAATGTGGAAAATATGTTTGTAGTACATATCTCAAAGAGCATAAAAATACTACATCACACAATGCATTAGTAGATATTCTAAATGAAATTCAACATGATAATTATACAACAAAGACATGTATAGTATGTAATGAGAATAAGTCTATAAAATTATTTTCTCATCATAAAACTACTAAGGATAAACATACAGCAATAAGCAAAAAATGTTTTAATCAGAAATATTATCATAGAAAAAGTTAAATATTAAAAACTTACTATCAATAATTTAAACACTATTAAAATTTCATTCCTTTATTTATATTAATTTTATATTTCTACGCCATCTTTATATATATCTTGAAACCTTCAATAATTCTTCTATATAAATAAAACAATGATAATGGCAACGGCCAATCTAGGAGTTGAGTTGAGCGAGAAGAGAATGCGAGACCTAAAAAATCTTAGCTAAAGAAGTCAAAATTAGATATTGGTACAATTTAAGCAAAGCTGAATTAATTACAGCTATTATGCAATTAATTAGAAATGAGGAAAGAAAAAGAAGATTTACAAAATCCCCATTTACACATCTCAATGTTAGAGAACTAAATTCAAACGATAGAACTGAATTAAAAGAAATATTTCCATTCTCTAATCAGATATTTGTATCCCCGAAAAATAAAAGTAAATGGAATTTTAAAAATTGAACTTTTTCAAAACCCGAAAATTATGAAGAAAATAAAAGTTTAGGTCAAATATTTCCTTTTAAACACAAATGTTTTGATGAAGCTGTGCAACGGAGACCACCCTTTGTAGTTCGTGAACGTAAACGTTATTTTAATGATACAAAATTTGGCAAACAAAATACAGCATTCACATAAATAATTTACAAGGCGATTAGATAGAAAAAATGAATGCTATTCGAAATGCAGTTCACGCAGCAATGAGCTCTGTAAGAAAATTAACTGGTTATAGAAATGGTGATCAAATGAGAATATATGCAAATAATCAGAATTTTCACCATACAATTTCAGCTGCATTAATTAACACTTTAAACGTCGAAAATTTACTTAATCAAATTAAAATGTAGATATAGATGTAAGTACTTTCGATATTGATGTTTACAAAGTTCCAAGAGGAAATGGAAGAAAAAAAAAAGTCAATTTAACTAAAGATAAAGCAAAACAATGTGTTACTAAAATTAACAATGATGATAATTTATGTGGTCCTAGAGCAATAATTACAGCTTTAACATACAAAACTAATATAATTTTGGATAGAGAATTAACGAATAATGAGCTTATTTGTATTAGAAAAGGAAGAAAATTAGAAGGAGAATTGGCTCGTGAACTCTGTGTAATCATTGGTAAAAGTTGTGAAATCGGTCTCAGTTTGGAAGATATAATGAATGCAGAAAATTTTCTAAATGTTCAAATTAAAGTTGTTTCAGCTGCACATTTCAACTCGATTATACAGTATGGTTCAAAATAACAACTATTTGTATTTTTACATGATGAACATTATGATGTAGTTAATAGTTTGAAAGCATTTTTAGGTGGTGTTTATCATCGTAAAAATATGTGACAAACCGTACAATAATAAAGATCAACATAAGTGTGAGAAAAATATTAAAAATGTATGAAATTTGTGTAAAAAACCACAACACGAAAACGTTTTGGAAGATGAAGATCGTATTAGAATATATTGTCAAAAATGCAATAGATATTGTTTTGGACAGGAATGTTTTACTAATCAGGATGCTGTGTGTAAGACTGTTCATAGGTGTAAAATTTGTAACAAAATATGCTTCAGAAATGAAAAACATGAATGTGGTTATACCAAAAGTTGGAATTGTAAGGTAATTGTGAAAACTGATGAACATAAATGTTATATGCAAGAGAAGCCTCAAAAAGGCGGTTTTTGTACAAAAGCTTGTACCTGTAATGGGCGAAACAAAAAAGAAGGTATGAATTGTTCTTACACTGAAAAATACTATTTTTTTTTTTTTACTACGTAGCCACACAAGATACTGGTTTTCACACACCAAACGTTATATCTGTTCTAGATTTTTATGGTAACAAAATACATTTTAAAACAAATGATGAGTTTTGCGAATGGGCAACATCTAAAGAAAATAAAGGATGTACCTTTATTGCACACAATTCCAAAGGCTACGATTCATATTTTATTTTACAATATTTTGTTAGAAGTAGTATAAAACATCAAACAATATATCAAGGTTAAAAAATTATGCAACTTAAACTATTGAGTCTAAATATCAAAATAATTGATATTATAAACTATATTCAAGGAAGTCTTGAACATTTCCCAAAACATTTGGTTTAAGAGAGATTAAAAAATGATATTTTCCACACTTTTTCAATAAACCAGAAAATCAAAATTATATTGGAAAAATACCCGCTACAAAATATTATGGAGTCACTACAATGAAATAAGAACGAAAAGACTTTTAAAATTGCATGCTAAAAAACAAAAGAAAATTATATCTTCGATTTCAAAAAAGAACTTAAATATTGTGATTTCGATGTTGATATTTTAAGACGTGGTTGTCTTAAATTTAGAAAATCTTTTCTAGAAATAGCAAATATAGATCCATTTTGCTGCATAACAATCGCAGGTGTTTGTATGGCTGTTTGTAGACCAACTTTTCTTATGAATAATACTATTGGAGTAGTTAAAGACGATAAAAAATAAATTTCTACTAAAGAATCAATTTCGTAGTTAAATACATTTCGAGAATGTTTGACATGCATTAAATGGTGGAGAAGTTCCTATTTGTGGAGCAAAAGTTGATGGTTATTATGACAAAACTAAAACAATATATCAATATCATGGCTGTTTTTAACATGGTTGTCCTGATTGTTATTCACCAGACACAATAAACAATTGTAACAATGAAAGTATGGATGATTTGCTTACTAAAACAGTCCAGCAACAATTTTTTTTAAGACAACATTGTCACAAAGTAAGGAAAATGTGGGCTTGCATAAGGAAAAAATCGACTTTCTATAAAAATAATTTAGAAAAAATTAAAAATGCAATAGAACCATTGCAACCTAGAGATGCATTTTTTGGTGGTAGAACGAATGTTTCAAAATAAAAAATTTCAGGAAAAAAGTTAAGATATATAGATACATGTAGTTTATATCCAAAAGTGATGTTTTATGATTATTACCCTGTTGGTCATCTGATTAAAATATTTAACCCTAAAAATTACAACGAAAATTGGTTTGGATTGATCAAATGTAAAGTTTTACCACCTAGAAATTTATATCATCCAGTACTTCCCATTTAGGAAGAAAAACTATTGTTTACTTTATGTTCAAAATGTGTTATAGATAAAAATGAGAATGCGAACAAAGTGAAAAAGAAAAAGCAATAAATTGTACTTGAACTACAGCAGAACTAAATAAAGATATCGAAAAAGGTTAAAATTAATTAAAATTCATGAAGTTTGGCATTTCAAACCTAGAAGCAATAATATGTTCAGAAATGATATAAAAACATTTATGAAAATAAAATTGAAAACTAGTCCTTGGGAAAACGATTACAAATCAAAATAAGAATATATTTGAGTTATTAAAAAAGAACAAGATATCGATTTAAACATTGAAAATGTTGAACAAAATCCAGGAAAAAAATTCTGTTGCCAAAATTTGTTTAAATTCACTTAGTGTCAAATTTTTTCTTTGTCCAAATTTTCCCCAAACAGAATATATTACTGATCCAACTCGTTGGTACGAATTGTTATTAGATGAAAGAATAGAAGTAAATAATGTTGTTTACATAATTTAAAAAATAATTGAAGTGTCATAAATACAATGATATTTATGCAGAAGATAACACAGCAACAAATATATTTATAGTAGCAACTATTACCTCATCAAATGCTAGATTACGTTTATATGAAACGTTAGATAGATTAGGTGATAAAGTAGTATATTATGATGCTACACCCTAGAGCCTAGGATGCGGCAAAGCAGATTTGGAAACACCATCCAACAAAAACACAATCACTTGGGTGAAAACAACCCTCATTAAGGAAGAACAATAAAGTAGGAAAAATTATTCATACTATGAGCTGAAAAGTAATACATATGAATTCTAATACTGTGTTTTGATTTTATTACATTGTTTTTTTCCTCAAAACATTTCAAATATACAAGGTAAACTTTTGTTGCCAATATCTTTCACAACTGTGAATTTTACAATTTCCAAATAAAATAATTAACATTTAAAATTCTAGCTTTATAGTCTTAACAGTTGCCATTGAAAGCTACAATTATGTTCAGACCATATACTATTTTCAAAGACCATATACATGCCAGAATATTATGTGGTGTATCATAATAATTTGTACTGAAGGTTACCATATATTTTCCGGCGATATTCTAGTTACTAAAGGCCACTGAATTGTAAAAATATTGTTTAACATGTTTTCTCCAAAACAATGAGAAATTTTTCATACAGTTCTATGTTCAAAACATGCTTTTGTGGGCTGATCCACAATTGGAAAATTTCCATTCTATTTTCCCAAATTTAATCAATTTCATTGGGAAAATTCCAGAAAAGACAACTACAAATGTTAAATGGGAGGTTGCAAAAATACAATACCCTAGCATTGAATCTTAAGGATTATTTTCCAGAATTCAAGGAAAACCCTAAACCACTTCCTTGGCTTATCTCATGTACAAAATTATGCCAATTTCCTCAGATTGTCCATAATTTTGCTATTTATTTATATTTAATAAAAAATTCGTCATCTCATAAATTATTTTTACAAAGATTTAATATTTACATTCAGATTTGCCGAGGATAAAACAAAGCATTTTATTGAGATTTAACTAGAGTGTTTTAGGGAATCACTGCCCCCCTATGTTCTGTCTATTAGGACAACAAAGGATGTCTTACTATAAGGGCCAACATGGCAACTAGTGGCATATTATTTTGGCATTCCGAAACACTCGAGGCTGCTGTCCGACCTCGAGACAACTCCACTCCCAGTATATATATCGGAATTTGTTTATTTGTCACTAGAGGGTATTAATTAATGATCAGTCAATGGCTGCATTTATTACCAAAAAAGGAAATGTTCAAGGGCCGATGGGAAAACAGCCCATGGCCACAATTACATCACAATTACAAGAAAAAACTAGTGCCATCCACTACCAATTTATCAAACAAATGAACATCATATTGGTACTTCTGCACCACCTCCCAGGTGATGTTCACAGGAGTAGGGAGGTCATGTTCTTTGGCTGCAGATCACAGCACCATCTAGACGGCAGAGACTCTAGCACCAATTTCAAAAAAGTTAAGTGATGAGACAGGCTCGAAACTGTGAAGCTATGTCCAATTTCCTAGTGAATTTCCGCATCGGTAACCAGTTTGTTGTAACAAACTTCTACGCAGCTCTTTGCATTTTCACTAACCAGGTTGATAAAAGGTAGTAATAGTTTATAAGATCAAGCAGAAGATATTTTAAACCAAAAATGGGAAAAGTTCTTTCACTTCACGTAGTTCTGTTGCATCGGACTTAAGTGGCTAGGTGCAGTCGTCAAACATGGTTGATGAGTAAGGAGATGGCAAACTACGTGCAGGCCGTCTCAATGATACAGATGACGTGGTTTACATTGATGATGTTAAAAATACTGTTAAAACAAGTTGTATTCTTGGTGAATGGACAGATGAATTTGGAAAAAAATAATTATGGTGTCGAATGTGTAAGTACTGATCCAAAAAGCTATTGTTATAAAACTTTTTTGGGAAAACATGTTACAAAAAGTAAAGGTTTCACACTAACTCACAAAAATGATTTACAACTGAGCACGAAATCGATGGGTGATTAGTAAAACAAACTAAGAAAAATGTATGTATGTATGTATGTATATGTATATATATATATATATATATATATATATATATATATATATATATATATATATATATATATATATATATATAGACAAATAATTTAGTGGTCGATGTGCCGACCACTGAAATTACAGATATTATAATTTAAACATCTTTAATTTCCAAAACAATATCCATATCAGCACCATCAAAATCGATTAATTTACTATTTTCAACCATAATTTCTAAAAATAGAATTAAATAGCTCGTTATGAATTTGATAAAAAAAATTTGATATGTGGGCTTGTGGACAAAATAATCTAAAACCAAACATCATTTTTGGTGGAAAACTAGCAATTATATACTGTTTCTAAATGATTAGATTCATATTATTTTATGAACATGCCGCATGCCAAAATACAATGGACACACTATTTTTAATGGATCAAAATTAGGTAATTTACTGCCTATAACACATTTCTTTCAAAATCAAGAATATCAGATAGTCAATCATCAAATTTAATTTAGATATAACTGATATTTCATTTTTCATACTATCTGCAATTAATTCAATGTTGTTGGTTGAAAATGATTGAATCGAATTTATAGTTTCTTTTAATGATTCAATATTGTATTGTCCTTTGGATATATTTATAACTTCATTATTATATATCAATGTTATAGTATTATCGTCTATATTGGGCAATACAAATTTTATATGAAAACTAACCAAAGCAACCAATTTGTCTTTATGAATAATATCATACTAAAGTTTGTTCTTTAGTATGGAAATATTATTTGTTGACTTAAACACTTTATTGCTCATTTAGTGAAAAAAATAGTGTTGGAAATTTAAAAAAATCAATTTGGGTATTGGCATGATAATTTCCGAACAAAGTTCTAAATGTCAAAGAGTGGTGAACTTTTGCCTAACAATATGACAGCCATCATCATCAGGCCTAGTAATAGTGCGAAAACCAATTTGATGATAAATTTAATTAATAAGAATGGTTGGCTAAATTTTAAATTCTGTTTTTGGTGAAAAAGTTTCAATCAATGAAAACATATTCAGTTTCAAAATGACTTTGATGTAATATCAACAGTTTAATGAAAATATGGCTTATTTTTTAAATGGCAATGACAAAATGATTCCACTAGAACAGTGTGAAAAATACTCTAGTTATTTTCAATGATGCCATTTTAGAGAGTCAAGATGTTATCCATAAGTACTTTACTATGGGAAGGCATAACAATGTTGATGTAATTTATATGGCACAGACTTATTCTAAAGTACCTAAACAATTCGTAAGAGATAATGCAAATATAGTGTATATTTAGACAAGATGAAACAAATTTGAAACACGTTTATAACAATTTTGTCAGTGGAGACATAACTTACGAAAAATTCAAAGATAGTTGTTCAAAATATTGGGACAAAGATAATGGATTCATTGCATTAAATATTAATAGAAAAATGAAAGACAGGAAGTATCGTAATAAAATCAAAGACTTTTATAAAATATTTTGTCTCAGTAAGAAGTGTGCGAGAATTATTTTATCTGCTTCGGCAAACACACTGTGATCTAGACACAACCGAAGAAAGCTTTCCTTACTGTGCTGGCCTCTACAGGCAATAGGAAAAAGCTGACTGTGTGCGGAGAGAAGATAAGACACATTGCCTCTCCCTTCTGGCTTGATGTAACGAGCTGCACTCGTGTTGTAACATAGTGAACAGTTGGCAAGAACGACTCCACTCGCCAACATTGGACGAGTTCGGCACAGCAGTTATGACACACTTGGTGAGTGACTCGCGATAAAGAAGCTTTCAACTCTCTGTGGTTCACCACTTGTAGCATTCCATTCGGTGGTGTGAGCATCTTGCCTCCTTAGCTCAGTGGCTAGATGTACAACTTTAAAATGCAAAGTTCATGGGTTCAAATCCCAGTCTGTGCAGATAACTTAGTGTATGTGGTGTGAAAGGCGCCAACATTACACATTATGATTTATCACCAAGTCATACAAAATTCAAGCTAAAAAACCTTGCACATGGTTTTATAAAAATACGAGCAGTAGACACAATTAATTACTACCCCTTCATGCTCAAGAAATCAATGCTCTCTTAGATGCAATTAATTACTACCTCTTCAAGCTCCAGAAATCAATGCTCTCTAAGAAACACCTGTAACATAACAGATGTATAAGCTGGAGTGTTCCAATGTGCTGTTAAGTGCCATCATCATATGGGAAGGGAGATGCTAGAGAATAAAAATATTATTTTTAATCATAAAAAACCTAATTGCCTCTCCACTAAAAAAGTATTTAAAAAATCAGGCCAACCAAATGGAGAGATGATTGGGTTTCTCCAATGGAGTTTTGCATGTGTCAATACCAAGGCCGGAAATATATAACAGGTCACTGGGGAGGTGTGGAAGCCCATAAACCTGGGAGGTCCCCGGCATGCTGTAACAGCCTGTAAATCTTTCGTAATTTTTAAAAATGAAGCTCACCATAGGTAAAATGTAGATAGAACAAATGATGAACATTGAACACACTTTACATACATTAAACACAGTTGAATTTGAAATATATGGGGGTTACGATTCATTGATCCCTTCAAATAGACAACCACATACAATATTTATTAACGAATCTTGTCTGTATTCTTTAGTTTTATTTTCCTTGGTTTTTCATTTTCTTATAAACAAAGAATATATAAAAACAAATTTTACTAATTACAAGATGGCCGAATCACTAGACCAACAACTAGAGAACTTAAAACTAGAAGATAATAATAAATTAACTATATTATTTGACTTAATTTAATTTCTAATGATAGATGATAACTGTTGTATTAGATGTTAATAATGAGCTTTGGTTTAGAGGGAAATGATATTGCTGAAATTTTGGCATATTAAGATACTAAATAGCAATTGGTAAAAATTATAAATGTGGATGATACTAATACATTAGGGAATTTAAAGGGGGACCGGCAGTCTCCCTTAATATGCAATGAAAAATCTGTTATATTTATTAACGAATTGGCCTATATTACTTAATTTTATTGTCTAAAAAAGAAGATGCTAAATCATTTTAAAAATGGGTTACTAAAGAAGTTCTTCCTTCAATTAGAAAATTTGGCTCTCGTAAAAGACTAAAAACCATCGAGTTAAAAGACCAGTAAATAAAAATGATAATATATATATATCTGAACAACTAGCTATTCAAGCTCAAGAAGAAAATTTACAAATGAACAATTCGCCTTAGAAAATAAATAACTTGAGCATTCTAACATGAATATTAAAAGTTTTATAGACAAAGTTATACAGAAAACAAAGAATGGTTATATATATACATTGCAACGTCTAACCGATATGCTTCAATTAATAATTCTAAAGTTGGTATAACCAATAATTTAACAATCAGAAATTCTAATTTCAATTCTTCTCATAATGAACAAGAAAATTTTTATTTTTTCATAAGAAAGTTTATGATGTAGACAAAACAGAAAAGTTACTTAATGAGTTGCTTTGTGATTTTCGTGATAAAAAGAATAAAGAAATATTTGCTTTAGATTACGCTTATTTACTTGAAATTGTAGTATTGGCAATTAAAAACATAAATGAGCCATTTGATTACATCAATAATTTAACTAAAAACATTTAGCAGAAATATTTTCTCTGAAACCAGACTCTTTAAGTAATGATGATAATGATGATGAATTATCATCTAATCTGCAAACCAAACTATTTAAAGTATAAGAGGACATTGTTGTTGAAAACAAATCAAAAGTATCATGTAAAAATTTATTAGACAGATTATAATTAGGCACATGAGCAGTACAAAATGTTGGAAAGAAACAAAACAATTATAAAAATTGGAAGGTTAGAAAAAACCAGTTGCTAATAAATATACAAAAACTATAATTACATATAGTTAATTTTACTTTTGTTTCATATACTATGTAAAATTCACAAAACATCCGTTTCATTAATCCAAGAATTGTGTGAATTATCAAATCCTAACCATTTTACATAAATTTTATCACCTTTAGTTTTTAAGACTTTTTCAACCAAATATTCATCAGGACAGTGTTTTAATAATTTCATATTAATAAAAACGACCTTTTATTTCATCTCCTATAGCATCTTTCAGTGTTTAAGTTGGCACATCATAATTTAAGACCTCAATAATAGTAAATAATTTTGCTGTCCAATTAATTGTATAACCCTTTTCAAAAATTGGTTTACTTTTTCTCGCATGGACAATATAGCCAACTTTTATATTTCGGTTCAGGGAACACATTCACAAAATCTTGTTGTCTTAAATTTTTTTCATTTTTTATTGACTTCAATATGTTTAATGCCGATAGTACCATGTTTGGTATTGTCGATTTCTTTAACTAAATCATCTAATATATGTATCCATTTATAATTGCCATTTACAGCAAATTTCTTCCATGTTTTCTTCTTCATTGTACGATTATATCTTTCTACATCACTGGATTTAAGTTCACTGAATGTAGAATAGTGATTGATGTTATATTTTTGCACAAGTTCTTTAAATATTTTATTATAAAATTCGGACCCATTGTCACATTGTAAATTATGCAGTTTTCTTTTAATCAGCATACATTGTAAAGCATTTGCTACATTGTTAGCAGTTTTATCTTTTATAGGTATAGAAAATGCATGTTTTTAAAAAAAAATTGTCACAATATATTTGTATCCATTATTTATATGTGATATTATTTTTAAATTCCCAGTATCCATCTCAACAAGATTAATTTGCCATAAATTATCTATTCCGTATATTACTTTTCTTCTTGGAAAATTTCTTCTTGCTGGTTTATATAATTCATTTATTATGCCTTCTTTTACATTGGGCAATTTTTTAAATGCTGATTTTTTATAATTGCATATTGAAAATACTTCAAATGGACAATTAGTTCAGAAAACTAAATGGACAATTAGTTCAGAAAACTAAATGTTCATTATTTATAGTATTATTTTTAGTAGCTTTCTTACACTTCAAGCACCAAGTATTCGCCATTTAATTGTAATTCAAATATTTAATCTTTACATTTCACGAATATTCCTATTGTGGTCATCATTCCATCATCATAACTATTTTATTTTCTGATGTTAACATCAAAATGCTTACTATAATACATTTTTTTTAGAATCATAAATAATAGTCACTGTATCATCAGGTAAATTGAGATCAACAGTAATTATTTTATAAACAGTACAGTCCATCAAAAAAGTACAGAAATTTAATTACTATCCAACCGAAAAAGGTTTTTTTTTATTCCACTTTGCAGGTAAATGAAATATATGAAACATTTCTTCCTTACATTTTTCAACTTTCAAATTAACAAATGTTTCATAATAATTCAAAACTGATTGGTTTACATTTTGCAATTTACCGGTTATTTCTTTATCAAAAAATATTCTATCGGCTGCATCTTTACCACCAAAAGAAACAGACAAAATATTAATTCTACGAATATTGAGAGAAACATAATCTTTTGTATAAACAAAAACTTTACTAATTTGATCTTGTAAAGCAGAAACAATAACATTGTATTTTGAATCTATATATGTTTTTAATTCATTATCAGTAGTGACAAAGTTTTTATTTAAATATTTGATTAATGGTTTCCCACATATATTCGTAATTTAATAACAAAGAAATAATATCATGAAGCATAAAACCCCTGGAAAAAAGGTGTAATGCAATTAAACAAATGTCTGCAGACAACTGAATTAAAATTCTGAATTATATTATCATTGTAATAAACATGTCTCCTTTTGAAGCAATTAGCTAAATTAGTAGGAATATTGCCTCCAAATGAATAAAAATAGTAAACATAATTATTTTCTTTAAAATAGCAAACCCAATGAGTAGCTGGATTTGTTGAAATGTCAAGATTTACTACAGCACATTCATATTTGTGCATACTTTTTGATAATTCATTAATCATATAAACTTTTCAGATTTTTTTTATATTTAATATTTTTACATATTTTTCAATACCGGTATTAGATAGTGGGGATATATTCGAATTTTTTTTGGTCTCCTTTTCATTTTGCAACTAAACAACTGCCTGATTTATTTTCCATTGCTAAGTTGGGTGTCTGTTGTTCTTCTAATTCAATTTATTTTTTTTAGTTTGTTCAACAGAATTGTAAATTGAGTTAGCCCCACCAGCTAAAGCACCAAGTGCAGATAAAACTGGAATTAAAAATAGTAAAACTACCCCATGATGTAAACCACTTCCAAATTTTTTTAAAAATATTTTTTTTTATATTAGAATTGGTAAAGTTAATTTAAAACCTTTTCATTCTTTTAATTTTTTATTTTTTTCTCAAGTTGATCTATAGTTAAAAATTTATCTATACCCAACTGATATATCAAAAGTTATATTTGATATATTCATTTATAAGTAAAAAAATATGTAATAATTAATACATTTTAAAGACCCATCAAAATTTTCTTTTTGTAAGCACAGTTGAAGCAACATCCATAGAAGCAATTTTTTTCACCGATTAGGTTATCTTTATCTAACAATCTCCTTGACTTCTTTCTGTAAAATGTTGTCAGCTGCATGTCTAGATTCTAAATCTTTATGATCTCTATAAGCAAATACCATGATATTTACATGCTTCATCTAATTTATTTTTTACTCCTGTATCTCCTTTTCCTAACCTTTCATCTAATTTCAGGTAAATTGAAATTATTTAATGCCCAATTTATTATACCTTTTCCACGATGTTCAGAATTTCAAAATGAATGCGGACTTACATTTGAAACTCTTACAAGATAAAGTATGTTTTGGATTATTAACAACAAAATCAGAAAATTTACTGTTTAGCATATTAATTATGTTTACTTTTTCATTGCAATAAATTTTATTTCCAGCATTTTCTTATCCAGGAATAACTAATAATCCATAAACCAATTTTCTAACACCATCCATCCAGACAAATTCTTTTGACAAATTGTATTTTTTTATAACTTCTCCAGATCTAAAAGTTCTTGAAGAAATAATTATTTCTGGTGTGTTTGGTGTTGTTCTTGATTGTTTTATATAGTTACCATAAATTGGTTTTATTATATTTTTGTATTTCCAACTTCTATTCGAGTTTATTTTATTTTTTGGATTATATTCTTGGAATGCAGCATTGGTATCTAAAACAATTTTTGTGTAGTTTTCATAGTATGAGAGCAATTATCCTCAAGATTATATTTTTGTTTTGTTAACAATTTAAAAAGTCCTTCAGTTAATTTATATTCTTTATCATTAACAACTATTTTTATCATTATCTATCTTTATTTTTCTATCGCCAATGTAAAAATTACCGTCCTCTCTTCGTAAACCATACTGAGTATCATTAACATTTATTCTTTTTGCAATTTCTTTTCTGAGAATTATAGTAGAATTAAGATGTGCCAATTTTTCAATGGTACAATTCCCATTTGCTCTTCCAAATTAGGAGATTTTGAGAATAATTCTCTTTCAAATAATGTTTATTGTGGTGTTGGTGGATAATCTAAATTTTTTGCTGCATCGGGAACTAGTGTTGTATTAAATATTTATTTTCTTCACTTTATAATTCTTTTTTTTTTTTTTTTTTTACCAATATTTTGTACTTCGTGAATTAAAGGTAGATCTTTCTTCTAATTTTTTATAATCTGCTTCATAATTCTTTTAATAATTTTTGTATTTATCAATGAGTAATTTAACTCGAGAAACTGCCTTTAATGAATCTTTCATTTATATATATTTTTTTTACTTATAAATGAGTTATAAAAGTATCGAGAGTTTTGAAGGCAAACTTTTCCTCCAAACTGATCGAACTAGGGGGAATTAAAATGTTTACAATAACAGAATTGGATTTGATATTCCTGTAGGTGATGGATTTTCTTTCCCAAATGATGATTATGTTTTTGAGCAATTTAGGTTACTAAAGACAGATAAAGAAGATGAGGGAAATTATGCAAAATTAGATATTATTGATGTTTGTGCTTACTTTTTCCTTTCCAGATGTCTAGAGTAGAAATCTCAAAACCTGGACATATTGAGTTTGTTGATAACCCAGGTTTAACTTCAAAGATGAATTTATTGGAAAGGCGGTTATAAAATTACTTTTTTTTGTAATTAATCTGATAATTGTTTATTTGTTTATGAAACTAGGAATGCAGATGGTGCAGTTCAGAAAAGTTATGCTGATCCAGGTAAAATTTTTACTCAAAAATTAGAAATTATGTGGCCAATTGTTGAATAAGAATCTAACACAGCCATTGCAATCAAAGAAAAAATATACAAACACCCAAAAATACCTATTAGTTTTAATTATTGGCAATTTTTTATAAAAAGAAGTTCTTGCCGGAACAAATGTTTTTAATTGTGATATAAGATATCAGTTTAATAATTTACAATTTGATATGCTTGATTTTGTAATTGTAGGCTTTCAAGCTAATAGAAAAAATCGTGCTGAACAGTATGTACATGCTTCTGTTTGGTCACTGTAAAGTAAGAAATATTTATGTTAAGAATGGAAGAAATGAGATATTTCCTAAAGAAAATTAGAATCTAGATATCGAAAATGGTGTTTGTGATAAAATATTTCTTGCTTATAGTTATTTTAGACATTCAAAATCAAAACTAGATACTCTATATAGAAATATTAAACTTTATTATAAACCAACTGTAAACACTCAAGGCGATATATATTATTATTCATTTTGGGAGCGAAGATCATTATTTGTTTTTGTTTATATAGAAAAACAACTGTTGGTAAAGATAAAACAAACAAATAATTACTGTAGATCTTAACAAAGTTGTTGAAGCAGGAACACTTTGTAATGTTGTTCTAATTAGTCAAAGGAATCTAACTTATGATTATTTGAAAGAAAATATTACTGCAGATATATACATTTCTAAATTAATAAATAGAGGATGCAAACGATTTTGTGGAAACACCAAAATGTTACCATAATCTTATAGAAAATTTTAGACGTTTAGTTAAGTTGATTAATATAATAAAAAATCATTTTATAAAACATAAATAATTTTTTTCTTTATAAATAAAAATTGCTTTCCTTGGTTTACCATGCAGTTTGACTACCATTTTAAAAGGAGGTTCTAAATTAACTTTTCCAGCGTACACCATAAATATGAAGTCTCCCGAACTCTGGAATATAGTTTTTAAATTCTATCGAAATCTACGAAAATTACAGTTAATGATTTTAGATAGTGTTTGCAATGAAGATGAAATTCGGAAATTGGTGACGAATTTGAACATACAGAAAAAGTTTTAAAAAAATGAGTAGAGCTTCGAATATAATCTGTAAAGAATATCATATTTCATTTGATTTTAGCTTAATTTGCATAATTTTGGACTAAAATACCTTTATTTTATTGCTTGAATTAGCTCGCATATTTTGGTCTAATTTTCTTAATTTGATGCGCAATCGGTTGATTTTGCTTAATTTTTGCGAGAAATATTACGATCAGTATTCATGCATGATTTTTTGTGTAATTTTTATTTTGGTGGTAAAAAGTATGAATTTGAGGAAAAATCAAGAATTTTAGGGAAAAAGTGGATCGTCTTCAACCGACCCATTTACTACTAGTTACGAATCATTAACAACAGTGCAACTCCTTGTGAAGCAGGAGCATCGGCCGTACACACAAGAGCCTCATTATATTTAGAGAACATAAGTTTCATGGAGGTAGAATGTGGAAAGAACGGCTGGCCTATTACCAGGCCGCTGCATTACAGAAGAGCAGTCGGAAGAGTTGACGTCGACACAGGTACAAACACGAATCGCGAGGCGGAACGATCCCTTACAGACGACGTGGAGTGGCCTGGAAGAACGGTAGATTGCACTGCACGTGGAATCGGTTCACCGGTTCCTCACGCCAGTTAGAACTCGGGGGGAGGGGATAATGCGATCTGGGAAACGCTTCCCCGCCCTGCGAATTAGCGGCTCGCCGTCGCTGCGGACATCCGATATCACGGGTCACGTGGCAGCAGGCGCGGAGGATCGCCGGTTCATTGCGGGAAAGGAGAGGGAGCCTGACCGATGATTAGGAAAATGATTAAGCGAGGGGGGGGGGGGGGGAAATTCGACGCAAGGGATTCCGAGCGCACCGCAGAGCGATGAAAGGACAGAGAACACGACACCGCGGTCGGTTCAAGCTTGGCTTATCAAACGACCGTCCGGGTCTAGTCGTCGCAGGGATACTGTAGGCGCTCCAGTATTTATGATTCATGCACACTGCGCATACCTAACAAAGTTATACGAGACAATGTCGCAAAACCACGATGAAAAGGTCTTTATATTTTTATATAATTTTATGTTCGTATAAATGCATCAGATTATCTGGGGTAACTTTGTAACAGGTAGATGTAACTTGGCGTCACATATTTTCATTTTAAAGTAAGGCTTTACAGCTCCCCACCATGAAGAATTCTTAAAAGTTAAGAATTTTATTTACGAATAACACAGTACGTGCAGAGAATCCTCGAACCTTCATATGTAATGAAATTAGGCAAGTGGTGCGTAGTTTCATCTAATCATTATATATATATATATATATATATATAATATATATATATATATAATATATATATATATAATATATAATTATATATATTATATATTATATATAATATATAATTATATATATATATATAATAATATATATTATATATATATATATATATATATAATATATATATATATAATATATATATATATATATATATATATATATATATATATATATATATATATATATATATATAAATTAACCGGTTGTATTGAATAAATTATCTGAACAGACAGGGAAAAACTTAACTAACAAGTCCTGAACGAGACTAACAAAATAAATCAAGCAGAGCAAAAGGAACGTAATACTGTAGACTGTTCACGGTAAAAAGAACACTTTTGAAAGTCCTGCCTAAGATCTACTTGTATGCAGGTTGTGCATTCATCCGCCTTATGTAAAGTTAACACTGCCATGGGCTTCATCACTTTATTCATGCGTTGATCAAGTGACATTATTAGAAAAGTTAATATTTTACAAATCTGATCATTTTTACACTTCCAAGCATTATAAAAATAGGAAGTAACATAAATAATTCAAGTTATCACAAATGGTTACCCAACACTTTTTATTCTACGTTAAAACATGGAACTACTTTCCAGCCACAGTTACCAACTTAACTGGACTCGTGTCCCTCTGTACGTCCGTTAAAATATATGTAGGCAGGGGTAGAGACTTTATTGTAAGGTTGAAGTGCTCACTTCATCAGGAACAGCCTTCAGCAGATAATATGCAACGCATTTTTTGGTCGGTAATAAGCCGTTCTAAAATCAGACAAAAAGTATTGATACGCATGTCTATGCGAATAAAGGAAAATGTGATCAGTATATAGCCACAGTATTCATTTAAATTACTAAGTTTATCGAATAGTAAACGTTTTTAAAATATAGGGTCTGACACTACTATTCGTTGGTATATACTGTTCACGGTAAAGCGATCACTTTTCAGGCCCTGGTTACCTTTTTCTTTGAGCCATTTTTTAAAATAATTTTACCATGCTTTTAAATAAATATTGCTATGTAAGTAATAAACAAAGTGCGTATATTCCACCGCACTCTGAAGATAACGTCTAAGGGTAAAATAAAATATATTTATCGACTATTATTCCAAATGAGGAGGATTTCAAAAGTGCTCACTTTACCGTGAAAAGCCTATACATGTGGACAGCTGCTATTAAACTATACAATAGAAAACAAAGATTAAACCAGCCTTACAATTGCGGTTACTTAACTTTGCTATGGAACATAATCTGATGTAGCCACCCAGTACTCTTAGGTTTACAACCGAATAATTTGGAAATTAAAAAAATGTTATTTTAGAAAAACATTTCCACTGAAAATGGTTGAAAGGAATATGTATGGGTCATAAAACATCTTTCCCGAATTTCTAAAAAGCAAACTGCCGTATGGCGTCAAATACTCCACAGTAATTCATCACATTTATTAAATCGTTGCTTATTAAAAACTATAAAACATGTTTTGCACAAGTAATAACATTTTCTCTCTTCGTTAAGTTTATTTTAGTCCCTATGTAACAAAGTAAAATATAGCATGCTTCGATAGTAACTGAATTTTGAACAATTAGATGATACGGTTCACAGTAAATCTTGCATTTGATTTCACCCCCTGAAAAAGTTTCTCCCCTTATTACATACAATTTTACCATGGCATTGCCCGGTATAAAAATTCTAGTTGACAGCGAATTATTACAAGTTCACAGTGCCTTGTCATACCGCCTCATTTAGCTATTTCTGTGTTCCATGTGAAATGTGAAATACGCATAGACATTACTTATTCGTTCCAGCGAAACGTTATTTTTATACGTGGGTGAGGGATACTTATTGGGGATAGAAGAAATAAGCAGGGCTTTTAAATACTCGACTTTCACCCAAGCACTACTTGTCTGGGACATTTCCTCGATGCCACGCCCTATCTCGGGCTGGACTTGTCCACCAATGCCAATATTTTATTGCGCTTTACTGCATGTATACTGAAAATGCAATTTTTCTACATAAGTTTCGTGGTTGAAATTTAATTGTTGTTCGTGTTGTGAACCAAAAAAACACGACTAAAAACCTTCCCCCAACATGTGAAAAAAAAAAAAAAAAAAAATTACTTATGCGTTAGAAGCGAAACTTGTTAATTCTCAATTGACGTGATCACAGGCATGATAGCATTTTTTTTTCAAGGAAACGGCTTGGAAAGATGAAAGAATGTGAGAATATTCGTTCAGGAAATAAGCTATTACAACGTCTCCCGCTGTAGACATTACTCTAAAACAACCACGGTGTACTACTTCTACGAACATCTGTGTCAAAATTTCTCAGGAAGCAATGCTCGTAAACTGGAAATAAAGCCGTCAAAAATAAACTGTAAAATGTTACGTTTCCGCAACAAATTATGTGGTATATGATAATAAACATGTATTGCTGCTTCCTAGCAATGATTGCATATTATAGGGGCCGCCGTGGCTGAGCGGTTAGCCCACTCGCCTCCCAAGGCGAACCGGGTTCAATCTCCTGTGTCACTCCCGGATTTCCGACTGTGAGAATCGTGCCGGACGATGCCGCTGGTCGCGTTTTCTCGGGGATCTCCCTTTTCCCCCGCCCTTTCATTCCGGCGCTGCTCCATACTCATCTCAATCACCCTAATCGGTTCTCAAGACCTCGCTGTTAAGAGCCGCCCAAATCCCTTTACTCTTTCACTGAATATTATGTTTAATTGGTGTGTTACGACAGAACGCATCCGTTATCATAACTTTATCTTGGGATTCTGGAGAGGTGGCGATTCGTCTCCTTTTACATTAAGAAGAATTCCCTTGATTTCCATCTCTTAATGCGTGAAGCTTACTACTGATCACTAAACTTAGCGCTCTCTTTTATGCATTAAAGAAGTTAATGAATACTTACTACAACTACTGAAATTGATGGTCACTTAGTTATAATAGGCACATCTTCAACGTTACTTATCCACGTCACGGTTTCTAGAAAGTGGTTTCACTTTTCTTTGAAAGAATTTCTTTTAAAATAATTAAATTTTCTTATTTTCAACATGAACGCAGGCTTCAGGTCTCTGATCACCTCGTGGTGCAATATAGAGCAGTGCTTCACGTCCTTTATCAAACGTTTGCATGCTAACTGTTACTAATACGCCGCACGTACGAGCGAGTCTACCACCATGACTGCAATTAAATTTATACGTTTTTTTTTTTTTTTCAATTCTTCAGGATTAATACTTACACATTCCACACGTAAGATTTTTTATTTTGCATTATTTTGCATAATTTTCCTTTGTCTTCAGTTAGCACCAAATCTTCAGCGTCTTCATCCTTTTGAGTCTGGTACCAACTGGGACCAGCGTGAGAGAATAAGTCTTGACAACATACCACTGTGGATTGCAGCAACCGATTTTTTTTACTACCATACTACTACGAAATAAATATGTAAATTTTTACAATTTTCACATTGTTCCTTTTTCTATAACTTTGCAACTTTTTGGGATATCAGCGTGAACATCTGGAAATCGTTGATCTCTTTCATAAAAAAAAAAATGTAGCCAAATAGCTCTACGGCTTTACCAGATCAATTTCGAAGGTATTAAAAAATGCTAAGCAGTAGGAAGCACAGATCATCAGCCCATCCTACCCCTCCACCTTACACACGGAGTGGAGACAGTGGAAAGATTTGAGAGGCTCTTAACATCGAGTCCTGAGAGCCGATGAGGATGCAATGAGGTGAGTATGGAACAGCGTCGTAATTCAAGGGCGGGGGAAACGGGAGATCCCCAGAAAATTAGCCCACCAGCGGTATCGTCCGGCACGACTCCCACATGCGAACTTACACCCGGTAATATTTTGCGATACAGTTAACTTTTTTTCGCCGATGGAGATATTCACTAACGGGGCAATTATTATATGCGAAATAATAATGCTTATAACTATTCACTAATGGGGCAATGATATGCGTAATGATCATGCTGATGACTATTCCAATACCTTCTGTTCATAGTTTGAGAAGTCTCAGTATGCATCCAAAGGGCTGCCTTGCTTTTGTTACTTTGAGGAAACCGTCGAAATTCCTCCGGTACTTGTTGACGGCTAACTGTTTATAAACACTTATTGTTTGTTCTTGCTTCGGGTTTGCGGCTTTCCTGGTTCACAGGACAACATGCCACGGTTCCTCCCCATCAGCTAGGTTTTGATCTATTCGTTGATTGTATTTTCAACGTAGGAATTATGCACGCTATTTAAACATACATCTTTCTCAGTGACTTAATGCCACACACGAGTGTATATATAAGACACGTAAAATGTGATAAATGTGCATACATGCATGTATAATAAAGATCTTTCTTCTCAGAAAACTTACAGATAATTGAGGCTCCTTGAACAAAAAACTCGACTGAATTAGCCAACCCGCCACGCACAGTAAACCTAATTGTGTGGCGCAAATAAATGAGGACGAACAAGAGAAAGGAACGAATGTAAGTTTTTTAAGGTAATGATCTTGATTCAAACGCTCGTAAAATTCGTCCCGGCACGATACAAGTTACGGGTCAGAGTTTTTTTTTAAAGCGAGGAACAAAGGGGTTTAATTTGCTCTCCTCCGTAGCCAACCACTTTCCGCTGTGCAGAAGCCCAGAAACGGGGTTACTGTAAACATTATTTTGTGCAACGACGTTTCTTCAGCTCGTTAATGCACTTCAGATGGCTCCCAGACACCATAGAAACGACAACAGTTTTTCGCCGGCCTTGAAACACAGATAACATTTTATGATCGACAGAATAATAATATGGCGTCGTTATAGTAGTAATGATAGTTTTGTAGAACAGAGTCAAAGTTAGTAGACGGCAGGTTCACACCAGTGTATTCCAACAAGTGAAGTTAGTAGATGGCGGGTTCACACCAGTGTATTCCAACAAGTGAAGTTAGTAGATGGCGGGTTCACACCAGTGTATTTCAACAAGTGAAGTTAGTAGATGGCGGGTTCACACCAGTGTATTCCAACAAGTGAAGTTAGTAGATGGCAGGTTCACACCAGTGTATTCCAACAAGTGAAGTTAGTAGATGGCGGGTTCACACCAGTGTATTCCAACAAGTGAAGTTATGGTCAGCACGAATGTGTTTAATGTTTATATATTTTGTGTTTTAAAATATTCAGTGAAAATTAATGTCACACATTGATAAATGTTAACTTGAAAGTGGTAAAATTATTAAAACTCCTTCAAACTTTAATTCGTTTCAAAGGCTGAAGCTTAACCGGCGCACGCCTAAAAAATTATTTAATTTTACATTAGCAAATGGCTTCATCAATTTGCAGTTTCTCATTTTGAGCATGACAATGTAGATCACCTTATTTTCTCACAATATTCTACATTAAGTGAAGAAAATACCACTAAACCTTGAATTGTATGGAAGTCGTGGCAGTTTTAACATGTACATTAAACACCCGTGAGTAATAAACAAAATTCTACAAAAATAATAACATTTGAAAAAGAACTACTAATTCCTATTGGCTACCTGCTTTTAAATAATTTTTTAAATAATTTGTAATAATTGTTAATAATTAATTTTCTGTATTTTTTAAATAATTTCTAAAACAGATTTTTTTATTGGTATTTTTGTGAATTATATATATATTTTATTTTAAAGGTGAAAGGTCAAAAGTCAAGTTCAAAGGCCATAGGTTCTGAGTCCCACTTGTCCTGACCCAAGGTCACCTCGGTCGCTGATCCCCGTCACCTGTTCCGGGAAAAAAATGGTATTTTCTGACGATCCTTTTAACAATTTTTATAGCAAATTTTTTCGGAATTTGTTTAGGATTATTTGAAATTTTTTGGAGATTTTTTGGGGATTCTTTTAGGTTTTTTAAAGCGTTTTTGGGGTCAAAGACCCTCTAGATCAAGCCAAGGTCAAAGGTCATATTGGTCAGGGGTAAAAGGTCAATCACGTCCAAGATAGCGGACAGGTGACGTAACAACATGGCAGCTCCTCCGGCTCCGATACCCCACACCCTTACGCCCAACATATCCCTACTACTCTGAACGAAGATCTTCTAACACCACAACCTGTCGCTGCCATCAAAATATTTCATGTAAATAATCACGGTTACTACCCCTATTTCGAACTAAGCGCCATGTCACGGTAGTATATTTGGGATATAAAAGATACATTATTAATCCGCATGTCACAATTAAAAAAACTGTCACCTTATGTACAAATACCCTAAGCCTCGCAGTTTTCGAGTAATTCGTGTTTTACATTAAAAATAATATATACCAATACCTGGCAGGTGGATCACCCACAATACCCAACACCACACTTTTGCGGCTACATTACAGTTGTACATTGCAGTTGTAGTGTAATAAACTATTTCTTCAGTTACGTCAAAAATGTGTACCTCCCTTGGAATTAATTTTAGACCATAGGTCGTATATACATTTTTAACTTATTTTTAGTGATTAACCTGCAGCCAAATTTTATCTATCGAATTCAGATGCGCCCTGTATCTCAGCCGCCCCCTAGTATGCTCCCGACATTAAAGCGGAGACGTTAATGAGCGATAATAAAAGAACACGAAATATTTAAATTTCCCGAATGGCGTGGATACTTTCTCCAGCAGGTATCCGGCTCGCCCCGGGTGCGAATGATTAATCCGCCGTTCGATAAGGCGAAATAACGTCCGCAGCCCCCAGCAATAAATATTCAGATAAAAGACTGCGAACCCAGGAACCGCAGCACGCGAGACTCCGCCAGCAGCCGCGCCACCGCGATGCATAATGGATGGCGCAAGGCGAACGGCCTCGTGTTTAGCATATCAAAAGCGCGGGAGAAGAAATTACGGCGAGGTGAAGTCGAGGGTGGGGTGTGGTGGACGGGGAGTGATAGTGGCAGAGGTGGTAGCACGGGCTAAACAATAAAATGTATGCTAATCTGGGTGTAGGACGGGGGACAGCCTTGGAAACGGTCGACGCGACACTTTGACCTCCGCGTGGTCGCCTGACCAGTTAGGCTTCGGAGGGCGTGGGTCAGCGTCTGGTCGGTTAAGCCGATATTACACGATAAAGGCTGCTCACGATAAAGTGAGCACTGTTGAAATCAACCTTAGAAAAATGTCACTGCCCCTGCCTGCATATATTTTAACGAGCACACTGACTGTCAAGAGCCCAATAAGTATGGATGGGAAGTAGTTCCGTATGTTAACGTCGAATAAAGAGTTTTGGGAAAGCATTTCTGATAACTTAAATTCTTTATTTTACTTCCTGTTTTCTTTTTAATGCACCGAAGTGTAAAAATGAACAACTTTCTAAAATATTTAATTTTCTACTAATTTCAAAGTTTCACTTGGTCGACGCACGAATAAAGTGATGAGGTCCACAACATTGTTAATCTTACATAAGGCGTAATAATACACAACGTACATACAAGCAGATCTTAAGTAGGGCTTTCAAAAGTGCTCATTTTACCATGAATAGCCTATACCTGCAGCCGTACTTGGTTCTTGTGCAAGCTTCTACAAGCCCTGGTGCACGAGCCGGTATACCAGCCGCTATTTGAGCCGCCATGGAAGATTTATATTACACGACAGCAGTTCGCGTGCTAGCATTTGCCACCCTCGGTGGGAGCGCAGCGTGTGGTTCGTAGTAAATAAAAATCCGATTTGTGGATCTGCTTAAAGTCAGTAACTTGCATTGGCCTATAAAAATCCAACTAGCATATCTTAATACTGCTATATTATTGTTGGTCTTTACGTCAATTCGTTGCTTATCGGTGTAGATTCATTCTGGTCTTCAGTGATAAAAGAAAATCTGAATATACCGCGAATAGACTATATACTCCCGAGCCCCACCACCACCAACCAACAGAGCGCTCCGCTCCTTCCACCAACACACACGTTACGTGGTTCCATGCTTCGGAGTTATGCGGAAATATTTCCCCTACAGGGTCCCACAATTCCCACGAGATTACATCGCGCGACTTTTCCGTTTGTCGGTGGGAAGCGTTCACATCATATCATCATAGCAGTGCCCTGTGAAGTAGAAGATTACCCATTTATCTCGCACCGGAAAGATACACATTTCAGTGAGAAAAAAAAATGGTAAAAGGCGAAAAAGAACAACAGTTGAATGTAAACAAGTTTTAAGCGCCCCAATATTTGCGACCTGAAGAGGCGTTCTGAGGTAGTGAAACATGTAATTTACTGGAAAAATACAGGACATTCTGCTTAATGGACTGGCAACGAATAGGTCTTGCAAATCGTTAGACACGCGCGTCTCTCCTTTTATGTATTAAAAATGGTGGCAAAATAAATATTTTAAGTTCATGTGCCTTATCTACAATACCGTTTGACCAATTTCGAAAAGATTATAATGCTGAAAGCATATTTTACAAGCATCTAATGTGTCGAAATATGGTTTCTGTACGTCGTTTTTTTTTTTTGTAAGATAGCCCCACGTGCAAAATAAAGTTTTAATGTCATATCTCGGGAAACACTAAAACTATTCCTAAGAAATTTGACACTCGTGTAATATTACAGTACGTCATGTAAACTGATATTTTTTGGTGCGTCAGGCTAATATTATCAAAATAACTGCCGCATAAACATTATAGACTACTAAGCTATATCTATGAAACAATGTAACCAATTGAAACTTAATTTTACATGCTGGCAGTATCATTGCAAGCATCAAATATGCTAATTTAAAAACTTTTTTTTCAGCTTTTTGGAAGATATATGAAAAATTAATATTATTGTGTCCTACCTCGGGAAACAATTAACTTATATACCCACCAAATTTAAAATACAAGTTATACTTCTGTAGTCCATCTAAATTTATATGACTTAAAGTAGTAACATATTTAAAAAACCAGCCATGTACATATTTTAAGTTAGTACGCCATATGTCCCAACCAATTTCAGCCGACTTTAATCTGTAGCAGTATCCATGACCAACACAGAATGTGCCAATACAGTAATGAAAATAGCTTCACATGAGAAAGTGGAGCTATTATTTTTATGTCCGCGATGAATCAACAGATTTCCATCGAACTTTGCATTTAAGTAGTGTTGCAGTAGGCCATGTTTTAAGTGTGTCTGGCTTTATTTCCAGCATGGCAGTCATATAAATCCTTTATACAAGTCTACCATATCTATTAAGCAATTTAACTACTTTCAATTAGAATTGCTGAGAGTAGCCATTAGAAGCATCAACTGTGCTTATAGATAAAATCTTTTGCCGACTTTTGTAAGACAGTGCCTGGTAATAAAATTCAACATGTATACAATATCTCGGGAACCAGTAATAGAGTTCCCACCAAATTTTGCAAACAAGTATTACTATAGTGAACCAAGTTAATTGAAACGAGTCATACATTTTCTTTAAATGTTGCAATATAAATTTAGATAATTTATTCACATATACTATACAATTCAAAATATTCCGATCAAAAATGTTATATTATCTATTAGAACCTTTGACTGTGTATATATAAGACCGGTTTAAAGCCTTTTTGTACGATAGCGACAAATGAGAAACTAATGCTTTTATGCCATATCTAACCATTCAACCTATTTCCACGCTACTGTACTCACAAGCAGTGCTGCTGTAGGCCACGTAATCTTACATGATTTAAGCGATTCCACAGTTTTTTTTTTTTTTTTTTTTTTTTTTTTTTTATGGTGGCCATGTAACGTAGATATTTGAAGTTGCTAAACCCATTGTTCCAAAACTTTAGACCGATTACTATAAGCTGTTCAAGGTAAACTGAGCAATTTTGAAAGCCCTGCTTAAGATATACTCGTATGCACGTTGTTATTCTTCCACCTTCAGTAAAATTGACATTGATATGGGCCTCATAACTTTATTCATGCGCCAGTCTAGTAAACTCTGAAATTATTAGATAATTAAACATTTTATTAATCTGATAATTCTTGCACACAGAGGCGTTAAAAAAACACACAAAACGTAAGAAATAATTTAAGTTGCCACAAATGGTTACATAATTTTTTTTATTCGACGTTAAAATAAGGAACTACTTTCCATCCATCGTAACCAACTGTATCGGGTGCATGTCACTAAGGGCGCCCGTTAAAATATATGCAGGCAGGAGCAGTGACATTTTTCCAAGGTTGATGCTCCGAATCCTATCTCCGTAATGTAGTTTATTGGCTGCACGCCATCTTACAGTACGAGGCGTTCTGTGTTCGAGTCCCAAGTACGGCACATGTGTATTTGTAATTGTCTCTCTGGTATTGCATTTGTTTCTGGTTGCATCTCTGATGATATCGATGTCAAACAGACGTGAAGACATCTAACCTTTTAAAAACGTCATCAACATTATTTGCATCCACGTAGATAAAAGTAGGCTCATTGGTATAGACTATTCGTGGTAAACTGAGCACTTTTGAAAGCCTTGCTTAAGATCTTCTTATATGCTCATTGTGTATTCTTCCGCCTTATGTAAAATAAGCATTGCAATGGACCTCGTAACTTTATTCTTGCGTTGGTCACGTGAAACTGTAAAATTATTACACAAGTAAATATTTTACAAATATACTTATTTTTACACTTAGGCCCATTAAAAAAAACAGAAAGCGAAAGAAACTATTTAAGTTATAACAAATGGTTTACTAACACTTTTTATTCGACGTCAAGACATGGAACTACTTAACCTCCATCGTTACCAACTTTACTAGCTGCATGTCACTCAGTGAGCCCGTTAAAATATATGCAGGCGTAGGATCAGTGACATTTTTGTAAGGGTCATTTTTAAAGTGCTCACTTTATCGTGAACAGACTTTGATATCGATAACTTCTTGTTATTAGGTATAACATTTTGGGGAAAGGAATTATACAGTAGTATAACCATATAGCAAACTTTTGCTTTCACTATGCCACAATTCGATACGGTCAGAATTTGTAGTCACATGGTTCAAATCAGCATTACGATAAAAACTATGCACCACTTCACAGTCTTACAGATATGGGAGAAGCGGTAACTGATGTGCTAGCTTATGTCAACTGTTAGCATTCCTTTTCTTCGGTGCCTCAAAACGGGGTAAACTAATTCAGATAGGCGGGTCTAATATTTATTTTTTCCCAACCACGACAATTAAGACCATAAACGCACAATTCATAACACTCTGAACGTAAATTTCAAGACAGCCAAAATGTATAACTTTTTTTTTTTTTGTTTCGAACCCGAAACCACATGCATTGAAGATAGACGCTCATTAGAGTGTAACTTCACGAGAAAACCCACCCATTACGCCAACATTCGTCACGTCCTCCACGAATTAGTTCTAACCGGTTTCCGAGAGGTGGCCGCTGTGACCTACGGATGCCCTTTGAGGAGAACGAGATACCAGCTCCTCTTGCAGCGCGCCGAGTTCAAGCACTGCTAATGCCCGGTTGCACCAACATCTACCCCGATCCGAGATCGATTGATCCTAGTTCCGAATCAGGATCCAGTTTGATCTTGGTTCTAATGTAAAAGTGTTGCACCAACGAAATTTCATGAGTCTGGATCTCCGATTCGTCGATCTTGGTTCCAAAGTGGGAGATCGAGATTAAGTACGAGACAAATTTTGCTATTGGTTCGTAATATAAGACGTCATGGAAGTAGGCGTATTTTTCACTATAAATAGAACTAGATGTGCGATTTTTTTATCTGTTTTAAGGGAATTATTGTACGAATTTGACTGAAAAATATTCAAGTGCTTATAATATTGTTTTACTTTCCCAAGAAAAGAATCGAACGTAATTCTATTCTTTTCTTGGGAAAGTTCTATCTGTAGGCGTATTTTCAAACTACATTTGTCGACGATGGCTGCTGATCTCATATCGAGATTTCGAACCGCCAATTTCGGCGGTTCGAAATGAACTTCATCTCGATCTCCAGTCCAGCTCTGAACTCAAATGGCGCAACAGTTTTCTGTGTCGATCTTAGATCCGGTCTCGGATCGAGTTTCGATCCACGATAGTGCAACCGGGCATAAGACTCGTTCGCGGTTCTCAAGTTTTCAAAGTAACTGCTCTTGAAAGAATACAGCTCAATGCAAACAGAGTTGCAAATTTGCAGCAATATTCGAAGTCAACTGTGTGTTGCATTATTTAATAGCAAATTTCAAAATCAGCGGTAAGCGAGCTGTTTCCTTTTCATTTTAAAGTCTAGGAACTTGTGAAAAGGCAAGTTATTTTGATTCCTTACTACTTCACGACGTATGCAATTAGCTAATAGGTATAGGATAAGCTAACCTGCTGCACAAGGCTGATACACACGACAGGCAGAAAGTCGAACGTAGCATGCGCTCTCAAAAGTGTAAATAATCACAGTCCAACTTAATCACGTCTCTAGGAATGTGTACTAGTTATTGATATGCACCGCACGGTTATTTTCGGCGCATCTCGATAAGTTTTGTTACAACATGCATTGACTACACTACTACATACAATATGCGACGGATTAAGCGTTAGTCCTTCGAAACAACTTCCAAACCCAAAAAAAGGACAAAGGTTATTAGACGGAAGTAAATTTTTATTCAACCCTCCTATATCGGTCAATAACGTCCAGGTGGGGAATGTAAATCTGGTCGATTAGATATCAGAATGTAAAATGAGACATAATTAACGAGCACATCAACGCAAAAATTCTTTAGAAATCAATAATGGTGGCGCAGTTGCAAAAACGTCCTGTGCAATACAATCTTCAGTAAAAGGGCAGCGCTTTGAAGCGGATGAAAAACAATTTAAAGCTATTACTCACCACACGGAAAAAATATAAATCTGTAATACTGCGGCGAATGAGGTTAAGAATTACACACTGGTGTTTCGAAAGAGAATTGAGAACCAACCTTTACTTCCCCCTTTTTTCACATGGTCAGCGGTAAATATTAACTTCCGATCTCCTACTACAGGGGAAAAAATCTACTGCCCGCAATAACTGCATATCCTTATTTGTAAATTCCGACTTTCCTGTCTATCACAACGTTAATAGCAAATAATGCAGTCGCACTGCTGTGTTGCGTTGCATGATGGCCTAATAGTGATATATACTTCTAGTGTCGCTTGATATACGTATGTATACATGCAGTTAGGTAGATGGGAAATGTAAAGTTTTACGGTTAGAATAAGGATATATAACAGGGAAATAAAAATAAACATATCTTACAGGGCTGCTCCACTAACCTTGAACACGTAACAAACACCAGCAGCTAACAATTCGGAATGTCGTGGTAAAATGACAGTTCTTCGTAGTTAGGAAATACTCAATGTGTGGAGGGGGCTCCATGCCTATAGCCGCGTCTACACACTAGCATTTTGCCCGCACGAGCCGAATGAGCATTCGCGAACGCTCGCGTGGAGAAAATTTGTTGCTGCGAACAGTCACACATGCTCATGCTGTGCGTTGTTTGCTCGGGTTGTTCCCGCGTTCGCGGCAAGCCGCTCAATATTCACTCTCAATATGGATGTGATAGCAGCAGGGAGTATGTTTGTAATGCGGTCATTGTTGAATAAAAAGTAGAGAAAGAATCGGAAGGAATGGGCGAGACGCTTGTATGCAGATCGCACTAGAACATCATTGGTAAACCTCCTAGATGACAAACATTTCAAAAATTTCACACGAATGACACGAAGATTTTGAATTTTGAATTAGTGTAGTTGGACAGAGAATTGGGAAAAAGGACACAAGATTTAGGCTATCTGAGCATGTGAAAATCCACACGGCCGTTCGTACACAAGCTTACAATTACAATGGCCGTTTAAAATATCAAAACAGTGTATTTCCAAAATTGTGCCAGGAACTTGTGAAGCTCTGATAGAGGCATTGAAGCAGCACATAAAGGTAAGTGCAAGTAATAAATTAGCTACTTTAATTTTACCATTAAATCTGTGTGTGTGTGTGTGTGTGTGTGTATATATATATATATATATATATATATATATATATATATATATATATATATATATATATATATATATATATATATATATATATATGCTATTTTTTTTTTTTTTTGCTGCTTGGACATTAATTCTCAGAGTACATGGGAGCATATATAATGTCACAAATAATAGCTATTATACATTTTCACACACAAAGTTTTCCTTGTATATTAATTTATTATAGCAATTGTGTAAAATCGAGAAGAGACTGGGACTGTATAGAGGTATTGTTATGTTGGTAAGACGTAATTGAGAGAACGGGAGCAGCAGAAGCAACGGGTGTTGAAGAGTGGGACTGTATGGTATTAAGAGAAGATTGGTAATCTGAGGAAGCTGAACCTGTGTATTGAGTTTTTGCGTCATATTGCTCCATGTCAGCCTGAAATGAAATATTGTTTATGTGATGCTGAGCAATCGATCTTGTGATCCTGGAATAGCTTTTCATATTTTTTTTTTTTTTGCCACCAGCTGCCCATAACTATCGCACTCATCTTGTTGTCTAGCCGTCTTCAACATGTTGTATGCATCTTCAATCCGCAATCCTCCGATTTTTGCCTTGTCCTTCTCATCTTAACAGATCTAGAACGTGGTGTGATGGAAACGGTATTACCCAGATATTTCTGTGACGTTGCCTCCAGTTCATCACAGCTCGTTGTCACCTCGATTTCAAGGCCCTCAAATCGGTGACTAAGGTGTCATGTCCATTCTGCGGGGGGGAAAAAAAAACACATAATCTGAACAAGTAGGGATTCTAAAGATAAAGTGTATCTGGCGTCAATTTGACGCAATTTAAACTCAGCTATTCACTTTTACTGTATAAATCGGTTACAAAACCGAATAATAATTAAAAAAAACAAGTTTGGGAGGACTGGTACCATCCACATAGTTCTGAAATTATATCTTAAAGTTTACTAACAATCCTCCAGTAAGAAATGTATATGTTCTTGAAGTGCTAGATGAAGTAAATATATAATATCATATATTCAAATGTATTCGTAAATACAAAACGAGAATTTTTATTTAAATCAGTTGATAGGCATGTGAGGACTGGAAAAGTGGCGTTCAAAGATCTCACTTGAACGGGAGGGCGGTACGAGTATACAGGATACAAGGACCGTGTCGGCAACATACTGCCGTCACCTGGAGTGCGAAGCAGATAATTAGCACGACTACAGAGAAATGTACATTTGTAATGATCTAAGTAACGTGCAAGCACACAGGTTTGGTTAAATTCCTACTGTTGAATGCAACTGATAGATAATGTATTATTTACTCGTCGAATCGATCATTACACTAGATAACTGGCATGGCAAGTGTGGAATCACCGATCAGAACAATAATTTTATTAGATCTGTTATATTTTTTCTTAATACAGTCAGACTGTTATCCTTTTCTTTTACGAATATTGTTTTATAGCAGCTGAAATTGTCCGTGAAAAATCATACCTTCGAGTAGTTAGGTTTAGTGTGTGTACCTTATTTATTAGCATATCATGTGAAGTAGCCAGGGTTTTAATTATTACTACAGGACATTAAAATTACCCTAAAAATACTGTTTATTTTCAATCCATGTACCTATACATAATTTTTTTATTTCAGCTGCCTTGCACACCAGAGGAATTTTCGAGTGTATATCAACAATTTCAATAAATGTGGGGATTTCCACACTGCGTGGGTGCAATGGACGGACAGCATGTTGTGATTCAGGCCCCCTTTCAACAGTAGCAGTGACTTCTATAACTACCACTCGACTTTCAGCATCGTTTTGTTTGCTTTGGTCGACGCGAACTACAATTTTATGTTTGTGGATGTCGGTTGCCAAGGCAGAATATCCGATGGTGGGGGTTTTTAAACACAGCCTTCTGTACAAGAAACTAGGAGACGAGGTTTACCTTCTGATGTAGAGAGATCTGGAACGGGCAGAATGATGCCGTTGGTATTTGTAGTAGACGAAGCATCCCCGTTATCTCTAAACATCATGAAACCGTTTCCAGGAACTCGCGACAAAGGATCAGTGGAACGAATATTCAACTATCGACTTAGCCGCACGCACGGAGAGTAGTTGGAAAACGTATTCGGAATATCGTCGGCAGTGTTTGGAGTGCTTAGAAGACCCGTGCTTTTGGAACCAGAGAAAGCGCACGCTACTGTTATGACGATAGCCTGCCTTCACAATTCCCTAAGGAGAAAACGGTTGTCTAGTGACGTGCATGCTCCACATGGCACGTTTTATTTAGAAGATGCAGATGGGAATATAGTTGAAGGCAGCTGGAGGAAAGAAACAGATTCCAGTCTGTCATCCTTTCTTCCGGTCAGAAGTGTTCCCCTAAAGTCAGCTGCGGACACCCGTGATGTTTTTGCACAGTACTTAAAAACTAACTAGGCAAACTTACCGGTATCCGTTTGAGCAACTGTCTTCTGAAAGTACTGTTTGTGAAAAGAACACATTTTGTTTTTTCTTTTGCCTTTGTAAAATATTAACCACTATCTTATTTACATACTTCCACGTTTTCACTTAATTAAAAATACGAGTATTATTGTAATGTTATATTTATTACAGGTTGACGCTGACTTAACCACAAATATAACCAGTTAATTATGTATTAATAATACATGTAAGACTATATATTTAGATAATATTGTAGCTATGTAGTCCTGCTTGTTGAAAACTACCCAATGTACGTTCGCAATTTTAATACAGCCTTAACTGATTCTCAACAGTTATTAACATCTGCATGTTTAAGTTTTTAAGAACCATTTGATTGCATATACTAACATGAGCCATGAGGGACACGATTCTGATTCACTAAATTTTCTAATTTTTTTATATTTGAACTAATTATGTTATATTAGAGTGTTAAATATTTTTAATAGCTTATACTTATTAAAATACACATTGTTTAATGTAATTTGTCACATTCATGCAAATTTGCATTGTAGCTACAATTATCCCTGGCTAAATTTTTGGGTGGACAACATTCTAGTTTTCCAAGGGATTTTGTGTCTCATTCTTCCAAACTAACAACTTGTGTGTATCCAAGCTAACAAATCACTACACATAAACCGTTTTCTGTTTTGCGGCATATGTTCATGCATTATGTTTAAATACAAGTATTGTCGCATTTGTTTCGAATCAATTAGCACTACAATTTTTTGTGACTTACTTCTGCCGAGTTCATTGTTGCTCTTGGCTCGTCTCTGTCAAGCAGAAATCTGCAAATTCCGAAGGTGAACCACTTCGACACATATATATCATCTGTCCCTGTTTGATAAAGAAAAATATATAAAAAAAAACTTAGTGCAGTTATTAAAATAGAGCTGCTTAATATGCAATAATTTAGCAACAATAATATAATGTTGTAAATAACATTATTATTGCTGTGTAGTATCTTTACAGTCCCCATGCCAGACTTGGTTTCAGCTTTTTCTCTGCGGAAGTTTCCCGATAGTTTTTCCATTTTCTTCCGCGTGACGGCTTTGGCAATGGCTACCCAGTCATCATGTTTCTTGTTTTCGTCGTAGTACGTTCCATGCCGAGGATTCCACAATGTTGGGTATCTCTCGTAGTCTTGGATAAGTCATCATTGGTCCACTCAATGGTTGTAGCGCAGTCGTTTGCTTGGACGAAACGCTCAGGCCGCACGAACCAACAACCGTCCACGGCTGAGCACGCACGTACGCACAGCTGAATTCCTTTCGAGCAAGTACAATTTACCGACAACCGACGGATAGCGTTCGGCTTGTTCGCGCACGCTCATTCGGCGTGGCTTAAGGCAAAGCCAACTCCCTTAAAAAAAAAAAAAAAAAAAACCGACACGTGGTTCCACCTGAGGAAGGTTCAGGAATGGGTGGGCGAGAAGAGGATGTGAGCAAACGGGGCCTGGCTGCTTTACCCGAGGGACAGACCCGTCTCTCCGGCCAGCCCGAAGAATGGACGATGTGAGACGAGATGGGCGCGGAGAAGCTGCGGGAAAAATTGGGTTTTTGTCTGTGTTGGAGACACGGTCGTTTGTTTTGCGTGAATACGTCTACGTTGACGCGCTCGGGCGCCTTGATTATTTTTTTTTTTTTTACATCCCGGTCACCGTTTCACTCGATCATGTGGGATTTTATGGGTATTACTGGATTGCTTTTGAGATGTTCTTTACAACCGTATACGATTTCTGTATTTCGTCTTGGCTTTTTCACGAGTATAGGCCGAAATTGTATCAATTTTTCTTGATTGTTTACATTAAACTCATACAATTTTAACATAACCACGCCATACAAATGTTTTTATACACGCAATCGATTGATCTTGACGAGAACTGTCGATTGAAACCTAAAGGAGCGTCGTAACTTCTCCTAGTCAAAAGTTATACTATGCGGAAGTTATCAGACGCAGCGAACTAACACATAACCCCCCCCCCCTTTTTTTTTTCCGAGCGCGATGCTTCGCTGTCCTCACTCAACGTAACATATTCTTTGGTCCTTGGTAATCGAGTGGTGTAATTCAAATTTAAATGTAGATGATAGATTCGGAGCAGCAATGCCAAACTGTATCCCCCGACTTTATCATGGGCTTTTTTGGATTGCCTCCCACTATGGTCGCAAATTAAAATACGCATTCACGTAAAAAAAAAAAAAAAAAAGGAATGAAACGGGAGAGCCCCGAAAAAGCACCCACAATGCTGCAGTGTCCGCTACTATAAGCTATTCATGGTAAAGTAAGAACTTTTGAAAGCCCTCTCATTCTGAATTATGGTAATAAATATATTTTATTTCAGCCTTAAACAACTTCCGAGCGCGGTGGAATATACATACTGTGTTTATTACTTACATGACAGTATTTATCTAAGAAAGTCGTTAATGAATGAAAAATGGCTGAAAGGAAAGTGTAAGAAGGACCTCAAAAGTGCTCACTTTACCGTGAACAGCCAATATCCGCATGAAAATCCGGCCGAAAGTTTCCCTTCCGCTGGGGCATGTGATCGAAACGTGACATCGTAACCGAGAGGCTAGTGACTTAGCCAACCGTGGGTCCTCCCACGAAGGAATCCGAACCGCAGACACCTGCGAGAAGCTGCAGATGCGCTGGCAAGCAGCGCAGTCACAGCTCGCCACTCGGCGCAGCTGAACAGCAATGTGAAGGTTGGACGGGCGGTCTGCAAAACACGGCTCGCCGCACGCAGCTGTCTGTGCGCATGTACTGCTGGAGGAAGGGGCCCGCGTGCCAAACAGTGTTGCCAAATTTAGTGAAATTTCACTATATCTAGTGATTTTTTTTAGTGCATCTGGGATTTAGTGAAAACTTTTGACATTTTCTAAAAATCTGCTGATTTTTGCAGTTTTCATTTTATACATAAAATTGTTACCGTTCTAGGAAAAAGTAGTTTCTTACTTATTATAAAAAAAATTTTTTTTTACTTAATTTGTTTAATCACCCCCATCGATTTTTCGTGCAATCATCTAAAACATTTTCCTTCACATTATTAATATGTGGCATATTGTCTCTTCTGTAACCGCCGTCGGTGACGGTTCAGATTTTTGAACCTCGGTATTGTGGATACGATGTCATTATATGTTTGCGCCGTCTGTAATGTTCGCGAGTTTTCATTGTCTCGTTTGTGAATTTTCGATTTAAAGTATTTTGCTGATGTCTTGATATATTGTTCTTTGGAATAATTGATTTTGCTCGTTTATGGCTGTACGGGAAACAAACCAGTGAAACAAGCGCTTGTCTCATTTTACTTTTGGTTTTCTATCTGTAGATATTTTTTACTTGTTACAATTTCCCGTGTACATTTACATCAGATTGGTATAATAAAAGAAAACTGTGACATATCATACACAAACTGTGTAGTGCTGATTAATTTGTTTACGTTCGTAGAAAGTATTAAAATGTTAGTGAAAATTGATAAAATTCTGGTGAATTCTGGTGGAAAATATGGCCTAAGTATAGTGAATTTACTTAACTTGATCTGGCAACACTGGTGCCAAACCAGTTCACTCGCACCATCGACCAGTATGAACGAACAACGCGCCTACAGCTGCCATGACGGATGTTTAGGTCTACAAATTCCTCACTTGGAACACGTTTTTATAAATAAAATAATAATAATACATGCAAATATGCACTGCTGTATGTTGAAATCGCTACACCCGAAAGGTGTCATCCATTTGCCCAAAAATCCAGACCGCAACCGGCACCAATTGCGCAATTCAACTGGTTAAAGTGACGTCGCAGAAACTTCACTGCAATAGTGAGCTAGGGGGCGCTTGTGGAACCAGTGCTTTTAAAGATGGCCACACAACAGGACGAAAATACAGAAGTCTGCGTGTTTAGAGGCAGATCAGTCTGCAACGGCGTAGTGCTGTTTGCCACAAGCAAATCATGTGCTTGCACGGGGGCAATGAAATCTTTTGTTGGTATTATGTTGCTGTGTTTTGGGGTTTTGTGCACACATTTACTAGTGGGTTGGCCTTCTGTGTTGAGTTATCCACGAGCCACGGACTCTAATGTATATGTTTTGTACACATACCGATACTAAACTGTTAGATACCATGCGTAAAATATTCTAGCATTATCAACACTACCGTAGTTTTGTGGATTTTCGTTCTTATAAAATTTAGATGTTCACAAATGTTTGAACACGTGGCGATAGGAATGTTGCACGCACAAGGCATTTATCTATAGTCCATTACTTACGGTCACTAGTCAGCTGAATGTTTTGCAATAATCACAGAGAATTTAACACTTAACATAGAAACAGATCAAGGTTAGAAATTCACATATATGCCTATCATGTAAACCGAAACAACTACACAACACTTAATTCCATGCCCAGCAATTGACTAGTAACTAGTTACATTATCTCTGCAAATACTTATATCTGTGAACGCATGCAGCCAACAAAGAAGGCGGAATCAGAGAAAACTGAAGGGTGTCTGCAAATAAATTCTTTGTTCAAAATATATCGCACATAGCTAAACATATTATTTTGTGGACAAACTGTACCGATATGATTACTTACACTAAATATTTGTTTAACATACTGAAAAAAAAATTATATATTTGTTTGGCAGAAAGTTGTTTTAAATAAATTATTCGACTTTCTAAACAAATTTAATTAATTTAGAGGAAGTAAGGCTCTGTTTTACCAACAAAATATTGGTAAGCTGAAACAAACGCCATACAAACAAATTTGTTTGGTATACTGAAACAAATATTTTGACGCGAATACGTCTTTAGATTTGCAACCGTAGTGGGAGGCAATCCAGAAAATTCGACGATAACAAAATCGGGAGATACAGTTTGGCATTTCAGCTCCGATTCTATCGTCTACATTCAATTCAATTACACCACTCGATTGCCAAAGGATCAAAGGATAAAAGAATATGTTACGTTGAGTGAGGACTGCGAAGCATCGCGCGCGGCTACGGAGTGGAAGGCGTTGAAAAATGTTGGGGGGGGGGGGATCATTGGCTGGGGGGGGGGGGGAGGCTCCCCGCAATATTGAGTTCGTTTTCTCCGCGTCTCATAAATTCCGCATGGTATAACTTTTGATTAGGAGAAGCTACGACGCTCGTGTAAGTTTCAACTGGCAGTTCTCGTTAAGATAAATCGATTGCGTGTATAAAAACATTTGTGTGGCGTGGTTATGGTGAAATTGTATAAGTTGAATGTAAAAAAAAATTATGGAAACTTAATACAATGACGGCCTATGCTCGTCAAAAAGCCAAGTCGAAATTCAGAAATCGTGTACGGTTGGAACGAATATGTCAAAAGCAATCCAGTGATACCCATAAAACCCCATATGATCAAGTAAAGCGGTACCGGGAACGTAAAAAAAAACATCAAGGCGTCCGAGCGTGTCAACGTAGACTTATTCACGCAAAACAAACGGCCGTGTCCCCAACACAGTCACACCCAATTTTTTTCTCAGTGCGTGCAGTCACCATTGTGATTCGATGCGTGTAGATTGGATACGTACAGGTCATACGTCACAGAGTAGGTCCTACCAGATGCACTACACATAAAGCAGATTGTCGTGTCCGCCGACCTGCAGTAGCAGAACGTGTCACCAACATACTGACAAATCCTTCAGTCTGTGGACTTCATTTGCTGGTCTCCAGAGCCATTCGTCGCCGTTTGAATGAGACTACGCTAAAGGCACGGCGTCGACTGTATTTAGCGGCACTGCCGCCAATCGTGCCAGGAACGTCACGCCAACATTCGACAGAGGAATGGCGAAGCATTGTGTTCTCCGACGAGTCTCTCTTCGGTCTTAATGCAGATGATGGTCGCAGCAGGGTTTGGCGCTGTAGGAGGCTGCACAACGGTCCTGCGCCGATCCGTGAACGCTATACGCAAGATTATACTCGTATACAGCTCGCGCCACCCAAAAGGTTCTGCATGATGTGGACACCATCCCTTGGCCTATCAGGTCTCCAGATTCGTCCCCCATTGCAACGTGTGGGATATGATGGGGCAGCGTTTGCACCACCATCAACCACCTACTCAGAACATGGCTGATCTAAGAGTCCAGTTGCAAGAAGCATGGTGTTACGTGCCTCAGGTCACTATCAGCCACCTACATGTATCGTCGAATTACTGCCTGTATGCCTCGAGAGGATACTCTACCCTACATTAATGCTACGATTTCCCATTTCTACAACTTTTGCGAGAATTAATTTTTTGAACCCAAATGGGAGCCGATATTGTAAAATTTTCTTGCAATTTTCTTACAAATAGTTTTTATTACGTGGTCTAATTTTTTCAACACAAAAACTGTACACTTTTATCCAATTGATTAATTAACGAAAATTTTATTTATTTAATAATTAGTTAAAATTATAGTTTTTGTGTTGAAAAAAAAACAGACTGCATAATAAAAACAATTCCTAACAAAATTGTAAGAGGATTTTTGCAATATCGGCTCCCGTTTGGGTTCAAAAAAATTAATTCTCACAAAAGCTATAGAAATGAGAGATCGCGGCCTTAAACGCGTGTTTTGCGGATGCTTAACTAAGCGCCCTCTATGCGTGAAAGACTAATCACTACACATTTTTTGTACTTTCATCTATTAGCCTGTGCAAATTTGATAACGTTCCCCGTAAGGAAAAAAAGGGAGGGTTGCGATTGCCATATCCAGCAACCCCCTCCCCTCCCCCACACACATGCATACACACACACACACACGTTCCAAGACTATCTCCATGCCAGAGATCGGGAGGACTTCCTTCGGAGCACAATGCTACGGGTTCAAGTTATTTAGTTTGTAAATATTTTTCTTTAAAAAAATGGCGGTGACAAATGAAGTAATGTTCCATCTAGGTGCATATCGCCGCTACACTGCGATAAAGGTTTTGATGAATCAAACAAGATTTGTTTGGTGCAACCAAATTATTTGTTTGTATAGGGGCAATGAAATATTTTGTTGCTACAACCGAATTATTTTGTTGTTCTCATTTGGTTGCCCCGAACTCTAAGATTTGGTTGGTGCAACTAAAGATTTGTTTAGCTACACGTACATTAAACAATTTGGGCTGATATAACAAGTTCGACCGAGTTTCGAACCTAGATCACCTGCGTCCGAGCGCTACGCCTTAGTGATCTCAACTAATGTGATAACTGACGACGCCGGAAAGCTTTTAAATAAATATACTGCAGTTATTGGGCAACGTGTGCAAACAAATATTCTAAGTTTTACAGATTTGTCAGTTTATAGTTCCATTGTTTTATTAATGTGTTAATACGAACTTTAAGCATCAATGAATGCACTAACAAACACGTTTACTATCCTAATTGTCACAAAAATACAAACAAACTCTCGAGCTGTATTTTCGAACGAAGCCAGTCAAAGGAGTGATTCGACAAAATATTTGGTCGGCAGTACAATTTTTTTCTTTGGCCCAACACAGAGATTTTGTTTATTAAAACATATATTTTGTTAGACAACCAAAAGTAATTTTGTTGCTTCTCAAATTTTGTTTGCTCAACAATATATTTTGTTAGGGCAACTAAATATATATTTAGCCCTATACAAACAAATATTTTGTTCGATTTGCTCTCAGTTTAGGAGCAACATTTCCGCGTTTAGAAGAAACACGGAATGATGGCAGAATCTCTTTGCAAGTAGAAAAAACAAAGTCGCGTTTACGAGTTCGTCATGGCCTCGCTCTCAACATTACGGACCTCCAGCTGCAATCTTCTGCTTCTTAGCACCTTCCAGGTACCGAGGGCAAAAAAACAGCTCTACGTCACACCGAAGTGGCAGCATGGCAGGTTAACACTAGATTTATTTCCCCGAAGCTTGCATATTTTATGTGATTACTTACTGTCAGGCAAGTCCGTAAATCTGTGTTGGGCTTCCTCCGCTTCTGTCTTCACTGTGATCGTATTTCTTGAAGCATTTAATAGCCAAGCTGTTTTACAGCAAGAAACAGTTCACAGTATAGTTAAACCCGGGAAAGGTATAGTATAAAACAGCAATATAAGATGGCGCAGCAACGCAGGGACTAAGCAGCTGTCCTTCACGTACGTGTACAAAAGTTCATATCAGCGGGCGTGAAGAACCATACACCTGCTGGAACCCCTTGCAATATGCAACTTACTGTGCACTTATGTACTGACCGTTACGTACTCCAGGCGATACTGCACCATTGTCAATTGCTTCATCCCAGTCGTCTATCACTAGATTAAGATCCTAGATACCAAATACAACAGAGCAACCTGAACGTGAGATCTTAAAATAATAATATCGCACCGACAATTAGTTTTATCAGGCTGTAATAGCATAAAATCATCCTTTGACAAAGATTATGTACAGATTATTTTATTGTAGTTTATATTTATGATCATATTTTATGGCGCATATGAACAAATGTCTCGTAAGCTAACATACTAACAGGTCTCTCTTCGCATCTTCATGGAATAATGAGTGAAAGCCAAGTTGGAACCATAGCGTTTCAGGGAGGCGGAATGAATGATTTTTTTTTTTTCTCTAAAAAAGAGTGTTATTTTAGAAGTGTCTCAATACTTGTCTCGTTTCAGACACACCCGAAAAATTTCAGCGATGAAAGTGCACGAGGTTGATTTCAACTGTCACAGTTTCGTTACAGGATCGATCCTTCTGGCGAACGAGTTTATGCAAAAACTTGAAATTAATGTCCCTACGAAGTTTTAGAAACTGTCCCGAATATTTTCCGTGTAGCCGAAGGAAGAAAAAGATGAGCCAAAATGCCTAGGAAATACAAGTAACTTCAGCTACTGTAGTTGATAAGCGTGTTTCTGGAAGTTACTTATACATTAACCTAATTTGATGATAAATACACGCATATCTTCTTTTGATTCTTAGTCTTCTTCATTAGATCTAAGTTAATTCTAAAAAAAATACATTTGGTAGAAACATTGGATATAAGCTGAACCCTAAACCAGGTACACAGAAGAAAAAAATTTAAATGCCATACGTACAATGCGAATAATCTTAATTGTGGTAATAAGACACATACTATATTTAACTCGAGGCATGCCCAGAATTTCAAACTTACGAGAACGCCCACGCATATCTGAAGAAATTAATAGTCGCGATATAATATTAAAGCGAGTTTGAATGAATCTGACACACTGGCATATTGACTGAATTCAATGGATTGAATTCAAACTACTGAAAACAAAAATACGTCCATGCGCAATTAAATTAATAATATGCGATAAACACTGAAGTGTCATCATGAAAGACCTAATGCAGTTATTTTTGGGTACATATGGTTGAAAATATTTAAGTGAAACTGCAAGAGTCTACCTACAACCCACGCATACACTTCACAAAATATCCCGTTGAACGGAACAAACATTCTCTTGCATTTACTACAACAAATACTAATATATTACTGTATTGTCATGTTACAATTTCCGTTAATAATGCTAAAATTACTTAATGGCTTTGAAATATTGAAATGAAGAAATTTAGAACATGTTTGAAATGAAATTTTTTAAGGCGTTATAGATGTTCGAAACCTTGAAATGCAAAATAGCCGCGATTATGAAGCCTGAAGGGAAATATCCATGAAACTTAATTCAATACAAATTAATTACATTTTAAGCAAATTTTGATCGTGGGAGCAATGGTTTGAAGAAAAAATCGATAACCTCAGTTTTGGGAGGATAGGAACTCTTGCACATAGTTTCAGGACTTTCTCTTGCACAAAATTTAAATTTTCTTTAAGGGATTAAATTACTTCGTCATCAGTTTTAACTGTTCAGAAGTTACATGAAACAATGAATATACACTGACTGCTGGCCACTGTCGGCAGATATCTGTTTTGAGGTGAAAATGAAATAAAATCAATTAAACGTAGTTTTATTTTAAAGATTATCTTAAGACGTATAGTCATAAGTAAGGCTTCAAACATATCACTAAGGTTTGAGCATAAACCTTCGAACAAACAATGAGTGAGTGAGGGAGTGAAGAGATTTGGGCTGCTCTTAACATCTAGGTCTTGAGAGCCGATGAGGGTGAAGTAAGGTGGGTACTGCTTGATGCTGAGAGATTTGGGCGGCTCTTACCAACGAAGTCTTGAAAGCCGATGAGGGTGAGAATGGAGCAGCTCTGGAATGCAAGGGTGGGGGAAACTGGAGATTCCCGAGAAAACTCGCCGACCAACGGCATGGTCCGGCACGATTCCCACATGCGAAAATCCAGGGGGCGACCCCACTGGAAATGGAACTCGGTTCGTCGAAGGCGAGTAGTCTAGCCACTACACCACTGCGGCCCCAACAATAACGTATTTTATGTAATGAAACTAATACTCTGAAGACTTTGTGGTTGACAGGAGTTTTAACCAATACCGGGTTTAGGGAAAAGACACTAGGTGCAAGTAATACACTGCCAAACACCACAATGAGCACACAACTTAGATATGTATCTAATACTGACAATATGAAGTTCCAACGAGTTTTAAATTACAACACTCCAGCAGATGACCCGTGAAGCGACTTGCCAGTTTTTCGTCCTTGGAGAAATCTTTTAATAAACGCTGCGGTAAGAAGATTACTTGCTTGGCCTACGACACCACCTACTTTTTGTTAATACATTCAATCAAACTTCAAAGCGGGCCAAGTGTGCACATTGCCCGTGATGAATCGCCACGCGCGCGACGTAATCGGCGTTTCGCATATCTCGCGACTCCCATCGATCGCGCGATGACTGGCGCGCGTCGAGTGTCGCATATCAACACTGTTAAAAAGTTTCCGCATGTTTACGTACTGAAACTTACGTGCATACTGAAACGTAGTCCTACATACACACTGAAACGTAAATACATACTGAAACGTAGTCCTACATACACACTGAAACGTACATACATACTGAAACGTAGTCCTACATATATACTGAAACGTAAATACATACTGAAACGTAGTCCTACATACACACTGAAACGTACATACATACTGAAACGTAGTCCTACATATATACTGAAACGTACGTGCATACTTAAACGTGGTCCTACATACATACTGAAACGTACGTGCATACTTGAACGTAGTCCTACATACATACTGAAACGTACGTGCACACTGAAAAGTAGTTCTACAAACATACTGAAACGTACGTGCATACTTAAACGTAGTCCTACATACATACTGAAACGTACGTGCACACTGAAAAGTAGTTCTACAAACATACTGAAACGTACATGCATACTGAAACGTACACACATACTGAAACGTAGTCCTACATACACACTGAAACGTACATATATACTGAAACGTAGTCCTACATATATACTGAAACGTACGTGCATACTTAAACGTAGTCCTACATACACACTGAAACGTACATATATACTGAAACGTAGTCCTACATATATACTGAAACGTACGTGCATACTGAAACGTAGTCCTACATACATACTGAAACGTACACACATACTGAAACGTAGTCCTATATACACACTGAAACGTACATACATACTGAAACGTAGTCCTACATACATACTGAAACGTACGTGCACGCTGAAACGTAGTCCTATACACATACTGAAACGTACGTGCACACTGAAAAGTAGTTCTACAAACATACTGAAACGTACATGCATACTGAAACGTAAACCGTAATGAGAAAAAACTGAGCTGAGCTCCGCAAATACAAAGTACTAAAAGTCTTCGTACTACGTATAAACTTTGGGTTTTGGGAACGAACAATGCCGAGTCCACACTAAGCTTTATTTGCCGTTGTAACCAGAAAATTATAGTTTTTGCGGCAGTTAGAATACCCACGCCGCCACTTGGACATATTCCTTTAATCATAAAGTAGCACCCGTCGTATCTAACAGTTACCAACACTCAAAATGCTAAAAACATAACTTGAAACTGCGGAAAAGTCGCCTTTCTGACTTAGAAATACTAAATACGCTAAGTTGCTGCAACAAGGTCGTAGGATAGAGGTTAGGCACAGAATCCCAAACTTAGGCCTCGGGTTCGCATATATCACAGATATACAATATTTTAACTTTTTAATTGCAGTAGAGAACACCCATGTAATGAAAATTAATAACAATTTCGTTATCTCTTTAAAAAAAAAACGAAGTAAAGAACACTAATTAGCAAATTTACGGAGAGGTTCCGTGATTTCACTAAAAGTTCTGTGAAATGAATGGCAAGACCGTTTTTGAAAAGCGAAATGTGTGCGTAATTTTACGGAGAGTTTACGTAGTTCTGGGAAAATTATTAGCACTTTACCCTTTACCGTAAAAATTAAGGACATTTGTTTAACAGTGTACGTCCCGTTTGCATAAGGTGTTAGGTGACCACGGACAACATACGTCCTGATGTTTAAATTGTAAATCTCAACGCGCATATGTGAACGCCTGCCGCGATGTTAAAAAGATGAAGGTTCGGCCATGGGTCGTTCCTGAATTAATTTGATTGCATTGGGGAAATTGGGGGGGGGGGGGGGGGAGATTAAGAACTACGTACGTTTCCGCATGAGTGCTGCCCTACCCTGGACATGCTGAAGAATGGAAAAGGTGAGGCGGGGTGGGGGTGTGGAGACGCTGCGGAATGAAGACGGGGGAAAGGGGAGAGCCCCGAGAAAACCTCCACACCACGCCAGTGTATGTCATACTCTGCACATGAGAATCCTCCGTCAGAATATTTACCGCCAGCCGGCACCTGGGATCGAAACGGGGACCTCACCAGTGATTTACCAACAAAAACCAGCCATGGGTCCACGCATAGTCACAAATTCCTCTATTTTTATAACAATTTCAATAATATAACACATACTGTAAAAATGTACGCTACGTAGAAATACGTGAAAATAAGGTGGTGAATTCGAGTGGCTATTCAAAGTGTATATACAAACCTGCAGTATCCCTCCCTCCAGCCACCAGTCCACAAAAAAAACCCACACGGTTACAAAACGCCGGCCACTGACCCCCGAGTACCCGCAGTTTGACGTAATAAAAACATTTATATTCTGTTGACCTATTATTAAAGCTACGTTTGAAAATTAGCAGGATATCTCACTTGGATTTATAAATTAACATTTTCTGCTGTGGATTAAGCGTACTCAGGCAAAATATTATTAGAAGCTAATAAGCTACCCCGAAGCGCCTATATAGGCTATTCAAGGTAAAGAGAGCACTTTTCAAAGCCATCTCATTTTGAAAAATTGTGAATTATATTCTATTTTAACTTTGCACGTTAACTTCAGAGTGCGGGGGAATATACTTTAATGAAAAGAAAAAAAAAAGTTAAATTATAAGAAATGGCTGAAAGGACAAAAGTAACTAGGGCCTCAAAAGTGCTCACTTTGCTGTGAACAGCCTATAAAATATCCTAATGGAACCAGGATGGTATGTCGTAAGCGTTTCTACTTACCCCGTACGATTCAGACATTTGGAAGCGATAGCAGTCCCAAGATATTTACCACAATGAAAATATAAAATTCTGTATTATCAACCAGCAGCAACAGAACAGTACCTGCCACTATAGTGAATTACATTCTCATTGTAGCTCTTTTCACTAAAATACTGAGCTCACCCGGACGAGCCTAATAAATGACTGAAGATGAGCATGATAAGGCAAGCAAATTTAGATTAATTAATATGGATAATTTCTGATTGAATAAAGATAAAAAGAAAGAAAGCGATAGCTTGACAGATGTTACCGGCAATCCTGCAAGCCTTATAAACGGTAAGTAAACTTTTACATTTGTCCTGTCATACAAGAGAACATTATTTGTAACAAACATGCACAAAGTACCACTGATAATATTCAAAATGTGTGACAAATAAATAAACACTTGAACACCGTTATTGCTTCATACATGATTTTAAAGGCCAAACGTCAAACACGCTAGCTGCTGTAAATTCACGTACTATACGTAATCATTCAGTTAAAATCTGAATAGAGAATTAAAGAAAAATAGGTAAATCACGGATTGCGCCGAGAAGAAGCAAAACCATTATTCATTTTTGCTAAATACTGCCGAAGACATGTGTTTATTTATTTTTTTTGTGTTTCACAGGTACAAACTAATCCACTGGGAATAATATTTTTTGAATGCCGAACGTAACCGATGCCATGATACACCACCACAAAACAAACTAAAATGTGTGCAAAAATATTTATATACGTATTAAAATATTTTGAAGACTGACTTAATTTCAAGCACAAAATATTATCCGCGCACATTTTCAAACCAAAAATATGCTTCGCACACATTTTAAAGCCACAAATATGCTCTGTGCACATTTTCAAGCCAAAAATATGCTTCGAACCAATTTTCATGCCAAAAATATGTTTTGTTGAACAAATTTTCAAGTCAAAATAATGTTTTGGGCATATTTTCAATTTTAAAATATTTTTGTATCGGACCTGAAAAAACAGCGAATGAAATTAATTTTTTGGAAAGCGGACTTTCATAAACAAATCTTTAAAAATGGAATGAGGATAAGATCTTTCAATGGTCGTTTGTTTAGAAATTAGATCAATTTATTCAATTTATATACGTCACGAAAAAATTTAACACTATGGCAATAATGTAAAGTGTTCACGGAATCGAAATTTTTTTGGAACTGTCATTACATCCAATATCTTTCGAGTCGATTACTACTTCACAAGCATATAGAATACAGAAATTTATTATTACTGGCGAACGTTATTTTTAATAAGCACATTTATAGAATGGTAGTTGAGCAACTAGTTTCACACTACTTACCGTTTTCTCACGTAGCCCAACTAAGCACCGCGGGTCATAATTCTGTGAAATAATGGAGGGGGAAGGGGAGAAAGAAAGTTGTTTCATAAGAAGATTTACCGCCATTTACATATTGCGTTTTCCGCAGCAAAGGGCGCTCACACTAACGTCCCTACATCCCCATTACCCTAACCAAGTTCTCACCAACAAAATAAATCTACAGGGATGGTTAAAACTATAAAGATGGTTCGTTTCCTTTCCCATATTAATGCCAAGCTACAGACAAAAATCAACAGAAAGAGGATGTGACCTACTTTCGAACCAGTTCTTGTAAAGTGTGTTTGAAATGGTGTTTCCGAAGCTTCATTGCAAGCTAAACAGTTGCGAAAACTTAAGCAAGATGAGCGAAATGTTTCGAGGTATTTGTAGCTTCAATTGCTATGCTGTAGTGTTGAAGAGGAGAGGGGTGGGGAAACCCATGCAGCTCTACGTTCTTAAAAAACTCTTTGTGGGGATGACAGGTACTGTAAGGTTACAGAACACCAGGCACGTCTTTGCGTATGCTCAAAGGCATACAATCTCGTGAACACTTCAAGAGCAAAACTATCGAATGTCGCGCGGTCTGTAGTTGAATGCCGTACTAGCTACGCGCGTGTTCAGTAAAAGAGTGTTGTGCGCATGTGTAAACCTGCGAACTCTTGTATACCATCCGGTGGCAGTGTTGTCGTGAGACAGGGAACCGACATACCCGTAACTGATTTGCGTGGCTCGCTAACCTGGCAACTTACGTTTCTGTCTGTGAAGGACTGACATTCCCAAATCGCCTTTACTGTTGTGTATTGTACTGGAGAGCACAAGCGCCGAGTATGGGCAATTTGTGTAAACTATAGTTCGTGGTTGGTCTGAGCATTAATTTTTTTTTGCTAGAAAGAAGGAACAATAAAACACGCCAGAACTGGTTTACCTGGTGCAACAGAATTTCCTGTTCAAAGAAGAATGACGCCTTCCATCTGTCTCAAGAAATTCAAGCGCAATTGCATCTCCGACGTTACCAAACTACGAAAGCATCACTATACTAAACACGAAAATTGTACTGTTGTAACTGCAATTAAAATGGGATTTATTAACTTCACGAAATATCAGCAATGACGAAGTCATTTTATCAACAAGGAAAAAAACTCAAATATTCTGGATTTATTTTCTTCCCTTGGCATATACAGAAACGGGATTTACGAGTGTCATTTCTGTGAAGGTAGCACTGCCTTTTGTAAGAACATAGCATCAGTGATATCCTTCAGAGATAGTCCATTTATAAAAATTCCGTATATGTAACCGAAAAGTAACGCATTGGCAAGTATCATATATTGCATTCACAGAATGCGATAACGATTATTATTATATATATATTATATATACAGGCCTATATATTTTTAATATTGAATTATTATTATCATTATCATTATCATTATTATTTAAGATTCCTTCCGTGAATTACGTATGGGAACGCTTTCGCTGCTACCTTATCCGACAGATTTCTGATAACAACCACCACCTATTGCGAAAGTATGTTTAAGTAAAAGTTACTTATTTTCTTATTTTTCCAAATGGTGCTATGCTGTATTAAATTGAAATGAGCGCTTCCTCAATCTAATATTCCCGAATGCATTTTCCTTTCCCCGCCAATTTCCAGCAACCTTTTGAAATTTTGATGTGTAGCTTTGACTCTGGTCTCAACCTGCATATAGACTGTTCACGATAAAATTAGCATTTTATAAAGCCCTAACACAATATCTACTTGTACGAACGTTGTGTATTCTTTCGCCTCATGTAAAATTAATATCGCCATTGGCCTCATCACTTTATTCACGCGTCGGTCAGGAAAAACTGTGAAATTATTAGAAAAGTAACATTTAATAAATACACAATTTTTTACGCATCTAATGCATTAAAAGAACACAAACTGAAATAAATAATTTAAGTTATAACAAATGATTACCTAACACTTTTCGTTCGACGTTAAGATATGGAACTACTTTCTATCTATCGTTAATAACTGTACCGAGCGCCTGTCACTCAGGTGCGCCCATTGAAGTATACGCAGGCATGGGCAGTAACTTTTTCCCAAGGTTGATTTCATAAGTGCTCACTTTATCGTGAACAGCCTTCACCACTCCCCCATGCAACCCTACAGAAATAAAAATTGGATCCATCCCAGCGCTCCTGATGAAGGCAAATATTAAACATTTCGTATGCGTCAAGGCCCAACTCCTCAACCATTCTCCGATGGAAATCCCAGGAGCTGGAGTGGTGACATGGTAGCAAAGCTGCCGGTCTGCCATGTCTCGACCGCCGATGAATCACTGCCCTGTACGTGACTTGGCGGACGACGCAGGCTGCTGCCTGGCCCCCCGCCACCCCTCCATGCCATGGTCACGTGACACGCTATGCCCGCAGGGGGCCGCGCACAGCTGTGACTACGACTACTCCAGAAACGGCCATGCCACATTCCCAGTATCGCAGAGCGCAGTTACGCACCAGCCGATATTACGTTACGTGTTGCTTGACGTCTCAACAGCTGGTCGTTAGAAACTATTTGTTACTCGGCGAACTATAAAATGGCAATGAAATGGCCATTACCTGTACAGGTATTATTAGTTTTAGAGAAAAAAAAACTCGAGTGGGGAGTGAACCTAGGGCGAGGCAACACTTTCCGAGTGACGGGCTTTCCAGCTGGGACGCATAGTTGTCCTTCATCCCCGGACATGGCATGAAATGAGACTAGTATGGAGAGGGGCGGAGGAAACGGGAGTACCCCGAGAAAACCCGCCGGCAAGCGGCATCGTCCAGCACGATTCCCACATGCGAAAATCAGGGAGAGAACCCGCCGGGGTTCGAACTCAGATCGTCGTAGTGGGTGACGAGCGCCCTAACCACTGCACCAAATTTAGAAATGTTCGTATTATACGACCTATATGTTAAACATCAAATTATATATTTTTTTCCGGCAATAATTCGCCAACTCCATGCTTTAAAATTTCAATGGTTTCACATTTAAAAAAAAATCTAAAAACATTTCTCTAAATTCATATGGGGGTGCAGTATGCGTGTTGACTGTATAATAATTCGTTTTAATGTTCGCAAAAAATATTTTAACATTATTGGCTGCAGTAGGAACTCTTGGTGTTAATGAATGCTCTTGCCCTTAATCGTACAATGTATATTACTCATACCTGCAGAAAAAATTGTTTTTCACGCCACTAAACGACTTTTTTCCTCGGTATTGTAGAGAGAACCGTGGAAAGTTTGTACATTAACTGTAGTTCTGTAACAGAATGGAAGATATCACTTGTGTTCATTTAACTCGTGAGTTGAAAATAAATTTTATACATAATACTATGTATAAGTGTATTGATATAGTATATGTTTCAGAACGTACTTATCTCAAGGACCACTTTATTTTACTTTTAGCTATCACAGATTATTTATTTATTTGAGTGGACAGATCTGGGGTAGTAGAAAAAAAAAAACATATCGCTGAGGTACAATGACACCGTACATCAGGGGCAAAATGTGCCAATGTGCCCCGTAAGCTGGGAATTTTTCGCTCCTTTCCGGTTGGCTTTTATAGTATGAATTTGTTTTATTAATTACAATAGTAAATGTATTTGAATACTTTCACATATTGCTTAGCTGTTTGGTCTTAGATTTTTTTTTTGCCTAATTAAAACCGAGAATGAAGATTAGGCCAAGAAAGAAACTGTTTTTCTCCAGCTCTCTTAACGGTGTGCATGAAAAAGACTACCAAGAATGAAATACCTGCCGAAACAATGCAAGCAGCTGTACTTGCACTGAAATAACACGCATTCCCTAGGTGAAACAGAAGGATGGGGGGGGGGGGGGGGGAGCTGACTAAGATTTTGAGATACTATTCACAACACTGGCTAGACATTGTGCCAATTATAAAAAAACACCCCACGCTGTGGCATCAGTAACAAATCCTTTAGCGGCATTTCCACTGTCTGTGGCATCCCAAGGCCTCGCACGACATTGCGGGCGTTTTAGCTTCCAGCCTCCCTTTAGCGATAACACCTTTCAACATTATTTCCGTGTCTAGAGTCACTGGCATTTTCCCTATCAATCTAGGCACTTTTAGCTACGCTGATCTCATTCCATCTCGCGTCACATACAGACCTGATCTTACTGCCGACATTCGTTGCCCCTCTCCTCCATTTAAGTACAAACTTCGTCCCCACCAACTTCTTCTCAGGCCTTTTGTCATTCCTCAGAGTAGGTGAGATCATTCCCAAAAACAAGACCAAAAAAATTACACGAAAAAGACAAGAAAACATGCAATTTTGATCAAAGCAACAGTAAAAAGGGTAGAGGAACAGAAAATTAAAAACACAAAGAACGACAACCATTTTGAAGAAAAAAATAAAAAAGATAATTTTAAAAACAAGCTGTCAATAAAAGTTCCGTTCCCCCGTGTTCCGTGTTCCGTGTTCCGTTCCCGTTCCCGTTCCCGTTCCCGTTCGAGAGAGAGAGAGAGAGAGAGAGAGAGAGAGAGAGAGAGAGAGAGAGAGAGAGAGAGAGAGAGAGAGAGAGAGAGAGAGAGAGGAGAGAGAGAGAGAGAGAGAGAGAGAGAGAGAGAGAGAGAGAGAGAGAGAGAGCAATAGTAAAGACGAGGAGTCATTTGCATTCGCTGCTCACTAACATGAAGCAAACACAAATGTGGTGAAGAATAAGCGTAGTACAGTAAGTGTAATAAGCGGGCACACTAAGACTGCATTTTCGGAAACCCACTGAACAAACACATTTCGTGTAGTTTATAACACGTTTATTATATTTTCTTTGGAATTAAGGGTTTTATTTTTTTAATATGATGATTTTTACATATACCAACGTAACCCGAGAACTGGGCAGGCGATTATAAAAAATTTTTTTTAGATGCGAAGTTAGTGATGCTAAATAACATATGCTTTAAAACCAATCTGTTACATTCATGTAGCGCAGTGGCTAGCGCACTCGCCTCCCACCAAGGCGATCCAGGTTCGATCCCCGGCGGGTTCGCTCCCGGATTTTCACATGTGGGAATCGTGCTGGACGATGCTGCTTGCCGGCGGGTTTTCTCGGGGTACTCCCGCCCCCCCTTGCATTCCAGCGCCGCTCCATCCTAGGGTCTTATTTCATGTCATGTTCAGGGATGACGGGCACATACGGGTCCCAGCTGGAAAGCCCGTCACTCGGAGGCTGTTGCCTCGCCCTGGGTCCACCCCCCCCCCCACCCATACGCATTTATTATTAACGTAACTAAAATAACGCCAAGATAAAAATATAAAAAATTAAACAAAAGTATGCCAACCTGCCCCGGTCTCTCCTATTTACAACCTAACATGCACAAAATGCTACCAGAAAAACAGTTTGTTTAAAAACACCTTAGCGTACACATATTTTAAAACTCCGTAAATATAATAAAGCCATGTTTTGCTGATTGAATCTAAGGGCGTCTACGGATATATTATTCAGTTTTCGAAGAATTCTTATATGTGTGTGCAATGCTCGATCAGCTGTGAAACTGGTTGATTACTGCTGGATTCCATCTTCTCGAACAAACCCAATTATTCTCGTATCTTATTGGAGCCATTTGTCAAGGTCCCGCAACAACTCTTTCCGACTAGCACTGAACGCAGCCTACGCAGCACCTCTGTAGCACAAATCTTCTGGAAACTGCCTACTGAGACGCCTATCACGCGGCAATGTGGAATAACGCAAATGTCTAATAACATGGTGAGACACCAAGGTATCGCCACCAGCACCTCATGTGTGAAAGTGTCAACACCCCGAAACTATCTATCACTAACAACTCAGTAGTTGGCAAACTAAGAAGAAAATGTTGATTTAAATTATTTCTCTTAAACAGCTTAACATTCCTTGAGACGCCCTCTACCGCAAAGGCTTCGGGTTAGTCAACTACCGCACTCAGCCGTATTGACTAAACAAAATACAAAGCACTAGCCCAAGGATAGGAGGGGCCTCGGTTGGGACATTTTTGCATTAGGTAGGATACTATTTGAGTTGAACACGAAATTCTTCATGCATTTTACTGTGGTAGCAATACTCAACATTTAATTCCAGGTATCTGCAGGTAATGTTCAACACTGATAAACTCACTAACGGTAAATAGCCTTTCATTTATTCTCACGCAAGAGTACAACCTTCTTCCTACAACAATATTAAAAAGCGTTTTGCACACACACTAATAGTCCAAGTGTGTGTGTGTGTGTGTGTGTGTGGGCACATTAAATTATTTATACTTAAAATGCAATAAAACAGGCAATTATGCCTGTAAATTTTTTCATAATGAAACCTTAACATAAAATATGCAGCGCAAAATTCCCACATTAACTCTGACCAGAAGGGTCCCGCAATACAATACTTAGTTTAAATGCACGACACAGACGGGAACCGAATACTTCGAGACGGCGCCCAGCCTGGCCATTTTATAAATACATAAAACATTTACACCCCCTCTCTTCCACGGAAGAAATATAGCAACATTGCGATTTTCATAATCAGTTGGCTTACGGCATAATATCTAATCTAGTCTTTATTTAAATCGACGCATGCGCAGGAACCAAAACCTGTCTTATTTTTTTCTTGTTTTCGTTATTGTACGTCTTGCAACTCCGCCGACACTTAGGGAAGGGGACGAATCACGGAGCAGTGACGTCACGAATCACGTGATAACCCTGCCGGCAGCGCTAGGGGGGCGACACTCGTTGCGCCCGGCAGTATGAATTTCAACGTGCACGAAGGCAACCGACTGCGGTATCTGCTGGACGGCAGGCCCATCTGTCGGCGTTTGGTGGGGTCGGTTTTTCGGCTAGGATGGCTAGGTTCACAACAACCGACTGCGGTATCTGCTGGACGGCAGGCCCATCTGTCGGCGTTTGGTGGGGTCGGTTTTTCGGCTAGGATGGATAGGTTCACAACAACCGACTGCGGTATCTGCTGGACGGCAGGCCCATCTGTCGGCGTTTGGTGGGGTCGGTTTTTCGGCTATGATGGCTAGGTTCACAACAACCGACTGCGGTATCTGCTGGACGGCAGGCCCATCTGTCGGCGTTTGGTGGGGTCGGTTTTTCGGCTAGGATGGCTAGGTTCACAACAACCGACTGCGGTATCTGCTGGACGGCAGGCCCATCTGTCGGCGTTTGGTGGGGTCGGTTTTTTCGGCTAGGATGGCTAGGTTCACAACAACCGACTGCGGTATCTGCTGGACGGCAGGCCCATCTGTCGGCGTTTGGTGGGGTCGGTTTTTCGGCTAGGATGGATAGGTTCACAACAACCGACTGCGGTATCTGCTGGACGGCAGGCCCATCTGTCGGCGTTTGGTGGGGTCGGTTTTTCGGCTATGATGGCTAGGTTCACAACAACCGACTGCGGTATCTGCTGGACGGCAGGCCCATCTGTCGGCGTTTGGTGGGGTCGGTTTTTCGGCTAGGATGGCTAGGTTCACAACAACCGACTGCGGTATCTGCTGGACGGCAGGCCCATCTGTCGGCGTTTGGTGGGGTCGGTTTTTCGGCTAGGATGGCTAGGTTCACAACAACCGACTGCGGTATCTGCTGGACGGCAGGCCCATCTGTCGGCGTTTGGTGGGGTCAGTTTTTCGGCTAGGATGGATAGGTTCACAACAACCGACTGCGGTATCTGCTGGACGGCAGGCCCATCTGTCGGCGTTTGGTGGGGTCGGTTTTTCGGCTAGGATGGCTAGGTTCACAACAACCGACTGCGGTATCTGCTGGACGGCAGGCCCATCTGTCGGCGTTTGGTGGGGTCGGTTTTTCGGCTAGGATGGATAGGTTCACAACAACCGACTGCGGTATCTGCTGGACGGCAGGCCCATCTGTCGGCGTTTGGTGGGGTCGGTTTTTCGGCTAGGATGGCTAGGTTCACAACAACCGACTGCGGTATCTGCTGGACGGCAGGCCCATCTGTCGGCGTTTGGTGGGGTCGGTTTTTCGGCTAGGATGGCTAGGTTCACAACAACCGACTGCGGTATCTGCTGGACGGCAGGCCCATCTGTCGGCGTTTGGTGGGGTCGGTTTTTCGGCTAGGATGGATAGGTTCACAACAACCGACTGAGGTATCTGCTGGACGGCAGGCCCATCTGTCGGCGTTTGGTGGGGTCGGTTTTTCGGCTAGGATGGATAGGTTCACAAGCCAGCAGAGGAAACCTCCAACTTCAGTTTAATGTATAGGAACACCATAATGTCCAGGCTGCACGTAATTATTTCCACCGGGATGCGGACATTTTTCGGTCGGGGCTTGTAAAATCAGCTTTGCCTGTTTTGCCCTGCGTAATATTGCAGACATTTTAAGCAGAGAGACTGCTGTAATGGTTTACTTTGCATACTTTCAATAAATCATGAAATATGGCGTAATTTTCTAGGGAAACTCAACTGACAATAATAAAATGTTTCGTATGTAAAAAAAAGGGCTTTAAGGATATTATTTGGAAAAAACCCACCCGATTCCTGTAGGCCTTTGTTCAAAAGTGCTAGAATCTTACAACTAGCATGTGCATATATTTATGCTTCAGTTATGTTCAAAAACCACAGTTTATTCCAGAAAAATGATACTCTCCTAAACATAACACGAGAAATAAAGAACAAATTCATTTATCTGTTGTCAACTTAAGAATGTTATAAAAGGGGCCTTCTTACTCTTCAAGTCAGCTGTTCAACAACCTACCCCATTAATTGCAGAAATTATGCTTTACAAAATTAATACGAAACTCTTCAAAAAAGAACTAAGAGAGTTCTTAATAAGCAAAACTTTGTATTCTGTATACGAATATTTATCATAAACACAGAACATACTGACCACTACGTTATTTTAATCAAGACTAGAAACCCCCATGGATATTCAGTGAGAGGTATTGTGTAAAGTTAATGGAATGTGTGCTTGTGTTTTGGTTTTTATTTATCTATAGATTGGAGTGGCCCGGGACGCAGTACAGATGTGTAGAAGAAATTGAATGAAGATTAAATGTTGAAAATTGAAGACTATTTCTATTTTATTTTATATTTGTTTTAGAGTTCGATAATATTATAATACTTCGATGTTTTGATATTGTTCTGTAAATAATGTGTTCATGTTCTGACTTGTCCGGTGTCTTTGTACAAACTTGTACCCGAAAAAAGACCACATGGATGCAATAAATAAATAAAATACAAATAAATAAGGTGCTTAAGAGAGACGCCCAGGCGTCTCAATGGAACATCGTTCTTTCATTTCCTTTTAAAATAAACACGACAAAATTAGGCACTCAACAACTACGTTAACATCGCGAATTTTAGTAACCGAGGCAACAATAATGTCTGGTGTTAAAAAATCCAAAATTTCCCGTGACCCGTGGGGGGGGGGGGGGGGGGGGGGAATTCAAGGGTAAACCATTATTTCATTACGATCACTCGTTATTAGTTGCAAACGAGTTAATATTTTTGCTGGCTACAGCAAACAATTCTTCAAAAGGTGGTGAAAATAACCTGAAAAAAGTAATGTACTTGCGTATAACTACCATCCCGTCTCGCCATTTTAATGGGATAAATAACCTCGTAAATAACTCGGATGTCGGCTTTACAATAATGTTTTCTCCTACAGTATTTATTTTGCCTCTTAGCAAGTGAGTTTCTGTAGTGATTAAACATGAGCATAAGAAAAGCTGCCAGCCTGTTCCATAATCACATTGGTCCATGTCAATAACTGATTTTCTTTTAGTTCTATACATATTTGACACATTATTTAAATAATGCATATGTTAACCTCCAACGCACGAGACACTGCACACAAAAAAAATTATTAAAAGATTATAATGCAACGTGAACTTTTATCGGCTTATCATGGTACACTACAGTATACCAGTTTGCAACAGGTCGTTATCAAAAAGTTTATATTTGGAATAAAATCTATAGGACTTTGACCTGTGATACTTTAAATTTTCTCTTACACATACGGCTGCTGAAAATATAACTTTTCAAGGACTATAATGCTTGTTACTACAAAACATGACGCAATGTTCAACGATATCACAAAATATTTTCGCGTGAGACTGCAATGATTACAGAACGTACGTGACCGTCTGAAAAAAAAAAAACAGCGACGAATTATTCTAAATAAGTCAAATGTTCGCCGTTTACACAGTGATGTGATGCATTAGCCAACAAGTCACGTTACTTCGCTTAAATTATAATACAATGTACAACTATTAAGAGCGGAGGGGGGAGGGGGAAGGGGCTGGAGATATGCTTGAACCAACGGACTTGTTTAGCTTAATTAAAAAATAGGTTTATCTAAATTAGAAATGTTTTGGTCAAAATATTTTTACATGCAGCCAATATGACAATGCAGAATACTGCACTGTAAAAAAAAATGTTTGTGTTTGTAAAAGGGATTATTTGGAAACAAGTTTTGTAACACTACAAATAAAAAAAGAGTAAATGTAAAAAAAACAGCGTGGAATGTGCAACGCTAATGGCGAATTCTAATAAGCAAGTATTGTACTCATACTTCATTATAAACGTTGAGCTACATAACCAATTTGGTAAGTTTTTAAAAATAATTTGTAATAAATATACAGTATTTTAGCCGTGGAGTTCCAAAATAATGTAACAACTACAGAGATTTTTTTTACTGTATCTGTAAACAAGCACTCTAACTTCTTCCTTTCCTCTACCGCAAGTCGCACAACATACACGAACTGTGTAATTAACGAGTGGCACCAAGTGTGTATGGCAGAATAAGCGTTAATGCCAACAGAGGGTGAGAGTACACTAATAGTAAACGTTCTGTGTGAATTATCATAGCAGAAGGATGCAAAAGTCTGATTGTGGGGGAGGGAGGGGGTGAAAAAAAAAGTGGAATCTGCGAGATTTATGGCGACGACCGAACGTGCCGAAAAAATGAAAGCCCATGAGATGAGCCCAGTAATTACGACAGACCAGTAGTGGTGAAGAAGAGGGGGGGGGGGGACCACGCCGGACTCATTGCACTCCATCGCAATGACGTATCGCTGCAAATTACAGACATTTCGCGAAAAGCAATCGTGAGAACGCTGCAGGGTGTGTTTGGCAACGCCACAGGGTGTGTTGTTGGATGCGCGCAGCTGTAATTCAGACATGTGAATTATAAATAGGGGGGGGGGGGGGGATAACTCTGATGACCCACATTCACTATTCACACGATGCTATTCCCAGATTTATCGACGCAGAACACAAGCTCGTAAAGTGATGTGTTACTACCGCAGGCGAGCCTGGAATGTAGAGAGGGGCACAAACAATCACGTATCTATGGACGACGCGAAGTGATTGGTCATTTACGTCACCGGGAGAGTTGTCTTTCAACGTTATTGCATAACCCCACTGAAACATGTTCATGAGAGGAGAGGAGGAGAGAGGAGGGGAGAGGAGAGAGAGAGAGAGAGAGAGAGAGAGAGAGAGAGAGAGAGAGAGAGAGAGAGAGAGAGAGGAGAGAGAGAGAGAGCGAGAGAGAGAGGAGAGAGAGAGAGAGGAGAGAGGGAGAGAGAGGAGAGAGAGAGAGAGAGAGAGAGAGAGGAGAGGAGAGAGAGAGAGAGAGAGAGAGAGAGAGAGAGAGAGAGAGAGAGAGAGAGAGAGGAGAGGAGAGAGGAGAGAGAGAGAGAGGAGGAGAGAGAGAGAGAGAGAGAGAGAGAAGAGAGAGGAGAGAGAGAGAGAGAAGAGAGAGAGAGAGAGAGAGAGAGAGAGAGGAGAGAGAGAGAGAGAGAGAGAGAGAGAGTTCGGAATTGAATAGTGATTGACTTGTTTTAATTAAAGCTACCCGCATTAATCGAGGTAAGCAACTTAAGCTAACGAACACGCAGAAACTGTGGTATTTTCAATTCGACAATCGAATTTTGAGCCTCGCATGGCGTAAGTCGTGTATATCCGTGTCGTAAATGCGGTAGCCACTTTTGCAAAAAAAAAAAAAAAAAAAAAAAAAAAAAAAAAAATCTGGAAATACTGTTATCAAAAAAACAAGCACTTCGGGGCGTGCTATTTAAAATTACAAATACTACAGGCTGTTCTTAATGTCTACTTAATCCTGTTTAAAATCGTTTTAGGAAGTGGTACCGGAGATCAGAATAGCTTACGAAAAATAACGACTTTCTATTTCTTTATAATGATAGCAACATGAAAATAATACATTTCACCCGAAATGTATTAATATATTATTATAATATATTAATATATTATATAAAATTATACAGTATTATAAATACTGTATAATTTCGGAAGTCGGCACGACGGAACCAGAATTCGGGTGTGTTTTAATCTACATCCGTACTGAGAACTATCCATGATTTGAAGACGACCCAGAGGAAGGTCCGAGCCGTGACCACGAATTCGGTTTATTGGACTTCAAGTGCAGGACCGGACCACGACTGTAAACCCGTGGGAGCAGTCTGCTGCTCCTGAAGGACCACGTGCAACTTCGAGTGCCCACTTGGGCACATTCAGTTGCACAAAATAATCAATGAAAGCGTTTAAACGGTATATTAAACATGTAACATGTCACTAGGCGTGGCCAAGTTCGTGATAGATGAAAGAGCCAAATTTACTTAGTTTATCTGCAGTACTATACAAATTAATACGGTTCCGACTTTCACAATGTCCTCACACTCAATATACAGTTATTCAATATTTTACTTCATTTAGTAAAATACAAAAATAAACTGTTCTTTTTTAAACATTTTACAGCATTACTTCTTCAATCAATGCATCAATGATATCAGTATAATATAAACGCCTAACAACTGAGCTCCGACCCAAAGTACTGGCAAAATTATTTTCACCGTCTGCTATATTCAAAACATTTAAGTTGTTAAATATATAAGCTCATAATAAAGGTCGCCTTAACTAAACAAAATTACGAAAGATAATTACTTGTGCACAGTTCAAACATCAATAAAAATGCGACAAATTTTAACGTTTTAAATGTTTGTAATACATATTCGAAAATGAGAACATGCACAGAAGTTATTATTGTAAGCAAAAATTTGCAGATGTGTGTACACAGCTAAGACATTACTGCACATAAATACTAACGCATGCTTTCTTTAATCTACAAAGTTTCCGTCAGGAAAAATATCTATATTTGGAACGGAGGATAAGCAAAAATTATAGGTATTAAATTTGTTGCAAAAATGGGGATTGATTCAAGCCGTTATCTGTCAAGTCACTCTCTTCCTAAGCGTATACCGGGAATAATTATTAAAGATATAAACGAGCTCTTATCACTTGCTTTTAGTCTTAATTTTACAATAAACAGTAGGCGCGCTAGTTTATCCACCCGAGCACCGCTTGAAAAACCGAGTATTCCGCAGTTTTGCAAGTCGCGTTGACACGTCTTCGCGATGGGCTGAAATAAGGGTGTGTATCGTTATTCTGCCGTTCATGACCTATCGCGTGACTGCGTCCTCATTCCCTCGACGCGGCCCCTGGCTCTTCAGCATTAGAGATAGCCGTCTGCGATATCAACGCTTTCCTAACGACCAGGCGACATGTCACTAAAGCTTCAATTCCGGAGGCACATTTATAAAGGGCTTCTATTGCGTTTTAAATTCTTTCAAATGTTTACATTTTTATTGGTACTCATTTCAGGTTCTCGGTTTTTAAAGGTGCGGCTTATTGTGGGTCTGCAAGAGGGGAAGACGCGGTTACATAATAAGCAACTTGCAGAGAAAAGACGTCAACCATATCAACAGCTTGCTCATAAATCGAACTAATCAGTCCCGCGACCAGGTTAGAACGCCTTCCCTACCTCGACCAAAGAGGCCATCTTCTACACACTAAATCTGAATCTGTGAGAATTTAACTGTTTCAATAAGTTAACAGTACCTGACAGATTCAACATTTACTTCAGGGACTTCAAATGATTATTCAGAGAAGAAATGATTCCAGTTTTCCTTTACTTATTGATTCGGTGGTATGTTGAAATAACAACACATAAACAAACAAAACCAATGCAAATAACTTTCTAAAATGTGTTTTGTCTTTCAAAACACCATTTTATGAGGTAACTTGAACACTCAAGTCTTTCATTCCCTTTTACGTCTTTCATTTCGTCTTCATGTAATCATCACAGCACTCTGAAGGTTTAACATGCACATAATTTGGTGAAGAGAGTACACTCATATGTACTATTTGTATTAACAATTCTAACTTTGCCAATTAAAGTATATAAAAACGAAAAGAGCATAAAATTTAAAACTACACGCTTTCTGTGAGGAACTATAAGATATGCCAGTAGCAGGGTCGACGGGATTTCAACCCCAAAGGGATGCCGCCTTTTTTTATTGACCTAATTAAATTGATATCAAATTATTAAATTGATCGAAAAGGTTAATCAAAAGGGTTAAATGCATTGGAAGGATTAAATATATTGAAAGGGTTAAATGTATCGAAAGGGATAATTTTCTGTTTGTTTAGTGCAAGAGTGTGCAAGAGTGTACAAAGTGTCAATTTTATTAGTCTCTTTTTTTCCTTTGGGGAGGAGCTCTGGTACGTCTTCAACATGGAGCTCTGGCACACGGCTGAGGTTGGGCGTGTTTTGAGGACGTGTGTGTGTATATATATATTGTGAGTTTTGTGGAAGAATGGTATAAGTGTAAATTTTTTGTGTGTTTCGTAGAGGGTGGTGGGAATAGGCGATTTTCGGTGATAGTAATTAAATAGAAAGAGAAAACGACGTATAGTTAACACACGAGAGAAATTTTGGAGTGTTCTACCTATGATTAAATAACATGAGAGAGAGAGAGAGAGAGAAGTATAACTACCTGGTGTCGACAAGTGCTAACTCAAAAAACGATCACAATTATGTGAGTGTGCAGTATAAAACGAATTAATTAACAAATTGAAAATGTCCCTATAAAATTAAACGACGGTCTTCCTAAACAAAAGAACATTTTTTTCATTTAATATAAAAGTACTTATGATTCATACAATCATTCACACAGTAGTGATACTGGGAAAATTTTCAAACTAATAAATAACAACTCACAGTATTCAATTTTAACATATTAAAATTTTATTCAAAATTCTTGTTTTCTTTTTCCAAAAATCATCCTTTAACAGCTAAAATATTTACAATGACTTTACAACAAACATTTACATATACATATATATATATATAACATTTTTTGACATACTTTAACACAAACACTACAAGGGAATGCAATATTAAAGATACATATTACAAACTTAAGTACCAAATATTATTAACAACAATACATTTTAACAAAAACAAGAGATTTTATCAATGACATTTTACAATTTTAACTTCCAAACATTTCATCATAGTTATTTAAATTTTAAACCTACTACAACAACTACTACAACTACTATTACTATTACTACCACTGCTACTACTACTGTTACAAAACTGTCTCACACAGATTACAAGATAAATAAAACATTTACAAAATATGATTACCAACATATTTACAAATATAATACATTGTTGTGTTAGACGTTCTTTTCCTATCTATTTACAGCAACTTTTTTCATTAATGACAAATTCGGGTGGTGTGTCCATTGACATGAACAGAGGGGCATCCATTTGTCACGTCTGGGTTATTTTCCAATCACTCACACATGCCGATGACAGGGTGTAACACACGTTCTCATGCATGCAGTTTCCTGTAGATTATTTGTCACATTGCGTCTTTCTTCCTCTTATTATGTATTGAAGATGGTTGTTTTCTTGATAGAGATAGGCAAACAGGGAACAGCAGCATTGAATGGTGATGCAATACATGTTGTAGATATTTGCAAACGTTGTGGGCAGCAATAGTACGCTGTGAAGTTGGTCGTGGAACAGGAGGTGCACAAGGTGGTGTTGGCAGATGGACGTCATCGACAGTGTGATGGTGATAGTTGTGGTGTTGTGGGTGGGCTGCATTTATTGTGGTGTTGAAACTATTCTAGGGAGGAAAATAAAAAAAATTACTCAGGTATTCTGTAGTGCCCCCAAGGTAAGGTTGATATTCCATCTGCCTCAATGTATCGATTATCATCCATACCTGACAACACTACCTTGGTTACACGTTCGGTGTAGACTTGATGAGCACACAAACAGAACTGATATTGAGTCCCCAGAACCCTTGTGCAATTTTTGAGGCAAACTCGATAATCCTCGTACCTGAGTGACTGTAAGACGTTAGGTTTTACACCCTTCGCCTTATGTATACATTGTTCATTTCCAACAACATATGCATAAAGCTTGGGATGTAAATCCGCGAAGTGTATGATGATGGGACCAGCACATTCATCTCTCATCACCCCGGTATGGCCTTTGTTCTCGCGAGGGAATCCTTGCGAGTTATCGAGTTCACAGTTGGATGAATCAAACTGTGCCTTTTAATCTGGGGTAATTACTTTTTAGATGTCCTCACAAGCAACAGAATATACCAAGGAATCGGTGTCACAATAAAGGAGGTGTAAGGCTAGGGGAAGAAACTTGGTATGCATGTACTGATAATGGAATTCGTAGAGGTTAATTTCGAAAGGTCGAGAATAGCAACACCAGTGTACAAAGGTTTGTTGAACGCGATATAACTCTTAACATCTCAATAAGGACCAAGTTTTAATCGATAATCTGTCTTGCCTGGAATGTAGGATGTCCTATCAGCTCTCCAGCCCTGCAGATTGTGCCATACCTCGAAACGACTCCGATGCCCCTTTCCCAGTGGATATTCTGCAATGTTTTTCCATAAACAGGATTATTCATCAACTTGAAAAACTATTTTTCAAATGCATTCGCAACCTGGGCACATTTCAAAATGTTACACTCTATGTACGGCTCCATCCAAGCCTTCTGCACAAAGCGCAAAATGCGATGAACAGAGTCAAGTGTGGCTCCATACATCAAGTACGGTCTCAGTGTTTCCCCATATATAACATCATTCTTTCACGGCGTGAGTGTTAAAAGCAGTTTTTCATGCGAGCCATTCGGGGTATGCCATTTTCTGGGGCCAGAGGCAGATCAGCTAGTGCATCATGACACTCCTTCAGAAAAGACAGATCAACTTCCGGGAAAAACAAGTGTCACTGTCATTCACTGTGTTTGAAAAATCTCATATTGAAAATATGTCAGACTCACCCCACCCAAATTTGCCGATCGGAAGCTTGGATCGCATTGTATGACTGTACAGCCCATTGACATCGAAATAGCATATATATATTTCGATGCTACACTGGGGTCGTAGTCCTCATCCATGTAAACATTGTTGGCTTCCGCATGTCTTTTTGAAACCTGGGTAATGCCGCCCCTAACCCCGCGTTCTACAAAAAGATACATGTCTGGGTCATTCAACAACTCTAGCTGCGCACGTGTCATTGACAATAAAGTGTCCCATGAAAGAGACGGAGCTGTGACGTACATAGCGGGGTCAAGACCGCAGTGAGCCAAAAATACCGTTCTGAAATTCTCAAAAATATCAGCCAGTAAACAAGTGTCCACACATAAGTAATTAATGGCATACTGCAGCAAGTTTATGCAGTTGAATGCATCCCATGCAGCTTGAGCATGAGCGTAGCCCTCATTACTAATTAATGCTTTCGCCTCTCATCACATTATGAAATGTGTCCTTTGGTGGGAGTGACTTGCACATCAGACTGTCTGGCGACTTAACAAAGTCATAAGGACAAACTTCCTTTGGTTTTGCCAATTCGAATTGGGTATTGTCTGGAAACACCGAGCGGGTGATACTCAATTGTGCAGGCAGAAAATTACCTGCCAAAGTTTCCAGAGAGGTGCTTATGAATTGGAATGAATCAATAAATCTAATTTGAAATATTGTGCCTTTCCGTTGAAATCAATCCTATTGGGAATTTGTTTCGTAATACATTTGTATTTTTCAAGGGCCATTCCAATCACTTGAATTTTACCCAGATTTGTCGATTACCACGCTTCCATTGGGTTGTGGTACGTGACATTCAGCCAAAGGTTTTATGAGAAAGTGAGCATCATAATTCTGCAGGTTATGAAAAACAATCATAAGTTTTCTTTTGGGCAGTATGAAATTTAAGTTGCACTTATTATGTGCACGACCTCTGATTTTGCCCATCAGATGATCATGATCGACCACAATATCATTTGTGCCAAGAATTTCTTTACAAATGTCACAACTTTTCTGAGTCGGCAACCTAGCTCCATCAGCAGGGGTTTTTGGCTTCATTGGAACAATCATAGCTGTAAATTCCTGCAACCCACTTTGTAAGTTAAACTAATTTATCAACTAATTGGTACATACAATCAGCACCCACAAACTCAAAATAGCTAGATAAACTTGGATTATATGAGCAGATCAACAAAATTCTACAAGCATATGGAAATGTTGGTTGATGGTAGTTGTATTACTCGATTCATCATTAGGCAAGCAAGTGGACATGGGTTTCAGGCAACTTTCAATGTCGCAATAGGCGACGAAACCCAATCTCTGCTGTTTGCTGTAATCTTTAAATTCCAAGTACTTGTTGTTCCCAGTGGGGAAAGTACTGCGAACAGCCTTTTGTTGCTGGCAAAGAATAGTGTGACTCACGAGTTTCTCTTCAGTTCTGAACTACTTGAGATAATGTTCGCAAACAAATTTCCCATTTTTCTTGTTTCCCAACTGACTACCAACCAGTCGGGAAAAATTCCTAACACAGACAAAATGCAAATGAGCGGCATTTCCATTCGCGCGAATCGCCAAAATATTATCATGTGTGTCATGATGTACAAGAGAAATACGCATGGGTACTACAACCTCACACTTTTCGCAAGTTTCGTCAATTACATTATCTTTGTCCACCACACAGCAGACATTGATAGAAATAGAATTGTTCTCCTCGAACTTAAGAATATTCTGTATGACTACAGGTGTCGACAGACCTTCGATATTTAAAACCTCGTGAGGTTTTGGATACGAAATAATTCTCTCGACATGTCGTGTGGCAGGATACAAAGATGCTACAACGGCTTAATGGAAACGCATCCCCTCCAGGCAGTGTACATCGACATAAGCAGACAATTGGAAATAAATTTTGGAAGTTTAGTGTGCGTAGCACAGACAGTGAATGGCCGGAATTGGCTCACATGTACATCCATGTATGTCAATATTTGCAGACTCCACCCAGATACACACGCACTAAACTCCTCACGTCCGTTTGTGAGATAAGGAAGGATATGATGATCATAGATTAAACCCACATTGGTAAAATGGAGTACAGGGAGGGCTTTACTTAGAAAATAAAACGATTCTATAGTGCCTTCATCTGCCGTGAGGGATTTCAAATACTTACCCGCTACGGTAACTAAAACTCTAACTGATCGCGGTGATGCCATTATTAAACTTAGTAATGGAACCTCACACCTCTCGAAGAAAAGAGAAAAGTCTGTGTCACTGTCAAGCCTATTGTTAAGTATCTGCACGTCGTAGCCATGAGTTTGTATGTCAGGTCTGACAAAGGCTCCGCTGAGGTTGCGGAGTCGGAAAATGAATTATTTTCCGGCTTCCTTGTTGAAATATTTCTAATCGCCTCAAAAGTCGGTTGTGAAATGGATGGGGCACTCTCCGAATCACACAAATTTTCAGAGTCTGATAGAAATAAATCATCATTTAAAAGATAAACCTTCTCATGTTTGGGGAATCGGACATGTTTTGACCTTTTGGTGTTTACAATCTTCCTTAAGTGAATCCGTGCTCGAATCGCTTAAGTAGAGATTGTCTTCCAATAGATTATTCTCGTGTGTAGACTGTCCTTCCGTCTGCGATTCAGAATCTGAATTGTTTACATTAAGATCTTCAAGCAAGATGTCAACACTGGATCTTTTACGCTCACCCATTTTACCTAACTAAAAGTCCCTTTAGTTTCCCCTCTGCAATAGCTACAACACCACAATAAATTTAATTGAAGTGTCTCATCGTTCTGAAAACATAGAAAAATAAGACCACTTTATTCCCTCATCACGTCATAGTTGTAATTAATAGTAACATAAACAATTTATTGTTAAATCTAAATAAAATCATTTTTGAGGGAACTTCAATTTATTTAGGAAAGACAGCCGACCATAGCGACATGATTTTACAAAAGATATGGGTACAAGTTATACTAAAGCCTCGTGTACAAAGTCAGGTAGCGGATGTCTGAAAATTGAGTGTTTGTGAAGCGAGCGAAAGCGGGGTCTCAAGGGTGGATTGCACGGAGTTGGAGCAGCGTAAAATACAGTTCGCACAAGCCGGAGTATTGGGCCACAGGCGAGAGAATGTTTCAGTAAACCGTCGCAGTTCGCATCGCGAGCCACCATCCAGGCACAATTTTGCCCGACAACTTCCCCTTCCCGCTGATGCGCAAAGCATATGGGCGCACATGCATGCCAGTAGGAGGGAGACTGGGCACTTCCCCTCCGGCCAAGCCACTCCGCCAACTTCTCTCTGTGGCGCGTATTACCGGTCTGCAGCTCGTTTCCACTATACAATTCGCCATAGCCCGGGGCCTGCCTTGTCTCGCCTTGTTTTTCCACAAGTTATAAATCTTAAAGCAAGCGGACTGCATTTACAACACAACATAAAATTTTAAGCCCAGTTTTAAGAACTTTCCAACTTAAGTGCGCTTTTTGAAAAAGACGGAGTTACTCGACACAGTTAAAACTAGTTTACACCTGTTGGAATGGATTACCGATGTCCTTGAATAATCAAGGTTAGACAGGCAACCTCTAGCAGTCCGAACCGGTTCACATATAGGACGATACTCCCACGCACTGGAGAGGAGATGTTACCTCCACGAAGTTCAATCAGCAAATGGTGAGCTGTGGGTAAGCAGTCCTATTTACACCCCACATCCCTCCATTGTTGAAAAAATTTATATTGTGTAATTCACTACCAAAATGCATAAAACGTACATATTGTGTGTTTGAGACATCTTTAACACATTTTTAAAAACAAATTTAACGCATTCAAAAAGGATTTTACACGAAATTTTGAAAGTAACTTGTATATGTTAGAATTCTACGTGTATTTGTCCGGTTTTAAGCTATTATATTTGAATTATGGCCTTATTTAACGATATCGTACACAAACTATTGTTATTCCAATACGAACTTATCACATTACGAGGTGTTTGCAACCAAAATGTTATCCATTTAAACTAGATTTTTTTACATCCCTAACAAGAACAAACTATTATCAAGCTATTGTATATATTTTTTAATTGCGTGTTTCGTACATTATTCCTTTTACAGGGTTACGAACATACCTAACCCGGGACTCGAACCCAGGATCTATATTTTACAATCATGCCTAACCATCATTGAAAGTCAGACATTAGATTACATTCGTACATGATCTAACCGGGACTAGAACCTGGAAAATAAAGACCATCATATTTTTTACCACGTTTATATTAACAATGTCTTATCCGGGATTCGAACTAAGAGCCCCCTTGTATAAACTGATTACTCTACAGAGGCCGGCCTTTTTAACAAATTATCTTATAGTGTTTTGTAAAAATATTATTAAGTTATTTTTCCAGCAGACATCTTTGTCAGATTCAAATATATCTTTAATTGGATAGTAATTTTTGATGAAGTAATAGTCTGTCTGCGATCTGATTTTTCTTTACAATATTATTTCGTGATAATGCAACATACTTCTTCTCTCTCTCTCTCTCTCGAGAAAATTTTTTTTAAGATAAACAAGTTCATTAAAAAAAATAGGTTAAATAATAGTAAAAATTCATTTTACAAGATAAATTTATTGACAATATATATACAAACACATTTTAATATTATTATTTCGATGAACCGTATATGGGATAGTCTTCGAGTAATGGATTGAAAATGGTTTTCGTAAGCTATGTCACCAGAGTCCCATTTGAGGTTATGTATCTCTTAAGTCTGTTCCCGAAACATCATTTAAACTGTACCAAGGTCTGAGAGATTTAAAGCATAATACTTTAAGAGTCATTAGCGTCAGTTGCATAAGAAATAGCAAGCTACTTAATTACAAATGAGTTGTCTTGGTAGTTTTCGAAACCTTGAGCACAGTACGTCATTTTTACGTTATTTCTTTATACTCTATTTACAAAAAGTCTCTCATAAAAAAGTATGTCAATGCATTTATAAGATAACAGTGCTCATCTCGGAATCTACTTCATCGACTCCTGAATCGTCCATTACTACATCTGGAATGATTCTAGCTTCAAGTAGCTGTTCCAGCCTGCGCGACATACAATCCCACCGCATATGTTGTAATGTCCTATCATTACAAAAGCAGGCAGGTATGCTGTAAGGACAGTCTTCACATGGCAAATATGATACAATATCCTCATCAGCTTGCAAATGTTCCTCAAGGACCGGATACACTAGTTTTATTTCGTGGCCCGCAAAAGAAATTATAAATTCTTTCGGCAGTTGGGAGCAGTCTAAACTCAATAATGTTTTCGCCTTCCCATACGCTAAAATCGCATCTAATGTTTCAACACATTCAGAACCACGATTGTCACAGCAGTGAACTTGATGCGTTGTACCTGTTGCGAACTGATGCAGAGATGAAAATCCCTTGTAGATCTAGACGATGTAGTGATGATGTAGTAGACGTCTGGCATCGTTCTCGGTGTGGACGCCTGTTGTAGACTTCTGGAGCTTTAGTAGACATGGACACCTGGCATTACAGTGGACGCCTGTCGTAGTAAAAGCCTAAGTCTCACTAATGCTAATGCTATGCACATGCATGCATATGCACACGAAGTGACCTTAGTAGATGCCGACTTAACACTGAGAAAAAGATTAATTTATCCCTCCTTATATAGTAAACGGATACAAAATGGCTGCCAGTTTCCTTTAAATTTACATTAAATTAGATCTTTTAGGAACATCAGTTGAAATATCGTGGAATTAAACAGATTTCAGCTTCGATATTAGTCATTTCAAGCTGGATAGTTGGTATTTCAGTAATATCAAGTTGAAAATTTATTTTCTAGGGAAAACTATTTGTAAATAAGTTAAAATATATACGCATTTCATGGTCTAAATTCAGAATTGGGTAAACTACACGTAAAATATGAACAAATATTTTTTAGAAAAACAGATTGAAAGTACAAAACATTTTGAAGAAGTTTGTTTAACGTACATTTTTAATGGTTTGAAAAGGTTTAACTTGAGTATTGCTTAAATCTAATAATGGTGTTCTAAGTTCAACATGTGTTAGTGGGAAGATGTGCAATTTTCATTGCTTAAAAAATATGCCTTATAATTGTGTTGGTATGAAGATATATTATTTATTAGTTCAAAATTTGCTGTAAAACGGGAGAAAGTTTGACGGAAAACGGTTTATATTTTAATTGAATGTATTGTCATTGGGGGGGCAGTTCTTTTCCGGTGTAAAGGGGGGGGGGGGGGCGGCTGGCCTTGGGCGGGAGCGATGGGTACGCGTCTTGCTGGTTTCTGCCATTATAGTTCTTCGCCAAGCCTCCCCCTGCATAGACGCGACTTCACCGGACTTCGGAGTGTGATAGCCGCGATTCTCGTTAAGCAGTATTATATGCTCCGGGGTTCAGATCTCGTTCACAGTCTTCGTCAACTATAGTGTAAAATATTTTCTTAATAAGTTTTTAATTTACCGGAGAAAAAATATAAATTTTTACATGATCGTGCGTTTATCGTGTAAACCCCATTTCTTTGTTCGGTCGACGAAACTTCGCAGCATTTTCAACTCGCGTTTTTGTAACCAAAAGCCGTGAATTTCACAGACTTGAAGGAAATTCATAGTACGTCCTTTATTTTTAAATAATTCACTTTTATGCATAGTGTAATCAAGTTGTTAATAGTAGCTTGGTAGGGAAATAGGTTCTGTCAGTCATAAAATTTCAACTCAGCCGCGCTCCACGTGTGTGTATATATATATATATATATATATATATATATATATATATATAACAGCTCATAAGCAGGCGCACGTCATATGATACAGTCATTCATTGATTGACCTCCGAGGTGGACAAATGTATTTTGGGAGAACTCCTTTTACGATTTCATTATGTGTATTTCTATTGTTTGTGTTTAAAATTCAAAATGCTAGTTTGGAAATATTTTTTTGTCCATGTCAACTGGAAGTGCTAAATCATTGTCTGTGCATTTCGCTAGTTAAATTGCACGCAGTGCTTGGTAGGGATACATTTTTTCTAGATATAATTCAGGATGCGTATGAGTAACATGTAAATCATATTCAGAGATTTCTTGTCGTAATTTCAACTCGCCAGCAAGCTCCATGTATATAAGTTGGCGCACGTCATACACTGACGCCATTCCTTCACCAGCCTCCTGGGCGGACAGATGTATTTTGGGAGAGGTGCGATTTCATTACGTGTGTTAATAAATTAATTTCTTTGAATGTGCGGATTACGTTTCTAAAGTTCCTCACCAGTTTCACAGGCATGTGTGAGAGACTTCCAGTGGTGTCATATATCTTGTTATTGTGTTCGTTAGCCGTTTAATTTACAAGGATATTTTTCATTCGTCGTAGGTAGAAGGTGTTAATTAATTTTTAGACACCTGGAGACTAACATAAATGTGATATTCACATAATTGTGTTCGTTCGTTATACTTCTAACTCTCGTGTTATTTAATCATACGTAGAACTTGTTTAAACACTCGTCATTTCTTTCAAGTAACGCTGTTATTCATTTGTAATAATAACAACATTCAAATACGCCTATCTACCAACACCGTCTACAAATAATATCACTACCAAACAACAAAAAAAAATGCACTTATGCCATTCTTGCACAAAACTCACCACACACGCACGCACTGTCCTCAACACTCCGCACCTCATCCGAGTGACAGTCATGCTGACAACATCTACCAGAACTGCTCCCCAACCCACAAAAAGAAAGAAAGAAACTAATGAATTTGACACTTGGTACACTCTTACACAAAAATTAACCCGTTCAATATATTTAACCCTTTCGATAAATTTAACCCTTTCATTAAATTTAACCATTTCAGTTTTTAATCGGATTAAGATCGTATTAAGGATCAACCCTTTCAATAAAAATCGACAATCCATCAATTAATTTCAATTAGCCCAGGTGAAGTGAAACCCCCACGCCCATTCTACTCATACCTTTCCCTCTTCAATATCAACATGATTTGATAGCTCAGGTGTTAAGGTGGAGAGGGCGAGTGTGGTCAATCCTGGTCACATGCGGGAATTTTTTTTATTTTTATCCATTATTAGACATGATCCCAAATGCACACTTTACATAACGTCTGGCTCTAGAGAGAGTGTTATAACATTTTTTATTTTCCTAGGAAATGGTCTCAGTACATTTGCGCTTAGAGAGCATGCTTCGTCAGCCACAAAAACAAACGGGCAAGAGGCTTGTGAATTAGTTGATAGTGGTCTTGATGTTGGTATATTTAAATTGTCCAAATATCAAGTGTTGTCCAAAAGTTGTGGATTTCAGCAAACTTGAGTCATTTAAAATTCCGTACGAGCCAACATTTATATAAACAACAACAGTACTCTGCATCTGCCACAGCCATCAACACCAATAAAAAGAAATTGTAATTGACAAAATTGTTTCCACTTCCTGGCGGTCATCCGAATATAAACAACATCGATTGCACCCACGCAATGTGGATAATTTGCCTTTGTTTTGAATTTTTGTTCTATTTCAATTAAGTCCTCTTCTGTTGGTTGTTTCATATAGTCGCTGACTAATCCGTTCCACAATGCGTCACATGTGTATTTAACAATGTTTCGTATTGTTGTACGGGCCATAAGGAATTGGAAGTACAGTGTTAAAAAAGAAACGCCCTGTGCACAGATACCAGAAAATAATAAATCTCTATGAACATGCATTCATACCGATTACAATAACTCAGTATAAACTTATTGGTGTATGATTTTGGGAGGAGGGGGTAAAGGAGTTCAGAAAAGATAGAAAACAAAGATACATATCTGAGATCCTTAAAAAAAACCCGAGCTTTTCGAAGTGGGAACGGTACTTCTAAAAAAAGAACTTTCATTTAACACCACCAGATGTCATTTCTTCTTTCCACAATTCAAAATCGGAGGTAAATTTCTGCACACATTAGTTAAAGAGAACTATGTTCTTCTACACAGATAATTTAATTTTTTACAAAACTATTGTGTTGTATCTTCTTCTAGGACGAGTGATTTATGGAAGAAAAAAGTAATGCTAAAAGAAATGACTATGATGTACAAGTTCGTGAAGAAAATCCGCCACCTGCTGTCCTATAATGCCGAGAGTTTCGTGTGCCGAGAAGAAAAAGGAGGATTTAAAGAATCTACTTATCCACTTGTTGAAGAAGAATCGAAATGCAAATCAGATATCTTCCGAAACAACTGCAACAGTGCCACCCCAGGACAATGACGCTGACATAATGTGTGTTATTGCTACTGTCAAAAATGAAAACATTTAATTCTCATGCATAATTAGATTTTCAGATAAAAGTAATGCAGTTGCTGCAAGGTTATTTATCCGATGGTAAAAACTTACTGAACCAACAACCTGTTGTTATACGGCAGCCTTTCAACTTCTGGAATACAAACAATTCCCACTTCACCAATAACTTCAATGCAGCCGATACCACCTGGCACAAAAAAAAAATTGAGCCCCCCCCCCCCCCCTGTTGGTAACATCATTTCAATCACATCGAACAAGTCAACCAGTTGTATCTCCAATAAGTGACAATATCTTATCATCTTATCTCCTACTGACACTGGCACTACTGTTATGTTCTGACGACTCAATGTTTTCATTTTTTCACTTGTAATTAAAAATACAGATACTTTTTTGTACAAAGGCATTGGTAGTGGAATGCACAGTGACCAAATGCATCTAACCAAATAATGTTAATTCTGTATCTCTTGCATCATCAATATACTTACCGTAATGTAACTGATACTTTTGATCTCCTATGCATTATATTAACCGAGTGTTCCTTTTCTTAACACTGCCAGACACAATCGACAAAAGAAAATAAAACAAAGTTTCGGGCATCCGGTAATACTAAAAAAAAAACCTGTCAGGGTACTTTCTTTGTAGTGCAAGATGATAAACATTCCTGCACTTTTCCTATTTGTTAGTAGCGGATGTATCCACAGTTTACTCTGGCGCAACCTTCTGCGTCGAATGGCCAACAATACACACAACATAACTTTTACAAAAAAGGATAGCATTGCCGTTTTGATTTACGATATGGTATACCACATACACCAACAATTAAAATGTGATAAGAATAACACTTTTTCATCGTCTTGCCAATGCGCATCCATTTCATCCACTGTCTGATACTGCAATTTAGCCAGGACCCAGACCAAGCAGTGGCTTAAAAAGAACAGTAAATGTAGCCACCCTGTTTTACTGCATGAAATATGCAGGAAAATACTGCTCATAAAAGCAGTAAATAACTGCTAGTGGAGCCCTGGCCTCTAGAACGTGGTGTATGTTGCAGGGTTCCGCCTGCCCGGCGCGGCGCTTCAGCTGCGACGCATTGTGTTTGAAATCCTGGTTTTTTGACGAAACTATTAAACGTGTTCGCAGTATGTTTACCTACCAAAAGACGGCATACCCCAGACGAGGACCTAATGTTACTTTGAAGCTACCACGCGTGTTCTAAAAATTATTTGGAGCCCTCCAATATAGATAAAAATTGCTTTTTCAGACTTCCGTATCTTAAAACTTACTAGCAGGACACGAGCCAAACTACGATAGGAGCCTGTATTGAACTTTGCTACAGACTTTTCATCAATAAAACGAAAGAGTCACCGCTGGAAGTCCCATATCTACACGCAGCACTACAAGAACACTGTACGCCAGTTCAGAACCCTGTGCGTAGCGGCGATGGAGCTCTTGTATCGCGTGCCAGAGTAATCCTATAGCTCCCACGCTCCTCGACCAGAAAAGGAGAAAAACGATGAAGATGGGCGGGACACACACACCGAATGAGGAGAGTGTTACACTCGGTTTATCCAAAGTTCACTGGCGGCTGCCGCACGAACAACACAACATCCTAACGAAGCTAATAAAGCACAAAGGGACAGCTAACTTCTCCAACCGATTGCACAAAAAAATTTAAAACTGAACAAAAAACACAGCATACAAGGGAACTGACATGTTATTTTTAATCACTTCCACTACGTCTTGTATCAGCTGAACGCAGACACCTAGGCACGGCGGCCTTTTTAATTAATTCTATGTCATTTAACTACAACGCGTTCCAACATGACATCGTGTGGGGAAGAAGGGGAAATACGTGCACCATATTTATTCAATGCTTAAACGAGCTATCGGCCCCATTTTTTCCCCGTAACTTTGCTTACGCACATGTTTCGGCCTTCGTCGCGCAGTTCGTTTGGCACTGAAATTGTAGACCACTGCGTAAAAGTCATTGCAATCCAGTTAGTCGGGGTCAAACCTACAACTTCAGAAATGCCAGGATGCGCGATAACCACGTAACGTAACATGATAGGTGATATTCCTTGAAGAGTGAGTAAACAAACCACACGCCGTGCGCTTAGGAGCGATGAGCCACTAGGCGTGCGTGTTAGTGTCGCCCGTATCGCTCCCTCGTTTCTTGACCTTGGACGGGATTAGGGGGGGGGGGGATACACACCACTCTTAAACACCAAATTTCATCAAATCGATAACGAACCGCATTCGTGCGCACTCAGTTCAATAAAATTTTCCACGAGAACTATTTCTTACTACAGGAATTACCAACACGCCTATTTTCGATCTTGTTATTTGCAGCAACTGTAAATGAAATGTAAAATTACGTAAACGTCAAATTTATCCAGAAACAAGATACTTTTATGTTAACACAAGTATGACACGCTTGTGATCCATACAGGAAATATGTAGGAAACAACCAAACATCATACAAGGTGTGATTTTTCGAAGATTTTATTCAGAACGTGTGAAGATACTGTCAATATACTATACTGGATGTTTTCATCGCGGTTTCTACATCAACTCATATCATTTGCAGCAGAGTAGCCCGCTCTTCCAACACTCGGCAAGCAGAAAAAACGCCAAAACCCAGTCAAGCACAGGCACAGAAAATATGACAACCTATTTCTGTGCAGCACCTTTACCATGTATCCTATCTTAATGTTCCTAAAATCTAAACAAGGAATAAGGGGGAAAAAATATAAACTAGTGGAAACACTTTAGGATCTCTAGTTAAGGCAGTAAAACGTCAGGAGACTGTTTTTACTTTTTTCGAAACTTTACTCAATTCTCGTGAGAGACAGAGCGAGGAAAAAAAAAAAGGGGGGGGGGGGTGAGTTGTAAAATACTGGTGAAACTCACAATAAGAGTTAAATAAATACTGTGAAGTGTAAAAACGAGGCATGTGCACCTTATGAACACACCGTCGTTTGATTATGTCCCATATATCCGCCAATAGGTAAGGAATACGTCGACCAAGCAAAAATTCGCCACACGTAAAGAGAAAGCGTGTAATTTCTGGGAAGTATCTTGTTCAAATTTGGCCAGAGGGACGACCCGCGAAAGCGTATGCTCTACCATGCAGCCTCAGATTGCGCCAACAAAAAGAGCCACTTAGAATCACTCGGAGATAATTAAAAATGAATAACAGACGCTGTTGTCCACGTAAAAACAAAAATGCAAATTTGCAGATAACTAGAAGCATGTACAGCAGAAAAGTAAAATAAAAGCACAAAAATGTAATTGTGTGGGGTTACCCATTCCTAAAAGATTACAAATGTTGAGATAACAAACATGGTAAATGGATCTTTGCCCACATGGGCATTCAAGCCGACAAAATATGTAAATACTTAAATTAATAAAACCGCATCTATTATGTCGCCGAGCTAAATGCAGAAGCCAAGAGGCATATCGATGCCCATCACAAAGTGAAAATATTTGCAGGAGAATATTTAAATTCATATTTGCATATTACATTAACAAAATAATAATCCGACCATGAAATAAAAAATAATTTCTGATAATTCAGAAAAACTGTTCACATCAAATTAGCACCGAGCCACAAGAAATATTACCGATCTCAGAACACTCATTACTGCCGTCCGAACATAAATATGCGCGAGAATAGACGCGAAGAGGGAAAAAAACCCTGTTATTCAAGAACGATTATTTAAGTTCTACATCAGCTCTGGGAAAAATAGGCGCAGATTAAAATAACAGGGGTTTTGGGTTTGAATTCGAATCCCAGTGAAAGCAAATGTGTTTGCGCCGTTATTACGTGAAGATAAACGCACCAATGCTAAATCATATACCCGATGACCAATGGCCACAATTGATAAAATAGTCTATGACCTCACCAAAGTATTATAGTAATGCCCAACAAAATACTACTATTTTTCATGACCATTAAGGAAACCGTTCACCGTATATCAAGAACCGCGAACGTCACCAACGCCAAAACTATTATTTTACCGTATTTGGAGAGAGACTGCGAGCCGCAGCGACATAATTCAATAAAGGAAAACTTACCCACAAATTTTCAAGTGATCAGAAAAGAACAACAAGAACTAAGAAGTCATACCACAAACAACAAAACCACTAGATATTTTCTCTCCCTCCCTCTCATCCTGAAAAAAAAAAAAAAGTTTGCCAGCCAAGGAAATGGACTTCCGTTTTTCAACGTCTCTACGTTTCGGCTTCAGAGAGATAGAAGCCAGCAAACTAGAAAAAGGAAAGCGTATAGGTAACTCGAATGTTACTTTGATGACAGCGCCCATGACACTGTTATCAAAACTTTCAAAATGAGCAATTACAATCAACTGAGTACCTACAGGCTGCAAGTGAAGGCACCCATGGGGAGAGAGGCCTTTTCCACGAAGAATACCAGCATCGAAACATGCATTTAGGTCATGGAAAATCTGGCTCTTCGGTAAATTTTTAATGGCTCAGCGTTGACAGTCACGTGCGCCATCTCAATGCGCTGTCCTGTTCACGTCACTCACTTTTGAAAGTCCTGCTTAAGATCTTCTTGTATGCACGTTGTGTCTGCTTCCGCCTTATGTAAAATTAACATTGCCCTGGGCCCCAGCACTTTATTCGTGCGTCGGTCAAGTGAAACTGCAAAATTATAAGGGAAGTAAATATTTCAAACATTTACTCATTTTTTCACTTATATGCATTAAAAAAGCAAAAAAGGAAATAGTGTAAGTTATCAAAAATGGTCACCCAACACTTTTTATTCGACGTTAAACCATGGAACTACTTTCCCCGCCATCGTTACCAACTTTACTGGGAACATGTCATTCAGTACACCCGTAAAAATATATGCAGGCAGGTGCAGTGACAATTTTTTAAAAGGTTGAATTCAAAAGTGCCCACTTCATCGTGAACAGGCTTTAACTGAACTTGACCACCGCACTGACCTAGGGTCTTGGCGTAACAAATTTCACATTCACGGGCGATTCGCAAGGGTCGTGGGTGCTGCTTCTCGAGCCGAGTGGAGTGGGGAGATTTTGGGCGGCTTATATCAAGGTCTTGAGAGAAGATGATGGGGACACGAGGCGAGCATGGAGCAGCGCTGGAATGCAATTCAGGGGGGAAACGGGAGATCCCCGAGATGCCGCCAACCAGCGGCATCGTCCGGCACTATTCCGCGAAAATCCGGGAGCGACGCCGCCGGGAATCGAACCCGGTTCGCCAAGGTGGGAGGCGAGTGGTCTAACCACTACGCCTCTGCAGCCCCAAGAACGGAACGAAATTTCCATGTAGCAGAAACGTATAACCGCGACTCAGACACACTAAAGACCGGTTCTGATATAAAGTTACCATGTTCAGGTATATATCACACAGTAGTATATACAAGATGAATTAGTCGGTGACGTAAAAGTTACATTTTCCATGCGAGAACTTGGTCGAACTTGAACAAAACTAGGTAACGTAGTGCCATGCCAGCCTACAATATTAAAGAAACGCTATTTTGTTTCCGTTGTTCTGTGTTAATATTGTTGGCGCTGGTGCAGAAGAGAGGCATTGGGCGGCGCTGGCAGCGAAGAACTGAGTCGTTAGGAACGGCCGAGTTCACGCGTGTAAAATAAAAGGATCGATGCGAAGAAGGGCAAGCGGGGTTGGGTGGAGAGGAAAGGAAATTTTTTCGCTTGGAGTGGCACCATGTTTAATTTGCTGAATACGCGTATATGAAAGGAGAGTTATTTTTACTTATTTTAATTAAAACGAAAACCACACAGTTCGCAAAATAAGTTCAGCGGGGCCAGTGCTTGTCGAGGAAGAGAATTTTCAGCGGCGCGCCTGCTGTTAGTACAGTACCAGTTTCATCATCCACTTCCTCGCAACAGCTGGGCAACCTCGTGAAATATTCCGCATTCTACTGCTATGATTGCGTTTCGGTAGCCTTTTTATTTTTATTAAAATTAAAGCGTCGATGGTTTAGAAACTTCACACTTAATTCGTCAGGATCAAAAGACACAGCCAACACACATGGGCACTTAAAATTATTTCCACATTCCATTCCCCAATGATTTGTAGGTACACAGTGCCAACACAAACCATTCAAATAACTTTATGAATTTATTTTAAACAATCTCGTCTACTTGTATCTTAAAAACAGAAATCGTCAGAACACTTGACCAAAATTATATTTTTATGCATGGAAATTCTCTTTGCTAAGCTCCGGAAGAGCGTGGCTAATTCATTGACCTACCATTCATTTTTATTTAATATGCACCATCAATAGTTATAAAATGATGATTCCCCGCCACCTGATGTGCTGGCAGGCTGCCAAGGTGCCACGGTGGCCATATTGGATGACGTCACGCTGAAAAACCACCTGCTCTGGCATTCCTTGCCAATGACGGCCATCTTGGATTTCCCTTTTCCCCTCGGAATTTCCGTTTTTTCCCTCCTGCTCTATCATTCCTCCTTCCAATATTTTCATGCCCTTGCATTCCGCTTCTTTTTTCTCATTCTGGTATTCCTTCCCGCCGCCCTCTATCCCACGTCCGTCCTCTCTCTCGTTAGTTCTATCACTTGGAGTTTTCTCATATTCCTTCCGGCCTCCTTTGTTTTCTCTCTTGTCTCCCACCCCTTCCCTCCCTATCTTACTTTTCACATCCTCCACCATCAACGTCGTCTGCTGAAGGCAGCCATCTTTAATTCCCGCCACCAGTCGGCTGCTGTAGGCAGCCATATTTAATTCCCACACCCACCATCAGAATGTGCTACGTTCTTTCTTTTTACGTCGTCAATATTTAATTCCCGCCGTCAGTCATCTGCTGTAGGCAGCCATATTTGATTTCCGCACCCGCCACCAAAGTGTGGGAGGTTCGACCGTTCGTAACTAGGAACGCTGGCATCAATGAGACCATTTTTGTGTGTTCGTTGGTTCACTCGTCACCTGCTGAGATACGCTAGCATCGATGAGCGGAGTTCAAGTGGTGGCCGCCAGCAGCACTAGGAATTTTTTTAGTTGCTTGGGAACTGAAAAAATGCAAGAGACCCACCAACTACAACCTGCTGACCGGGAGAAAGGCTCCAGTGTGCGGGAAATCCGCTCCTCCGAGGAGTATTTCGGCGTCGTGGACGAGCAAGAAGCGGTTGCAAGCTCCGCGTCGCTTTCATCATCCCAGCCTCGTGCCTGGGGATTTACTGAGGCGGCTACAGCAGGGCAGAGAGGTGGTACAGCTACTCCTTCCTGCTTATACTCTATTCGCGGTTTCTTCACGCTTTTTAAATCAAACCTTTGAAAAATCACCTAATGTATGTCTTTTTTTTTGTTTCGTAAATATGCCACGTATAAAGCATTTTACACTAGTATTTAACATAAAAGTACGTACCTTATTTTTGGTTAATTTGAAATTGTATTTACATATAACTAATAAATTATAATACTTCATTTTACAATTAATATGAATAAAAACAGTTGTGTGTTGGTTAATGCCATTATTATTACATTAAGTGCGCAAAAATGTGGGGGGGGGGGGGGGGTTGTCCCTTTTATGTAATTTTCTAAGACTGGTTTAAGCTTTGTTTGCATGAGGCGGAGGAATATTATGAGAATAGAACATCAGCAGGGTTTCAGAAAAGTGTGTAGTAACCATGAAATAAACTATATAGATGGTTAGTTGAGTGAGCGCTTCTGAAACGGACGCTTTGAAAAAGTCACTATCCCCTACATGTTTAAACAGCCGTACCTATTGGCATGCATTCAGTAAATTTGGTAACGACGAAGGGAAAGTAGCTTCGTCTTTTATGTGGATTTAAAAGTTTTAGGTAAACATTTGTTGATACTGAAATAATTATTTTTATTTCCTTTTTCTTTTAATGTGTATACTTTAAGGGACTATTAAAATGGTAAAATATTTTCTTCTGTAATAACTCCACATTTCCGCTTGACCGGCGCATGAATAAAGTGATCAGGCCCATGACGACGTTAGTTTTAAATACGCCTGAAGCATGCACAAGGTGTAGGTATGCAAGTAGATCACGAGCAGGGCTTTGAGAGGTGCTAACCCAGCTTATCGGCAACAGCCTATAGCTCCGGCGAGGAGCCGGGCTGGGCCAGAAACGACAAACTACGTCGGTAAATCCGCGACGAGCCGTCCTAGAAAACGCCGCCGGCGCCTCGACTGAAGACACCCAGTCCCGAACAGAGCGACGTTAATTAAGCTTTCCATTTCCCCTCGCTGCAGGGATCAGTCGAGCCTCCACGCTCCAGGATTTTCCAGGTTTGCAACGATCTGGTAGCGAAGACATTAGCGCACAAGATACCCTAAGGGATGTAAAGGAACGGAACGAGACTGATAGATACTAAATGTTTGTCACTATAGTTGGTTAAATGACTATGCGCAATCACAAGCGTACTCTATGCATTTCTATACTTCTTTCTCTCGCATTCCTTTCTCAGCAAAGCAGGACTACAACGCTGTATGTAAAATGATGCAATTAAAACATTTTTCCAGAGTTGTGTAAACTACTGAAAACATTTATTGAAATTAACAACGGCAAAAATTGCTAAAGGCGGACTCACAATAGCCAGTCGCATCCGTCAGTCGTCTGTCAGTCATCCGTTTGTAGTTTTCGTCCGTCAGTTGAAAGCGAATCACAACATTCAGTTATCCGTCAATCCTACGGTACGGCAATATTTCTGCGTGACAATTGACTTAACATCGTGATCTTTCTTTACTTGGAGATCTATTTTGGTTGTTGGAAATACAATTCCAGGAGAAAAACATTTTGGAGCATTAGGTTTTTTACGTGATAATAACTTTTACTGTGTAATAATTTTAGTCTTTTATTACATAACTTTCAAAACATGAATATATTTTCAAGTATAGGACCTTGAGATATGCCTTTTTTTTATTTTTATTAAAGTAGGAAAATAAATGGATAGGAGATAGGTAAAGGAAGAATTAGCTGTGTCGCTTTTATACGAACGAGCGGAAAGAAGAAAGTGCAGTATAGGCGTCATACGCCTGCCACAGAGATTACCACGTTACGATAAGTTTAATACCACACTTTACGTCAAATAAAATTGTATTGCCAGGATTACTCCATATTTAATATGTCATATTTATATATATATAATATATATAATATATATATTATATACAATATTATATATATATTTTCTTACGGGAATTTCCCATCACTATAGGAATATTGTTAAAATTACTCTCTTAGGAACTCACAAGGAAAACTAAATTTCCTCTTGATCAGCATCTACTGAAAATCCGGAATGAATACACTTAAGAGACAAGAAATACAAAATATCTACTCAGACAGTAACGATTAAATTACAACAATAAAACACTACGCATTCCTTAAAATGAAATATTAATATATTTGTATTACTTCTGCTAGCACCAATATCTTAAAGAATGAAAATGGTAGTTATCGACACTTCTTTATCGTCTACAACTGCGTATGCAAGACCAAAAGACTAATTATAATTAAGTAGAGCTCTTAAGTTTATTAAAATGTTGTTCGGCTAGATTGAGCACAACTTTTAGTATTAACAAATTGTAAACTTCTCTCGACCCACTGTACATGTTCGGCGAGGTTACACAAATTTTATATCTCGATAGCATATTTCTCCGCATTTGTAAACTTAATATTTCCTTGAAGAGACTTGCACATGCAGCAGACATAGTCGTCGAATCCATCTACTTGAGTAAGTGCTGAACAGTTGTCTACAGCTCCAGCCTATTCGACGAGCATTAGGGAACTGAAAACCACATTACTTGGCAGTGCTGAACCACTACTGGGGCTGGAGAGAATCACACAACTGGGTACCGTTCTCCTTAGAAATCGTCAGCTTGGTAGGCCTCCTCGACTGCCCGCGGTCCAGGGTTCATCTCCACATCTCAGTTCTGGCCCGACTCTCGTTTCTTCTCTAATAACTTGTAGACATAATTACGCATGACAATTTCTTGACTGAACTGTTTATGAATGGAACCAAGAAGATAAAAAGTTCCATTCGTTTTCTCATGGGACTACGAACACGATAGGCTTAACGCAACAACTTAAAATTGTACTTGTCATCCAAAACGAATTCCTTAGATAACCACTTATAAAAAGGTGAAAGTGTCAGTAAGTAGTACTTCAGCGCTAACTTAAACATTTAAACCACTGATTGCATGGCGACTAACTATAGTTTGGTGCTAAGGTATGAATTTAATCACTGTCTTTCTTGCAAACAACTAATATTGTGTTTACATATTTGACTGCATATAATATAATATTTAAAGTAAAATTATAATTGCCTAATTTAAATTAGCAGAAATTTTCAGATAAATGATATTAAAGCAAATGCAAACAACAATAGATATTTAGGGAAAGATGAGAAAATAAATACATAAGTAAAACAGTCAACACCTGGATGGGTAGAATTAAACAAATATCTGTAAAGATTCGCCGCCTCTGCATTTTATTTCAAAGTGCGCATTCCCTTCTAAGGAACGTCGTCAGAAGGCGGTGGCTCAACCATCTACCCATCCGTCCGTCAAAAATTAAAATTTGATAAATACTTGACGGATAGAAAAAAAAGTTGATCTGCGATTGGTTGAAGATCACGAGACCACCGGACGGACGGACGGACGACTGACGGATGCGACAAACTAATGCGAGTCCAGCCTTAAGCTGGTTCCACAATACAGCGATGCGATGCATTGCGACGAGCCGTAGGCAATCAGAATGAAGCAGATTCCGTCGCTACGCATCGGCGTCGAGTGCGTTGCACGAAATTCTGGCGTTGCGATTGTCGGCGACAGCCTGTGACGGAGAAGAAGAATTATTAAGGAGAATAAAAACATATATTTGTTCACGTTTAGAAAACTAAGGTCGTGTTTACGCCGCCGTCTTTTTATTTGAATTTTTCTTGTTACAGCATGAACGTACAAAATAGAAGACAAGGCTTCTTAAACATATGGAGAATGTCATAAAAATCTTTTGCTAACCAAAATATCCCTCAATAACTCTCAATTTTATTATGTCTCTCGTTATCACTAGTTTCCATCTCAATGCGTTCTAACTGCCTTATTTATTTTCTACCTACTTAAAACACAGTAGCAATGTTTTTCGCGTGCCTTTTGTTACATGTGTGGTCTGATAATGTAATTTTCACCCTTGAAATAGATAGCAGCACCATCTCAGACGGCGACCGTCGCTGACACATCATCGCTCTATTGTGAAACAGCAAGTATAGCTCGTCGCAGCCCATTGCATCGCAACGCATCGCTCTATTGTGGAAACATCTTTAGTCTAACTTAAGGGTAGTTTCTTTCTCAAACGTCCAGGACATTGTCACGTAGCAAATTAGAACAACAGGCCTTCCTCGAGAAAAGTCCGTTCAATCGTTGAAACAGTAAGGAAATGGAAAAATTAGCAGTTAATACTAATCTTAAAAAGAAACGCCAAGGTCTTTACCAAATGAATATAGGCTAATTCAGTCCACTTCTCAATTATGGACATTATTCTAACTACATCAGCTGGAATGAAATCTTCTCTAATTCCAACGTACTTAGGGGTCGGCTTAATCTCTTTTGAGAAATTCTTCGTTTTCGTATTATAATTTCAGTTTCATAGTAATTATTGAAAATATTTTATTATAGAAAATGCACGTTTTACAAGTTGTTTAACATTTTTGTGCTTGCTTTTCAATATGTGTTGTTTACTATTTGTAAAAAGTCGTGAACACACGTCTTTTTTAAAAATACATTCTCGACTTTTTGCAACTAGCATATAACACACAGTGAAAATGATATACAGAAATATTAAACGACTTTCAAAATGTAAATTTTCTATAACGGAACATTTCCAGTAATTCTTTCTAAATTTTAATTATGACAAGAAAACGAAGAATTTCAGTATATAGGATGTTCGCGGTAAAATTAGCACTTTTGAAATCACTGCTGAAGATCTACTTGTATACACGATATGTATTCCCACGCCTTATGTAAAATTAACATTGCCATGGGCCTCGTCACTTTATTCATGCGTCGGTCAAATGAAACACTGAAATTGTTAAGAAAGTGTATACTTTACAAATCTGCTAACTTTTACACTTCAATGCATTGAAAAAAAAAGAAAGCGAAGAAATAATTTTAAGTTATCAAAACTACACTTATTAATCGACTTTGGGATACGGAATTACTTTCCATTCATGGTGGCAACTTTACGGGGTGAATGTCACACTGTGCACCCATTAAAATATATGCATGCAACGGGCAGTGACTTCTTTCTAAGGTTCATTTCTGAAATGCTCACTTTATTGCGAACAACTATTAAGAGTCCTATGTAAAAAAAAAAAAAAAAAAAAAAAATTATCTACGGCTCTATTATTTTGATTTTGTCATATTAAGTGTATTCTTGGAGGAAAACATTTGTGAAAAAGGGTCAAATATCGCATTTTTAAAAATTGCCTCTGCAGTTTCCTTAAGCGGCGAGAGAAAAGTACAAAGATACGGACGTAGTTTAATCTGTGGGCTTTCATCGCGTGTAATAAAACCCCTATGTTACAGATCTAATTTGCACAGTACAGCGTTACAACGGAAATACTGCACGCCTTGCGTGTAAGAGCGATGAGGCGCTAGGCGTACGTGTAACTGTCGCCCGTATCGCTTCCTCGCTTCTTGATCCTGGACGCGCATCTACATAGTCCTCTTAATAGGCATGCGCTGCAAAGGGTTTGGTAGAAAACGCGGATTAAACAAGGTTGGATATTTTACAGCTGGTATCAAAACACGGAAATAATTTAAGAAACATTTCGGGCGTTTCCAGTTCTCATTTGAACTCCGCGATTATGTTTTCGGCGTGAAAATCACGAAAATTGGAGTTTGCATAGCCAGTTTTAACTGATAATAAAATTAAAAAACTTTAGTCTTTAGACACCCATCATGCAGTTGTCTTTATTAGCGTGATTTAAAATATATAATGCTGCCGCTTTAGGTCATGTATGGAGTCGCAGACGGAAAGACGCAGTTGAGCGCCTTGCGCATAGAGGTGATGGGGCAAGTGATGAGTGAGCAAGAGTCGGCCTTACAGTTCTCAAACGCACAAAATAGCTGTGGGCAGGAGTGATCTGGCATTTCATCGAAGTCTCGCTCCCTCGCAGAAACATTTATCTGCTTTTGCGCGCGAAAAATTTAGAAGCTACTAGAGTGCGGGTAAATATGAAGTTCAGAAGTTTCGCCGACGACCTGTACCGTCGTAACACCACCGCGTAATTGAATTTATGTTGCGGCGGAATGGATTGGTCCATCAAGGGCCACGGGAGCGTTAAAAGAGATAGGGGTAAGAGTTTGGTTATGAAGGAGGGGGTGAGGATTGGCAGAGGCCGTGAGATACGTGTCCGAAACTAACTAGTCGAAGGCAACAGACGCAAACCCATTTTACTCCTTCACGTGGTTTGTTGGGCGGTCGGCGGCTACGATTCACGTCAAACTCACGAGTAGCTGTTCGCGCAGTTAATTGACTTTCTTCATGACAGGATCGTTACGCTACAATGGAAGTGTGTATCAGATCGCCGCGTAATCTAGGCTTCACGACGAACGTTCAGAAAGTATCAATATTCTGTCATATAGTCATTGGCTTTCTACCAGCCTTCCACTCTGGTTTACCTTCAATTTGCCACGTTCTCTGACCCAATACAATGTAATTCAAGACCTTTGGGCGAGGTCTTGAGAACCGATGAGGATGTTGAAGTGAATATGGAGCGGCGCCGGAATGAAGGGGCGGGGGAAACGGGAGATCCCCGACAAAAATCCGCCGACCAACGGAATAGCCCGGCACGATTCCCACTTGCGAAAATCCGGGGACCTAATACAAGGTAGAAATCTGCATACTAGGAGACATTTTCGTGATGAATGTCGCGTTTCGCGAATTTTCATACAGTATGTACCTTTCTTGTGCGTACAGAAACGTGGAAGAAATTTATTGTGGGTGCGTAAATACATTAATTTTATTCTGTCCCTAGTACGACGTATAAATTGTAATAATAAAATTAATTTCGCAATTTCACGCACAGCACACGTTAATAATCACGCAATTGAACACATTTTATGTACCTTTTCTGTGCGTACTTGTCCTATGCCGCGGCCGCTGTTGACATCGTCGACATCCTGTGTGCATGTATGGATGGGATGATCGCTTTGTGTGTATTATTACACGCTGTTGCCGCCAGTACGGGGAAGAGGAAAGAACTGAGTCATACGTTTTAGAGGAAACTATAGGGAATCTGGTTCCCAAGGGCTATAGTCTGAGAAAAATTGGATCCTTGGCCCAACACAACACACACCGGAGTTCAACAAGTGGTCAATAAATTCAAGTATCAGAGATTAACAGACGATTTAACTACAAGACCGAGAAAAGGAAACTCACTCAGCGGGAGGAACGTTTCACTGATCAGCACTTAAGGTTTAATTCAAGACTGAGTGTGCCTAAAGAGAATGCAATTGTGGAACAGGTAAACGAATGTCATACGATTATCTATCGGGTACACTTTGGGGCAGGATACTGTGGACAACGGCCTACCTATAAAAAGGCCCTATATTAGTAGACTGAACACAGTTCGTAGACAAATTTGACAAGGACTATGTAAATGGACTGATAGGTTTCTGGGACAAGGTAATGTGGGCAGCTGAAACTTATTCGGAGCCGATGGTATGCAGAATGTGTGGAGGAAAGAAAAATACTGCAATGGCATAGCCGAATCTCTCACCACTGTCAAGCATGGTGGTGGATCAATAATGTTTTAGGGGGTGCATGTGGTCCAAAGGGGGCTGTGAACATTAAATTTATAGATGGCATCATGTATGTAACATTTAGAAAGCAAATGTGAAACAAAGTGTGCAATAAATGGGATTACCAGCAGTGTATTTTACTTTACGCAAGACGACAGTATACATACCACCGCCATAAGTAAGGAGTCGTTAATCTGTAATGTCCCAAAACGATTACAAAACCCCTCCTCAGTCAGCGCAGACTTAAATCCCACAGAGGATCTATGGCCCACTTTGAAGAGGAATGTTCGCAAAGGAAATGCGACAAAAGAAGAACTACTAAAACAGGTGGTCTTGCAAGAATGGGAAAAATACCCCCCCCCCCCAAACATACATGCCAACGACTTGTGAATGCCATGCAAAGGACATGCAAGAAGTTATTAAATGTAAAGGATACGCCACCAGATAATGTAGTGGCTGCGTAATGAACAATTTGCTTAATTGTTTTCACGTGTATGCACAGCAAAGGTATCACATGTGAACATTAACATGCTTTTCAGTTTATCGTGCGAGTGAAATTACTAAAGTATTTATTATATTTAACATTTATATGATGCACAAGTGACATGGCGTACGTAATCAAATTACAGAATAAATTTAATATGTTTACATGTCCACAACTTTATGTTATTTTCTCCGCAGCTTCGTACGCACATGGAAGGTACATACTGTAGCAATAAATAAATTCAGTTAACAGCGCGAAATAACTGTATTTTCCCTTCACAGCGCAATAATTTCAGTAGGTATATAAAGCACAATTACAAGATTTACAAATTTTCAAAATGTCAATTTAGCAACAATGTAAAATTCCAAATCTAGAAATATTCGACAATAATGCTTATCTAGGTATGCATTATTTCAAACCGAAATGAGTCCCACTATGGTACTTACTAAAAGCAGACATGCTAAATTCGATCGATGTGATACACGTGAAATATATTTTTGGCTGTTTTTGCTGCATAAAGGCTGACCAAGCATTTCAATAACTGTGTATGTCAACTAAACTAACTCGTTTCTTGAGAAGATAAGGGTAGCCATTCAATACAGTATATTTACAAAATCTACATAATTTTTGTAGTAACATGTTCATCGAAATACTGAAAAAATTGTTACAAGACGCCTGAGTGGCGTATCTGAGTTCGTGAGGAATGGAAGTCTTAATAGAAAAAAATTAATTTGATTTTTATCTATTCACACAGCTATTTTTTACAGCATTAATGTATCTCCACTATTACACTTTTTTATTTCTCAGCGACAGCAATATTTAATGTCTATTTTTTCTCTAATTAACTTCCTTGATAGTGTTTCCGTTTGTTTATGGTCAATTAAATCATACTTAACATTAACACACTTTTAGCCTGTCTGTCGCCATCGTTTGTAACGTCTTTCACTCACGCATCTGGTCCAATAGTCCAGCCTGCCAATCGCACTATTCGCTGCGCCGATGCTCGCAGTCGCAGATTTACCTCCCGCTGATCATTTCTCTCTCCGCTCGTTTCTCTCCTCGCTCGTCGTCTTTCGCTAAAACTCCAGCCACTCATCAACTCCCGACTCGGAAGCCCGTCGCAACTTTTGTACTGGAAAGTTCCACACACACAGAGTCACGTTGAGAGAAACTAGGGCAGCGCAACACTAGAAAATTCTTCCGATAAACTCTCAGAAATACAATCTTCTAAATGTCAGAAGCACACGCCGCAAAGGGATTTTCGTAATAAGATATACGCGTCTTGGATTATCGTTCGTCTGTCATACAAACATCCCTTGTGACTCGCCGCCTACTAGGTATCTTGTAACAACTCTGTCCTCTTCGCTCACTCGCGCGGGACAAACCAGCGATTGCGTAGCACTTACTTATTGCGGAAATATGAGTAGATTTATAGTTAAACGGGCCGGGCCTGCCTACCAAGCCGGCGGCCGCGAACTTCAAATGGGGAATCAATGTTAAACGAAATTCCTTCTCATTACGCCAATTCTAAAGATAACTATTTCAAACAAAAAGTATTCTACGTAAAATTTCTCAAGGAATGTTATGTTAAAATATTTTGCCATTTTTTTGGTTAAATATTGAAATTTACATATAACAAAAAAAATGGATAAATTATGTTTCAAAAATAATTTTATGTAGCAATATTCTCTGCGTACATCGCGTCAACGTGTTTTTTGTTTAGAATAGTTATCTTAAAAATTGACGCAATGAGAAGGAATTTCGTTTAACATAGATTTCCCATTTGAAGTTCGCGACTGTCGGCTTGGTAGTCAGGCCCGTTAATGCGATATCTATTTGCAAAAATTAAGTGATTCATAAAGTACTGTTTTCCAATACCTTTATCCAAGCAGAACATTATTTTTGAAAGGGACGAGAAAGTAAACGCATGCTGTTAACGGCACTAACAACTTTTTTTTTTCTTCTACGAATCTTGTAACAGTGCGCATTCGTTAAAATATGTTGCGGAATTACCTCGGAACTAACAAAAACACGTCAAAAGATGCAGACGCGGCACACTCAAGGGCAGGCTATACCGAAATGGAAGCACTTGCGAAACAGCTAACGTGCCACGGTGATGGTTCCACGGGAACAGATTCGTCACGGGTTCTAACTAAACGTTTTGTTTTGATGCGAGGCAGCGCACGAATCACTTATCATAAATTTGTTTTTCATGAAATTATGTGATGCTACATTTTCTACTATACAAAAGCGCAGCCTAGAGCTTTCATTTTTGTCACAGTTACAGGTTAGTTGCTCGTTTTCAGTTGTCATAATAAATGCACAATGGGCTTCGTTAAATATAAGCCTTTTTTACATAAATATTCCTTTAGAGAATGGAAGGGAGTCAATATATCGCTCCACGCAGTAACTAAAGGTGGGCTCCAACACGATAATAAGAGATAACAGATTTTGTTTTATGCAACGAGTAGCGTAAATACACACACATCAAATTTAACATAAAGCACCCACAGTTAGATTTTGCGATAGGTTAAGCGTTATTACAAGCTTTCATTTAACTTCACTTCTATGTATGTGGGTGGTGTTTAGATCACATCATGCAAGTCGATTTTAAACTACTTCCCGTTATCCAATTGAGTTTGCTGCAGCAATGTTGCCAGACCTCGCTGTCTTTAACCGTCGCCCTTGTGTGGATGGCGCAAGCCTGACTCGATCAGGCAGGGTGGCTTGGTGCGTCCGATCAGCTGTGCTCGCGCGCACGTGTTCACACACACACACAGTCTAGTTGTGTCGTTATCTAGTGTATTAATACTGGTTTTTCATATTGCGTAACCAATGCATTTTGCATAAATGTTCTAGTATGTTGGCGAAAGTTAATGAGGAACTTCGATGTCTTGGAAATTCTGACAAATTAATTTCTCTCCTCAGATAGTAAACGTATCAAGTTTGGCCTCGTCGTTGGAATTGTCTCGATGAGTAAATTTGGTTGTAGATTGTGACCAGGGTCTGTGGCAATGCACATTAACAGACATAAAGCTTGTCGCGAGATATGCATTGCTACATAATATAATAACAAAAAAATTGGTGAAACTAAAAAGTGAAAAATAAAATAACTGTAAAGAACTTTTAAGTCACGCTTTTATTTATAAATGCACTAAAAAAAGAAAAAATAATCATAGTAGTTACACAACTTGAATAACGTTTAAGATGTGATCGAACAGCCGTAATAAACTTTACTACAAATTAGTATGTTTGTATTAATTAAAATTTAGTATGTAAACGCTTGGCGCAACATAGAACGTATACCTCATTTGCGTAAGAGTAGTAAGCACATATCTTGCGCAAGGCTCTTACTAAATATACTAAATATAAATTGATACAAACATATTAATTTAGTAGTAAAGTTTATTACGGCTGTTCGGCCACATCTTACAAGTTGTGTAACTGATATAATTATTTTTCTCGTTTTAGTTAATTTGTAAATAAAAGCTTGGTTTTAAAAGTTTTCAACAGTAATTTTTATTTTCAGCGCAACTGCCCTCGTGTCAAAAATTTGTTTAGTTATAATTTAAAAAATGTACCCTAATATGCGTAAATTTATTCAACGTAAAAAAACAAAACGTGTTAGTTGCATGTTGTAATATTAAACGTCCACTAAGTATTGCTGTGCTGTGTACTTGTGAAAGCAGGGGAAATTTGTTCACCAAACGAGGACAACACGTCCTCCGTCATCTTTTGTAGTGTGGGCACGCGCGGTTTATCTCAACAGCAGCACTTTGTGAAGTTTCGTGTATCACGTTTCCCGTTGTTATGGTGGGCTCGACTGTGCTCATGCAGCGTGTAATATGGTGCGCATTCCAGCAGCCGAGCGAAAAAAAGAAAAACGTATTATTGTAACAACTCAAATCTAACGTTTTCTCTTAGCTATTTTTCATGTGTATTCTAATGTGACTCAGGCAAGTAATTTTATTTTGTTTCTAATTTTCTGTTTATAATGGCAACAATACGAATGGTATGATTTTTGCACTGCGTAGTTCTTGAAATAATGTTTAATTTTTAAGTGTGTGTTATTTATATTATGGGGATAATTTGTTTTGCATTCAGAGGCCATAAGCTACTTGGAGTTTGTTGACAGTTGCCATTACAAAGTATAACGTGTTACAGAATCAGTGAGCTAATGCTCTCGTGATAGGCGGGTTTTTCGAATGCGTCTTTAATGAAGTAATTTAAAGGAAATTTAGCCTCCTCGATTTTCACCAGGCAGGACGCCGACCCTGTGGGTTTCGCATGGTAGGTTTTAATTTAATTTAAATATTTTACGAGTCCGCTTTTGGACACATAACAGACTGTCCCGATGCGGCGAAGAAGAGTTCGGTCGACGCAGAGAAGAAAGCCTGTTTCGGACGCACGCGAGTAAAATGTAGTAGATTAATATGTGTACTACCGCGTTGCGTGTGTGTGCACCGGGACTGCAAATTTCTGCACGCTAGGCCCGTGGGCCTTATAGGGAAGACGGCGAGAAGACGTCAACAGCATCCTGGAGGGTGCTAGCCGAATCAGCGAGTTCAAGATTTTTCAGAGTATCAATATTTATTTTTTTAAAAATCATTACTTGTTTTCCTGATGCTGATTTTTTTTTTCTGAATCTCAGCATGAAACATATTTACCTATTTAATTACACTCGCGTAAACCCGATTTGAAACCTCGCAGACTCTATCGCAAGTTATTTTTTAATGGAGAACATTTTATTTTTTATTTCAACTTTTTACGATCTCTGTTTCATAAAACACGATGCCGACATACACATGCAAAGAGGCGGGCACACACATAAAGAGGCAGATTCGCATCTATAAAGGTAGATAAAATGACTCATATACACTCATATATATATATATATATATATATATATATATATAAACACACACACAAAATATGGACAGAAGACTGCATCTTCATGAAGTCCAACGTGATTCGGATTAATAGTGCCACAATTTTTTTCCCAACTAGGAGTAACTGAATATACATACATTTTCGAATGGGCCAGTAATCTAACATAGGATGCATATAAATCTAGTTCAGGGAAGCATTTCATTACGCAATTTACATGCTACTAAAATTGCGGTTATAACTACTATAATAAAACAAATAGTTCGCAAAAATTCTAAATAACTCTTTTGTCAACTGCAGTTATTAAAGAAAATTCTACAAGCCGAGTACGATTTAGGAAGATCACGAAATCGCTCTCTTGCGCATCAACGAACGTTAACACGACTTCAGCACGCTCCTAGTTTTCTTAAGATGAGAGGTTAAAGCAGTTCTGATGTTTGAAAATTCCGTACTCTACCTACGATAGTCAATTTCCAAACTATAATCAATCATTAATTCGGCATGGCAATATGCGGAATATGACTCTTACAAAAAAAAAAAAAAAAACTAATGTTGGTAATTTTTTATTTTTTCTGAATTTTGTTCTCTCACTTCTAACGACGCAGGAGGTTCGCTCACCCATTCGGAGTGTGTGTGTATCGTAAGTTTATCCTCCTGGTCGAGTTCCTAAAATAGAAATAATAGAACAGATCCTCGCACCTGCGTTCTCCTTTCTTTTATGCTTCAATCGAGGGCAAGCTACCTCTGATATATCTAACATTTATGCGTCTCCAGATCAGATCCTCTTTTTCTTATACGGTATATACTTTTTTCTTGCTCTTTCCTCGCTAGTTGCCTCTTTCTTTCACCTGAGGAGGTTAACTGGGCACCCAGAGGGATTTGGGGCGAGGGAAGGGATCGACAAAGAAATAAAAGACGTTTTCTCCGACTCAGGTCTCTTGGTCCTGATGAAAGCAGATGCGGCACGATGGAGGCACACTTTTCAACCTCTTGCGTATAATAGGTTCACGGAAAATGAGAATATTTGAAAGGCCTGTCTGTGTCATTTTTTCACACTAATTGTGTCCTTCCAGCAGATGTAAAAGTTCACATCGTTATGGCCCTAGCGACTAATATCATGCGCAAATAAACTGGCACTGTGAAATTATTATGGGCACAAATCGTTTTTAATATAACGTACCTAAAGCAGAACGAGAACTATTTCGAAGGCTTCAATTTTGACGTTATGCTTGTAATTGTCTGTCGAAGAGTACTACTCATAATTCGTTGTCAAAATTGTTTAAGGTAAAGCTTTGTAATAATAGAGGACTTGGCAACGAGAAAGGCCTTAGTAAGGAAATCACATTCTGAGACAATGGGAAGTAAAGGTTTTGGAGACTTCCATTGTTTGCAACAAAAATTACGTCAATGTTATTGTGTATATTCTTAAAACACAATTCTCAGAAACGGAAACTCGCGTTAATGGAATAACTACTACTAACCATCAACGAAGGCACGAATAAAATAGATCATAAATAATAGTGCCAAGGTGGGCTCAGTAAACAAAAATTGGCAATTTTGTGAGGAATCGAGCTACCGATACCAGATTTTGTATGTGATACTTATGGATAATAAGGAACACGACAAACTGTATATTGGAGGGAAGGTCTTAGTTTCTTCCAGCCAACTGCTCACTTGCTAGCGTGAACATTATTAAAATATGAATAAAAAGTTTTCGTTGTTACTTTAAAGTGCATTTTTGTTTCCATCAGTTCTGCTTCTATGCAGAGAACAGCTAGTAAATTACATCCCTCGTGATTCACTGAAGATTAGAAATGATATTTTGTAATTTTTGGGAAGGTAATTTCTCACTCTAGGATTTGCTACATAACAACAGGCTTGTCTCAAAGATCCATTTGGGTAGTGACTTCTCCCTAAGGTGGAAAATGGAAAATGAACACCCGGACGCAATGGTCCCACATAAATGGAGGTTATAATGAATAATTATACAGGTTGTATACTGCATAATATAATGATCACAAGGTCGTACATCTATTGACAGAGGCAACAGAGTGTCTTTAACAACAATGTCAGTATCTAGTGTAACCTCCTTAGCGACGATGCAGTCCTGCAGTCGTGCGTCAAGACGATCATAAAGGTGTCTGATGTCATCTTGAGGAATAGTATTACATACTAATTCCACCTGTTGTTGCAATTGATGAAAGTTTGTTGCTGGTATTGCAGACCGCACCAAACGCCGTTCCATCATGTTCAATATATGTTCAATGGGGGACAAGTCGGTGATTGTGCTAGTCAGGGCAGTTGAACATGTTCGAGAGCGTGTTGGGTAATACGAGACGTGTGTGCACGGGCATTGTCCTGCTGGAACATGACACAAAATGGGCTGGATAATGTTCTGTACGTAGCATTCACTGTTCCCTCAACAAACACAAGAGACATGCGGTCATTGTAGGCTACTGCTCCCCAGACCATGATGCCAGGAGTTGGTCCTGTATGCCACTGCCGTATACACTGGTTGTTGCCGCTTTCCTGGTCGATGCCACACTCGCAAAAAACCGTCACTGGCACCAAGGCAGAATCTGCTCTTATCACTATACGCAACATTCATCCCTCCAGTTGCGTCGTTCGCGAAGCCACGCGAGGCGGGCTGCACAGTAACGAGGTGTGAGAGGAAGCCTGGCGAGCGGCACGCTTGATCATAGCCCAGCAAACGGTTAGTGATGGTCTTAGCTGACACCCTGGGTGCAACAGTGGCCGTGCGATCAGCAATGGCTGTTCATCTGATGTGACGGTCCAAGCGGGAATCCGTACGCCGCTGCCGTCCGGAACCAGGTTGACGATCATATGCACCATCTTTGGACCACCGGCACCACCAATGATGCACAGCAGACACGTCACGTCCTAAGCGTTGGGCAATTCTTCGGAAGCGCCATCCAGCCTCCCTCAGGCTCACAATACCACCTCGTTAAAATACCATTAATTGCACAAAGTGTGGTCGTCTATGGTCGTGACATGCTCAATGCTTACTACACGCAAACCATTGCTTGAACCAACAGACTACTCTTTCACCGAGTCAGCTACAACTGTACTGGGCTCAGCAGTGTTATGCCTAGTACACGGTTCCTACTCTGCTCACAGCACAGCACTGTTAATCATTGCATGTACTGCCTGTCCTCTATTAGGACCCCACGTGCAAATTGTGTTTCCACGTCACCGCTTTAATGGTATTAATGTTTCATTTTCCACCAGTGTACATTGCTATTTGCTCCGAAAACTAAACACGATATGTCCTTCGCTCATTAAACTAGGGAGAATTTTTTTTTTTTTTAAATTACATGGAAAAAAAAAGTAAACATAGTCCTTAAATAAAAATAATGTTCGAATACGAACTAGTTAATTTATTTCGGCTGTCTAATAATAAAGCAAATAAATTTACAGATTTCGGACGAAAAATCTTTTTACTCACCACCAACAACATTGAGAACTGATCCGCCTATACGCGTACATTCATTCAAATCAATATAAATAATGATATTACGGAATGCAGTTGCTTACTTGAGTAAAATATATAAAATATTAAATATTAGTTGCTAATAAATATAATAGGCCAAAGTAAAATTGAATACATTCATACACACATTATATATATATACACACATTATATATATATATATATATATATATATGCCCACAGAGGCAGTAATCATGTGTTCAATTTGTGTATATATATATATATACATACACAAATTGAACACATGATTACTGCCTCTGTGGGCTGCACTAAACAAATGCTCGCGTTTTGTCCCTTTCTTCTATGCGTAACAACATCGGTGCAAGGTATGAAATGATTCCATTCTTAGGCCAAGTAACAGCAGCAGAAAGAAGCTGCCTCTTTCAGACGTTACGGTTTTCTGCTGTGCGCCGTGTACGGCATGGCGGGCGGCGTGCTTAGAAATAACCATGGGTGCATATGGAAGCGTTCAGACGCAACGGCGTGCGTCGTCAATGGCATAAAGTCGTGGATGGCCACCGTTGCACGTACGGCACCTATTTAAAGCAGGCACGGCGCAACGCCATCCACGGCGTGAAATGTGCACGCAGCTAAATGGGCGTGTTCAGACGTGCCAGCTTTCCGCCGCCCCGTGCCACCTCCTGGTCAGCAGGCAGTACATCGGGCGCAACGAGACGCAGCGCAGTGTCACGTTTATTGCGGTTCAGATTTGTTTTTCATTTGTCATAATGGTCGACTGTGATGTAAACTTGTTAATTACCCTGGTATCAAGTCGCCCAATCATTTGGGATAAGAGTTTGGACCGTTATAAGTCACGTGCAGAAAGTACTGCAGCGTGGATAGAAGTTCTCAAGGAACTGAACAAAGATGTCGACAACATGGGCGACGATGAAAAAAATACATATGGTGCGTATTACATAACTTAATATTTGAAAATATTACTGCAGATGTAGAAATAAATTTCCAAATGTTTTATCAGGTTATCCTACATAGCAACATAGAGGGGCTGGCACACATTACGGGGCCGCCTGTCTCGGCCGCAGCCTATGTGCAGAGCTTTAGCACGAAACATAACAAAAGTGCTCAACATTGTTTCGTAATTAATAATAGAATTTAAGAATCGTCATTACACGTATACAGGTTTAAGATTATGTATTGCTTTATCAATTGTATTTATTTTATGGTGAAAATTACTATAATAGGTGTTTGTGCCATCGTTTTTAGTTATTAACACTACAGTTCACAATATTTGAAGTTGTACTGGCAAGGGCGATACATGTTTTACATATCATTAATATGACACCATAGAGTGAAGTGGTTCCCACTGAAAATCCCATAGCGGTAAAGTGCCTGCACGTCATTTGACCGCTGTGCGCGTAGAGGCGATGGGCGCGCACCTGTGTCGCCCTTATGTCTCCCACGTTTCTGGGCCTGAAACACGAAAAATCACCCCGACCAGGCGGCCACCTTAAGAATGACTGGCACAGTTTAATTTGAGGTAACCAAGAGTATTAGTATGATGTGACATGTTGTGACACATGACACATCAAGCACATTTAGCGTTATCATGTTTACGGTAATAACTCTTATACATCTTCTAAATTCATACATGTACGTTAGCAGAGTTATATGAGTATGTTAAGGTTACGTTAAGGTATTATAGGTGAGCGTGTGCGTCACCATAATAGCTATTGAACCCTTGGGTGAAAATCAACCAAACAAAGACAATCAATCGTCACTGATGCTCGAGGACCATCAATCCGATTGTAACACAGTACAATTAGGTGTTCCAAATATTCATATCAAATTAATATTTGAGGAACTGTACGGCACAAGTACTTATTGTGAAAATGGAGACCCTTTTTTTTATTAGTCGCATTTTCAGGCGGGAAGTTTGGAAATTAAGTTATTATGCGAATAAGCTAAATTTTTTGTTATACCACTGAACTGCTCCAACAATGCAAATTTTAAAAAAGTAATAAAGTTCCATTGTTTGAAACCAAAAGAAGAAAAGTAATCTTCCTAATTTATTTAACATTTTTAACATACAAGTTCAATTGTTGTTTGCGACACTTAGATTAAAATTAAATATATTTCTTGTGCTACAAGTGAAAAAGATTACACACTTTATACCTATATCATCAGAGTATGTATCTGGAATTCAGACCCTCATCACAACATAGTGCAATATAAAATCCTGAGATTGTATAACAATTAATTATGATAGAACCTAATGACAGTGATGCCCCTATATTTTTCTAGACAGGGATAATTGAGTCTCCTGAACTTACTTTTCCCACTGCCAGTACAGTCCACCTTCGTGGGTAATGACGTGATCTGTAAAACATTTCCTAATGTCATTAGTAGACACATTACCACGCTGAGCTCTATTGTCAGGAATGTCTTCAAGACCTACTACTGTGAGTTTCCTCAAAGGCGTACCCATCCCTTTCCCTCACAAAATTATGCAGAATGCCGCATGCTTGCATTATTTTCATCGCCAGGTCCATGGAGACGTTCAGCGGTCGATGAAATATTCTCCACTTATTTGACAAAAGTCCAAACGCGCATTCTGCATACCTTCTTGCCCAACTTAAACGATAGTTAAATATTCTTTTACTTTGATTCAAAAGTTTTCCTGTGCAGGGCTGCATGAGATGTCGGTGAATTCCAAATCCTTCATCCCCAACGAACACAAATGGAATGCGTTGTTAACCACATGCTGGCAAGGGTTTTGACTTGGGAAGGGGAACGCTCTTGTTAATGATGCTCTTCCAAAGCGACGAGTTCTTAAATATTGTCGAATCGCAGTATTTACCATATGCTCCAACAGTAAGAAAAATGAAACGCTACCCAATATAAGCCACAGCAAGCAGCACTATTGAAAATAGTCCTTGTAGTTAAAAAACAAGGAGCCACTGTGTCCAGGTTTTACGAGTCTGATAGGTTTACCGTCTACTGCACCTACACAATGGGGAAACTGTGTTTTGTTTTGAAAGCCGTTGGGAACAGACATGAGTTTTTTTTTCTGTAAATTGGAGTATACACTCATTAAGCAACTTGTCCCATAATTCTTCACAGACCTCGTTCACAATCTCGGAGATGGTAGATACTCCACATCGATAAACTTAGTGAAGGTCCGTAAAAGAATTACCACATGCAAGATACCTGAAAAAACACATAAAGTAGCAATTTAGACGACGTGCATGCACACACAAACATGTGACAATGTATATGCATACTCATAGATATTCTTCTAGTAAATGAAAAGGGTGAATTCTTACATTAAATAAGGTGTTCATATCTTGTTTCAGGCAAAGCTATCATCGCTAAGTGGGCAAATATTCGTGACCGACAAACAAAATATTTAAAGAAAATTCGTGATGAAAAAATTACAGGATCTGAAGCAAAACAAGTACGCAAATACATTTACAGTGGCCAGTTGGGATTTCTACAAAAAATACTCAGAGACGTACAACAACTTCAAGTATGGCTTGTGAGGAAGAATACACTGCTGGAAAAGATTCGGAAACTGAAAACACCGAAGTATTCGCAGAGACAGAAAGTAGAGACATCCGTAACCCATCATCTGTTACCAATATTAAGAAGCGGAAAAAACGAAAACCTGAGATGACAAATACAGAAACGTCTATTCTTCCAAACTTCAGGAGCCAGAGGATAGACATCTTAGCTTCTTTAAAGGTGTTCTACCAAGCCTACAAAAACTTGATGAAGCAGAAACAATAAAATACCAGGTTGACGTCTTGAGTGTTCAAAATATTTATCAGACTCGAGCTCTTCCCAAGATTACTTCGTGGCCTGTGCATCAGCAGGCAAATCAACCTGTGCATCATCTTCATGGATTACAGCAAGTGGAGCAGCTCCCTCCAACGTGGGAAAACCACCCATCGCCTTCAGAACCATTAAGACAAACTTGTTCCATTCCGACTGTAACATGTATGACGCAGTTTTGGCATACAAATGTTTAAGGGCAGTTGGGTGGCTGTCAGCAATTCAAAGTCGCCATTTCACCCACAATCGTGCAACCGCCAGCAAACAGAAGAGTCACACTCGTCTCCACTTTCTACCGTCTCTACCTATTCTCAACCATCCATTGACTCCTTAACAAATAATGAAGAAATGTGGGACTTCTCAAACCGCACATGATGTGATTATATTTCCCAATTTTGGTTGTGTACTCAGAATAAATTATAAAATATAGAAACATTACTGAGGATTCAGTATGCCAGTGAGGGCAGTGGGTCAATTATATGGTATGTTCTGTTATCACAAGACACAAGGACTGTTTATTGCATGTGTAAATTACCATGTATATGGTTTGTGATGGGTAATTTATAGCGAGAATTATGTTTAATTTGTGCATTTCATTAACAATATATTATTTTTTGCTGTAACAGCACTCTTTTCATCACATATATGTTCCCCCCTCCCCCCGTCTGACGTATACCAGCTCTTTCACATACATTCTAAAGTACAGTATTTGTTAACATTTCTGGTACCTTACAAATTAACGCAATATGTTTTACATTTTTATAATGTACAACTATATCAAATTATTTTACTTTTCTAAATAAGCAATGCTATGTCGGACTCTAACACCAGCTCCTTTTCGGGTACCAAGAACTTTCGCTGCCCATCTACAACACAAGGGCTGGCCATCACTATAGTAATAGTAGGTCCTGGTTAGAGCTTTCGCCTTTCAGGAAGGCGAACCTCTTTTGATTCCTCGTCGGGATCAGTCCCTGAATTTTGCATGTAGGAAATCGTGCCGGACGATGCCGCTGGCCTGCGGTTTTTCTCGGTGATCTCCCGTCCCACACGCATTATATTCCAACGCAATTCCATTTTCACTTCATTAACCCTCATCGCATCAAGACCATGGCTAAGAGCCGGACAAATCTCTAAATTTAATTTATCTTACCTCAGTGACACTGCCAGCCGTTCGGTTGATGAAACGGCATCTCTCATCTTGCTGTTCTGCTTGGCGAGTACAGGACTTAGTCGATTCAACAGCTCATCTATGGTAGCACGTGTCATCCTGAAGTACTTGAAAAACTTTCTCTCGTCTCTTCATAACTCACTATACAAAGTAGCAAATGCGCCTGCAATTGGCCTTTGTAGATTTATTAGATGGAGCCACTTGCTGCTTAGTGAATGTTTTTTGTTTTAAATATACAAATAGTACATGTACAGCAATTTTTCAAGACCATCCATTGGGACTCTTCGATGGCAACTAGTCGGTGAGACGGGACTGCCCGACGTGGCCGCACCATTTGCTCGACGGCGCGTGCCGTGGTGTGCCCGGCGCTGCAGCTGTTTTGTGGCCGTGCCGGCTACGGCATAAAACCGTAACGTCTGAAAGGGGGCTTACAGTTTCTAGTTTTTTGACACTTATTTGATAAGAAAACGGCACACCTGCGCGTTTATAGATATCGTACAGATTACACGTTTTTGTTACGAGATAGCGTAGTGGCAAAGTGAGGCATTACAAAACTGAAGTGTGAAAAAATCTAAAATTTCTTTTGTAAGTAATGTCTGCTGCACTCACAGATTCGGTAGCTATCAATACTTGTGCACTGTTTGGCTGATTGTATCCAGAACGGACACGTCAAAACTGGAACATACATGCAAGAGAGGATTCAACATAACCACCGATTGCTATCGTTCAATTCGTACTGAAGTTCAGATTTTTCATATGGCGAATTTAGTCTTCCCTGACTTATATTTTACTTCATTCGGAAATCTGCCGCCTCTCAAAATTTGCTGCCCTACACAACGGCATTATGGTCGATATGGCCTTGCTTGCATGCAGAAGTTGTGTCAAACTAACTTGATTCAACTTATCAACTAATTTTTTGAGCAAAACATTTAGAAAATGAGTTTTTCAGTCATCTGCTTATTTCAACTGCATTGCAATGCAAGCAAAGACAGTCGGCTGTGCAGTTCTGACAAAACGGGCAGTTAACTACAATAATATTTGCCATTTCGTAATTGGTATTTAATGCTAAACGAAACTTCCTTCTCGAAATACGAAGATATTGACAGCTGCTCCTAAAAATAAAACTATTTTATATTATGTAACGTATTCATTTCATGCAAAACTAAACTAAAATAAAAACTTGAAAGGATGGAGAAGGGGAATTCTTGTCATCCGACTCCAATCTTATGTGAAAGACTTTTGAAAAAAAAAAATTATTTAACACATTAAAATATTGTTTTTACAACCCACGAGAAATAAATGACAGATAACCGAGTGTTCGTAAACAAAGTTTTTTTTCCAAAACGGCAGACCTTGCACATTAGAAGGAATAAAAACCAATTTTTCTCGTGCGAGTTACAAAGTTCAGTGGTTAGTGTGTATTAGCACGTTTCTTCGATCGGAGATAAAGCTCGCGAAAAATAATATACACTAAACTCTCTAAAAATAAGAATACCGCCCACATAAGCGACACACCAAGCAGGACCATAACATCAGAAATAATTTGAGGTCCGCGTCGAAGTCTTCTGTAAGACACATTCGGCCAAACATAAAAGAATCTATGGCAAAACTTAAGACGTTTTGTTAGCCTTTCAGCCCCTTTATAGTATCAAGTGGCAATGCACATTAATTGCCGATTTTCAACCTTCGAGCCTTGTGAATCGAAGGTAAGCAGTACACGAAAGTTGCTAATCGGTAAAAAAAATATGAAAAACTGTTTTGTTTGTAGGATACTTAACATATATCAGTTGAAAAACCCTGTTTCGAAGAACGACGTCGCCATACGCAACAGGACGCAGCAAAACCATAGACTAAAGATGAGGCCGACTGCTTGTTCTTCTGCGCGTCTACCCAACATTGACCTGCCCCATACACAACTGTCAGAATCACATGGTTAATAATGATGAACGTGTTGTTTATATCTAAGTTTTTAAATTGTAAGCACTATTATATGAATAAAATACTTTACCAATTTAAATTTAACCAAACTGCATTACATATTGGTCAGAGGAAGTATACATACATCTCAAAGTCCTTTGTTTACTAAACAGTATTCTAACCTAAAATCCAGTACATACCATTTTCGTTGGACGTGTTGGCAGAAAAAAATTCAATGTTGGGACATTAAGATTGGTTGTACGCAGCTAGAGAGATCGGTCTAACTCATCTTTAGTCTATGAGTGAAACCGCATACCAAACACAGACAACTGGATTCAGTAATTAACACTATAAACTCTATCTTAAACTATAAGTGATAGTTCGGACAAAAAAATAACGACCTACATAAGATCCACTGGCTAGATGAACTGTCGATCTTTACTTACCGTGGGGCACCCGCCCGAACTCTTCCTAAGCTTAAATTTTGTTCAGCTGGGACAACCTTCACGCAACGAAATGCTTAAGGCGATATTACACGATATCAGATTCCGCAAAAGCTTGTGCAAGGTACGCCATAGCGGCTGCTATACCGGTTAGCATGGGACCCGTCATGGCATTTCCCGCCATGTACGGCCAGATTTCGTACCAGGTTTGGCAATTTGACACGTCCTATTTTTCGTGGCAGGTTCTATATCAGGTTTCGTACTTGGCCAATCACATCGCAGTTTCAGAGCGTAGGGCACTTCCCGTGGCTACTACTTGAAACGAGTTGATGAAGAAACCGAAAAGGACGCCTCCATCTTGATTATACATCCGCGAGGTTGAAACGCTTTTATATCGGTTTAAAATACGACGACGAATAATACTAGCTATGACAAGTTTTAATTACGGTTTAAAAACCGTTCTAAATAGTTAAAACATTACTTACTCTGTAAAAATATTAATTCCATCTACTTCTTAAATACACAGTATATACCCTTAATTTTGTGAGTGAACTGAGCGTACGATGGTAAAGGCGCGGTATCTGTTGGGCGACACTCAAACCCCAGCGCGTGTATCTTTTGGGCGTGAGTTCAAAACTCCGTCAAACCCAATTTTTTTTATCATAAAAGGCGAACAGTAATATAGCAATATTAAGGTGTGCTAGAAAGTACTTTTAAGGCCTACTCAAGTTACTAACTGGTAGCAGTTCTACGAATGGGGTTCTTATATACTACAAACCACACACTGCGCACCCACCGAAGATGCCAAATGCTAGTACGCGAGCTGCTGTCGTGTAATATGAATCTTCCATGGCAGCTCATATAGCGCTGGTATACCGGTTCGTGCACCAGGGCTTGTAGAAGCTTGTACAAGAACCAAGTATGGCTGCAGGTATCGTGTAATATCGGCATTAAAGAGAGTTCGCAGGCCTCTTAAAGCAATGAAGAACGAACAAAAACACCGTGCGGGCCTCGAAAGCTGTGTACAATTACGCAAGTATCTGTCTCAGGAAGTTAATTAGATAAAAAGGCACCAATACTCTTAAGTTGCAGTCTTCGGGTGTTCATCTGCAGCCAAGATTATTTTTAATTAAAAGGGGTAGTAGCCGAGAAATTTCAGTTTTTGTCATAGACTTACATACTGTATGTAAGACCGTTCATTAAAAAAACTGTCGTTTCAAAGCAATAAGTAGAGCCACAAGTATTTCGCGGATTGAGTTGGAGTCTACCTTGCCTCCGAGTGAATTCGCGAAATACTCGTGGCTCTAGCAATAAGGAACGCAATTTGGAAGGTGGTGGAGGGGAAGGGACTTTTTGACCCTAGAGGCGGTGACGCTAGGTCCGTAACAGGCCACTTAAGCGGAATTCGTAAATACTAGTCACCTCTTAGGTGCGGCATGAAATGAGGCCTCGGAATGCAGGGATGACTGGTTGCGTTTTTGAAGGAAACGAGAGCACCCCGAGAAAAACCACTCGCCATAAGTAAAGCCCGCTACATGCATACGCCGAGAACTGAACCATGATCACAGAGGCGTGCAGCAGGCGTGCAGACATCGCGAGAACCGGGCCCACATTTACAAGGAACGCACCACAATTTTATTTTAACGAGAACAAGACACCATAGTCTTGAGGCAGTGTTCGATTTGGCAGATTTTGTTAAAATCGCCACGTGACATGATTATGTATACAAACATTACGTATTTCGTATTTCCTCCTTTTTTTTTTTTGTCTGTAGTGAACCTTTACGAAAATACCAAATCGCCACCATATTTGTTTTCATCTGGATAGGGTAACTGCATAATAAATTTAATTTGGAATAAAGAACTGTGCTTCGTCGCCATAGTTACTGCTTCAGGACTTATTTTAAATAGACTAGCAACCTAATTATTCAAGAATTATGTAAGAAACACATTTTACAATTACATTTTCTTAAAATAAATTTTCCTGCCACAATTTTGATGTGGTGTCCTTGTCGCTAAACAAACATTGTCGACAGCGTACTACTAAATCGCAAATGACTATATAAACAAATATTCAATTCGGACACGGATAGACAGTAGCTTTAAAAATAAACAATCTTGGCTGCAGCGGAACGAAATGATTACTACTCACACTCTCGACCTCGATTATCACTGGCACGATTTAAAAAATTGCCTCAGGCCGACAGAGAAAAAATGTGCGTGAAAATATTAACAGCTGCAAAACAAATTACAGAAATAAAACTCTACAACTTTAGGGGGTGAAAAAAAGGACTGCATTGCTTGACGCAGATGAAAAGCGAAGGACAGTCGTGCAGATGGATGATTATTTGTAAAAATGTTACATCGAGACATAAGCTACAACATAAGCAGTTAGCAGAATTCATTTAATCCACGTCAACGCGAGCTTCCATTCGGGTTATGGGTGTACAACACTTGCAAATCTACGCTCGGGGCGGACGTTAATTGTAATTAAAAAGTTCATCATACGTGCCCGCAAACGAGACACTGGAATAACAATTCGCAAGGTGCCCTCAACATATTTGGGCACCGACTGAAGCTAGTTGCACTGCGAATTACAAGCGCTCCGGGCGTCGGTCGTGTAGAAACTGCTCTACTCTGATTACACAGTTTCGCCGACTTAATCGTGATTTATACTTTACCGGCATGGACTACACTGCAGCGAATTATTACGTGCTTTCTAGAAATTAGCCAACAGGGAAGGGGGGGGGGGGGGTTGGGTTCCACGTCTCACGAATATGTACAGAAAGGCTAACGCCGGTGGGACTTCCAGGAAGGTAGATTCCGAATCTCTTTACTACCAACTCTGATAGTAAACTTCGTCAAGGCAGATGTCGGCTGTGAGCCATTACCCGTCTCGCCTTCTCTTGAAAGTGTCACGCCTGAGCGCATGGCTACCACAGAACCTAATCTAATAATAAAATAAAAACCCCGGGTGGCCAATTCGACCTTCAATACGAGTTCAATACGAGCAACATGCACTACCTTCGAAGAAGGATCAAAGTGTGGCACCAATCCCTAATTGCAGGCTTTTATTTAGTCTCTTTGGGCCTTATTCGTGGTCTTTTTTTGTCCGGACTAAGGAAAGATCATCCTCCGAGAAAAATTTTTCGTATTCAGAGAGCATTTTTATTGCTAGTCCGAGGATCATCTTGCTTTCATACGGCCTAACTTTTAGTCCGGATTGAGGGTAGGATTAACGAAGTATTAAGGTCAAAATGAAACATGGCGAACATAAAATACGACAGTTTCGTTAATATTACATGCCAGTTGTAATGGTAAATACTTGCTCTGTTTACTATTGTATGATGGTTACCCTAATATCAATGTTTTTATTTATTGTCATGTATCAGGTGATTTTTTTAATTTAAACACATATTTTTCACTATGTTTGTAGGAACATCATCTTAAAAGTTAGATGACTTGTTCATTTAAATACCCTTCAGTATCATATTATATTATGATCTACGTATTTTTGTGCCGTTTATTTTACAAGGAGTAATCATAAAAACATGTGTTAATCTGTGGTAAGGAAATTACGTGATAGAACAATCGCTTTGAAGAGAAATGAATGAGGAAGTGGTTGTGTGAAAATGTCTATTTCACATTACAACCTTCGCTGTGTGGGGTGATTACCGTAAGAGGAGAGGCTCCAGGGCTTCAAGTAAGATATAACTTGGTTTTAATATTCTATCCACGCAGGATCTTACGTGAGACATGTTTATTTGTGAATATTACAGAAATGTTAATTGGAATAATGGAATTGTACCATATGTACTTTAATTTTCTACAAGTAACTAATTTGGCTTCCTTCTTAAACACCCAGAAATCTCGAAGAGACTCGTAGCATGAAAGGTTTAAATCTGTTATTTTAACGTGTGAAGACAGTAACTGAAAAAATTGCACATTTAACATAATTCCAAGAACTACCCGTAAAATAAATCAGTGCTCACGTAGCTTCTATTGCTGTTACACATTTTGTGACGTAAACATAGTCAAATGTATTTTGTAAACTCTTTTATCAAATTACTTTTTTCCGACAGCAGTTGTTCTCGATAGTGTTTGAGTATCGATTTTTTTTAAATATTAAAATACACATTTTTTTAATGATATATTTGGGATCAGTGTCATGGTTTGTCTTGTCTTTCCTCTTCACAATTAAAGTGTTAAACTTTAGAAATGCTAATTCTTGTTCTGTGTAGTGTACAAAATATATTTGAAAAGGGTTATTCATTTTTACACCGTTGATATGTAAATTTGTAACGTCTCTCAACACACAACTATTCCATTCTCTTATTCAAATGAATTTTCATGTGGTACATTTTAAACCAATCTTCATTAATTGTCTTTATCGGAGAATAAAGACTGGCGCCTGGACGTGGTAATTTTAATATAAGGAAAATAAGACATTTTCCTACCCACTTCTATAATTTAGTAATCTGTAGTAATTTTCCTTAAACAGTGAAAGCTAGTTCACGAAACACAAAAATTACCTTTCAGGCCGATTCTGTCAATCTGTATGCAAAAATATGCCGACCTAACTGATTAAATATTCCGTGAATAATAATAATTCAAACGAAATGTAGCTAATACGCTTAAAAATACATCAGATTCAAGCTACAGCAATGCCTTCTATTTCTGTGTCAATAAAATGCATTCTCTGAAAACAGATTCTTACGAGACGTGATATTAATACACTCAAAGAGAATTTTGATACAAATCTTACTTTGCTAATATATACACTAAAGTATTTATTTTTGTCAAAATATATCGGTAGCTCAATAGTAACATCATGGGCTGATGTGCAGAAGAAAGCAAGTTCAAATCCCATCTGGGAATTAGAGTTTTAACCAGTTTATAATGCATTTTTGTTATATATTTAGTATTACAATACACATTTAACATCATTATAAAAACAGTATTGACGAAACCAGCCCATATTACCATTGCATAGGGATGTGCTAAGAAAATTTAACAAATCAATATGGAATAATAAGATATTAGTATTTTATTTTATCGTTCTCCATCCTTCAGATATTACAATATATGATAGAGAGTCATGAAAACAAGGTTAAAACGTTAATGTAGTGTAACGAAATTGCTATTCATCACTTATGGATGGCAATAATCAAATGCAAATAAAAGCAGAGGCCTTTTATATAAGATTTTGCTTCCAAAATTACTCTGTGTAATATATGTATGTTTATAAAACTTGTACTTTTATTTTCAATTTGACACAAAGTATAAGTGGTTACATTTTGTTTCTTGTTACGCAAATTAATGCTTATTGTAAATTACTATTCAATTTAAAAGGAAAAAACATTTTGTTTTGTATATAAGTTATATTGAATACATCGCTATCTAGATACTATTTTGTCATTAGTGTAACTCTAAGGTTTTATTTGACACGGAATTCTGCAATGCGACTTGGCAACAGTGTACTTCGATGATCCTTCGACTAAAGTTAGTCTCATTCGAATCGGGGTTTATGAATACGATATATTTAGTCCACATTTGGTCCGGACTAATCTCAGATCAACTCCGAGTAAGATCATCTCTGGATCATCCTTGGACGAAGCTCTGACTATGAATAAGGCCCTTTGGTATCAAATCAACCTCTTCACACAAAATACCTTAATATATTAACAGTAAGTTAAGTTAGTTTAAAAATGATGTTCTTTTTCGTAAAACAATAACTGATCACGAATACAAGCAAATGGCTTCAATTTTTTGTATTTATTTCGGGTGGGGGGGGGGATTCTCTTCCTTTTTTTTCCACAGTTTTACATATCTTTTTTTCACATAAAGGCAACGAGAAAAAAACATGGATAGAAACTGTCCGAAGTCACTGAACACGAGTTTTACTTTAAAAATTTTACACTCTAAATCTGAATCAGTGAGAACTTCACTGTTTCAATCAGTTAACAGTATCTGGCTGATTAAACAGTCACTTCAGTGAATTTATCTGCTGAATCAGTGAAAAAAATGCCCGTTTTCCTTCACTTACTGATTCAGTGACATTTTTCACTGATTTATCAGTCATTTCTTTCACTGTTCTTCAGCAATTTTTTTTGACTGATGGATCGGTGAAACAGCGTTTAAAAATGCCCGTTAAACGTGTATCAAGTATAATAACAACGCATAACCTAATAAAACCAATACAAAATAATTTCTAAAATGTGTTTCGTATTTCAAAACACCATTTTATGAGGTAACATGAACGCTCAGCGTTTCATTCCGTTTTTACGTCATTCATTTTGCTGATGTGTAATCATCACAGCGCTCTGTTTGAAGGTTTGAACTGGATATAGTGCGAAGAGAGTGCACGCCACTCATAGGCTATGTACTATTCGTTTTAACAATCCTAATGGTAGCAATCAAACCAAAATCGTAACATAGGAGCATGCAATCTAAAACTACCTGCGTTCGATGAGGAAATATAAGACATACATTTTCCTTACTTTTTATCAACTTCACTTGGTAGATCATATGGATGCCCTACCTCCATAGCTCAGCGGTTGGGCGACCGACTTGCAGTAGGGGGCTCGCGGGTTTGCGCCCCGGTGCCTCGGATGCGGCAGATTTTCTGTGCACTTCTCGCGCTGAGAATTTGCCAACGAATCGGTCTCGGTTGACCTCAACAACAACTACACTAAAACAACAAACACAACGGGATGGTGAGGTAACTTTCTAAAAGCGAATTGTAGAGGGTGTGCGAGTTCAATCCCGGACACCTGCGGAGAGTTTTTACGTTTTTAAATTACGCAACTATTTTAAGTTCACTAGTTAGACAATTTTGATCAAACTTCGCAACTAGCTTAAAATCGTCAGGCTACATTAAACATTTTTAAGTCGCACATTTGGGACAAAACTCTTATAGTCTATTCGCGATTTCTTCACACTTTTCAATCAAACCTTTAAAAAAAATAAGCCCATGTATGGCGTGCATGGTTGTTTCCTAAATATGTTATGTATTACAAGCGTTTTATATTCGCGATAACATGAAAATACCTTATTTTTTATTAATTGAACTCTACCTACATTTTAGTTATAAATTAAAATATATCACTTATGATTAATATTAATACAAATATGTATTTAGTGTGTGTGTGTGTATGTGTGTGTGCGCGCGTGTGTGTCGGTAATGCCTAGTTCTTACCACTATATAAATGGGAAAGTGTGTTTGCATGAAATGAATCTTGTGCGAAATATTACTTCACTGAGTGCGCAATAATGCGGTCGCTATCCTTCTGGTGTAATCTCCTAGACTCTGTTAAGTTTAGTTTGCATGGGGCGGAGGAATATACGGGAAGTAGAACTAGTTGGAAGTAACCATGAATGTAGAGTACAGCTTCCATTCTCTCATTCATGCCCGTATACTTGTACACGCATACGCAAATTTATTTCATATCACACCAAGTAATGAGTGAAGGAGAACAATATGCTCGAGTCCATAGCTGTTTCCAAAAGCCAATCGCCAGTGCGGGGCTTAAACTGGGGCTCCCTCCGTACACTAGCTATACTCAATCCATCTCGAAATTGAAACTTCAACAGCGTACTTTTGGTTAACAGAAAAAATTAAAATCGGGAGAATAAGGACACAGGTGATTTATTCTGCACATGCAGGGCAGTGCGACCATATGTTCTTTTCCTCTCCTCGATCCGCGGTACCGAAAGCAAGAACGAAATGGCAACCTTCCAATGGCGTCAGTAGAAGCGATAAAAATTTGCCAATCGCAGACAAGTCAAGTGATAATCCCTCTGCAACGATGGGGAGCTGACCGAAAGCAGAAGGAAAGTGGGTTACTAATGCCGCGCGGGGCGAAAGTGCCGATCGAAACGAAGCACGGCAAACGGGACCTCCTCAAGTTCCAATTCAACCTGAGTAGTAAAAGATTGATTCGGTGACAAGGGGCTAGGGGGGATAGGAGCATAGGCACCAACCTACCATCATGTTGTGACGTCACCAGACCGCCATCTTGGATCCAGGGACGACCTTTGAACACGAAATCCAAAAAATTACAAAAAATAAACAAAAACTCCCATATTCACAAAAAAAAAAAAATTAAAAACTTTCATTAAAATATTGTTTAAAAATATTTAAACACGTATACAAATATTTTATAATGTAAACTTACATTTACAGACGTATCTCCCACCACCTCTCACAAAAACTCATTCCACCACCTTGGTAGTCATCACAGCCAACATCCGCCACCTTGGTTTTATCCTTTGTCATTTGTTTATACATTCCTGTTTATACATGGCAGAAAGTCTTGTGGTAGAGTAAGATGGGCTCTTTAAAATAACATCGAAGATGTTGGCGAGTGCGTGTTTCGCCGGTTATACTCCTGATCGGATGGTGCTACATCGACTATCATGGGCATGTTCGCGAGTGAGAGGCTTCGATGGTGAGTTATCCAGCGACTGTTCGTTTAGCTCGAGGATTCGTCGGGTAATAGCTTGTAAAACATCACTGACCATGCGCCATATGAAAAAAATGATTGATACCCGACACTCAATAAAAGCGATGAATTATTTGCACAAGTAAATGAATATATTCAGGTATCATATGTTAGTTCTTTTTAAATCAGAAAATCAGTAACATCTCGGCAGGAGTCGGTCGGCAGAAGTCCGGAGGAGGAGGATTGCTGCAGGAGTCAGTTTGCAGGAGTAAGTTTGCAGAAGTAGAAGGTATGAATTCATGTATGCTTTAAGACGATGCAAGCCACTAACAATGTGAAACTGTGTATGTCATCTATGACTACATGCGTACCTTCAACAACTGCCCACAAATTAATTGCAAAACAATGTTGTTACAGTGCCAATTCCTTCAGTAGAAGTTGCAATGCGTTGCGATATAAGAAGAGTGACTGTTTGAAGAACCCATCTCGTGTGATTTTTAGCTGCAAAAACTGTCCTAGGTCGTTAACCCGATGTGATATCTTAAGCACATCAAGGCTGATAAAAATGTAGTGTTTTTTTCACCCAACGAGAAACAGCATATGATGACTGCGTTACTTACTATTAATACACTACATAAAATGTTTGCAGACGACGGGGGAACTCGTATGATAAAGCATTACGACAATGACCACATGCAGTTTATGCAAGGTGATACATTGAAAGAACATACCAAGATCTGCAAGGATTCGTCTACTGGGAGTCAGAAAGTGTTGCCGGCAATACCTCTTGCTGCATCGATGGGTATCTATTCGACAGGCGATAATCATGAGACAGTCAATGCTAAAGACGGAATGAAAGCAGTAGAGTCGGTTTGCACAGAATGTACCCTTACAAGACGTTCGCATGAAGTGGACGAACTTCAAAATAAACGGTCGTCGGTTCTAAATACTGAGGAACATACAACTCCCGCTACAGAGAAAAGTAAACTTGATATTGAGGATGAAACAGGAAGTGAAGGCGATCATTAAGAGAGCATTGATGAAAATTAACATGAAGACAGTGATAATGTTGAAGACGACGATGGCGATTTTCTCGATGTGCTGTCACACTCCTCCCACACATTTGCTACGACGAGTGAAATGGAGAAAGCAGAAGATGCTGAGAATACTGGCGACATATTTCCCGAAGACTCGAATTAACTTGTTGATATACTCAAAATAGATATTTGACTGACCTTCACAAAAGTGTGTATTTCTTGCGCATTGTTGAGATATCTTAAATCAACAGTCAGCTGAAAGAACAGTGATATATCGCATGATGTGATGAACTGCTTTCTCCTGAAATTGTAATTATGCAATAATATTAAATTACTATATAGCTGTTTTTTTTTTTTTTACTTTTGTGTGTTGTATCCTTTTATTGGACTTAACATTTTAGTAAAAAAAAAACATATTTAATAAATTACGGTATGCATGTAGGTATACTGTCGATTGGAAAACTATATTATTTTAAAATATGAATGAAAAATTACACGTTTTTTTTAATGTATATAAATGTAAAAGCCGACAGTTCGCTTGGCAGAGAAATCAAGAAATTAACGCCACCTATGTGTTGAAAATAGAATCCAACATGGAGGGCACTGATTGTGAAACCTATAATTTAAAAACAAACAAACATGACTAACGCCTGGTGGCTAAATCGATAGCTCGCCCGGTGGGAAATCTAATACACAAGCACCACCTAGGTGATGTAAACACATGAAATCCAAGATGGCATCCCCCAGCAATGTATAAAAAATGACAAAAGAAAAATCAAGATGGCGGACGGTGGCTGTGACACACACCAACATGGCGGAATGAATATGGCTGAGAGGTGGTAGGAGGGACCTCCGGAAATTTAAGTTTTTATAAAATAACACATTCTCTGGAATTTTTGAAAATTCTTAAGATTTTTTTTCGATTTAAAAGTCAAACGTCAACTGGGGTCATGGTAAAAGTAAAATTTCAAAGGCCAAGGCCACCTAAGTCCAATATGGCGGTCAGGTGACGTCACAACATGGCGGCTGGTTGGCACCTACTGTCTTATCCCCTAGCCCCTTGTCAACGAATCATCATTTCTCTACTACTGACCGGCACTCGGCTGCGTCGCCGCCTACATATACGTAAAATGTTTTGTTATACTTACTGACCGGAAAGTTTGTTCGGACAATTGTTTTCGTGTAGGGCGCGAAGGAATATGTGACATTACTTCCAACAGGTTGACAAGAAAGAACGTTCGTGTCTTATTACTGAAACCTCCGGGTAAACTATTGTGTGCAACGAACACTAATTATGGACCTCTGAAGTACTATTACAGAAATTGAGTGTATTGCAATAGCCATGTGACCTTAAAGCCTAAGGACTCGGCAAGCAAACATCCCAACACGATTGGCGTTCGATTCTTAATGACAGTGTCCCCTCACTTTTCTGATGTGGGAAACGTGGCACATGTCGCCGACGACCCGTAGATTTTCTCGGGGTTTTTCTGTTTCCCCGCCCCAGACTTTCGTCGCTGCTACACCTCTCCATTAATTCCTTGGAGTGTTGGGGAGCGACAGGTCTTTCCAAGGGTATCGTCAGAATCTCTTTCATCTGGACCACTGTCTCGAGAAATAACAGCTGCCGATTACTTTAATATTAATTAGAAAATAACTACCAATCTTCACCTCCCCTTTCCCTAGTCTGTGTGTTTTTGTTAACCATTTGCGAAGGCGGAAGAAGCGCTATATTCTAAAATAACCCTAACTTACTCCTAATGAGAAAAAGTAAAAGTCCCAATTTCTTACTCGGCTTAGTACCTAGAACTACACGTAACCAGCAACTGCATATGCCACGGTGGTCGATTGTAAGTCAAAACTTCTGAGTAAATTTTTTTTTCTATGTTTTGGGATTATATATTAATATTAACGTCATAAAATTGAAAACGAAACAAACTTACAAAAAAAAAAAATTCTTAACACTTTAGCATGCATCAGAACTTTCGTCAAGTTTAACATCTTTTTATGCGAGTCGACTGACTCTTACACCTCGCAGCTATACCGATTCAAGACACATTGTAGCCATATTTTTAAGAAATTTTCAAGTAATTTAGTTGCCAATGGAACAATCAGACCACTCAATAATACTTACTGGGATGCTGTATGATGAACAAATTGCAAATAAACAGCCTATATTACTCTCGGTAGCAACAGTGGGAATAATGCAAAACGGCCAATATAGGGGACAGAATTACAAGATTATATAACGTGGTGCCAGGGGCTACAAGCACCAACACAAACGAAAGGACTGGAGTAAATTTTCCCCAGCTTCCGGCCAGGAAGGGACGTAACTAGCTGTAACTGATAGCTCCATTTAATCCGGGAGGAAATCCACACCAAAATAACGAGTCTTGGGACCTCCTAGAGGGACACTTCAACATAAAGTGGATTAGACAGAGCCGCCACTTGTCTTCCCTCTTCCTTCATAGTACCAACCTTAACGCCGCTAACATACCCGAATCACAATTGTAAGCTCGCACATACTCTTTAAGATTGAATTTTCACTTCACTGTCAGAAAATCATGTATACAGAAGCTTAAATCCTAATTTTTGGGAACTTTCTAAAAGTACACATACGGCTACTTGACAAAAAAAAAATTCCATGTCCTACTTACATGTAGTTAAGTAATATAAACATAGTAAAACTGGAGTCTAAACGACATGCTAGCCACGGACAATACGTCATACTCCAAGCTTACAAGCTATTCGCGGTTAAATGTAAAGTAAAAAAAAAAACTTATAAACGTCATGCTTACGACGCATCTCTCTTCCCATGTTGTATCCTTCCCCCCAAATGTAAAATTACCACCGCCATGGACCTTACAAATTTTTTTCAATATTCTTTACGGCAAAACTGCAAAAATTTTACCAAGATGCTTAATTAAAACGAAAAAAAATAAATTCCACAAATTTCTACGTCACACTTTCAATAATCTATGACTATCCATGCAACGATGCCAACTTTACTGGGAGTAGGACCTATGCCAGTCAGCATGTAAGCACAGTCACAAGCAATTGGAGGCAGAGACATTTTTCAAAGTGCAATTTCTATAGTGGTGAATGAACCGGGAACCAGATCTAATCAGGTAATTGGTTCATCGTAAAGCTAATCTCATTCCAGGAATTTCCACCATCTCATGCGAGAACGTGTACAGATATTTACTTACCTTTTTGTAATAATAAAATGTTGCGTACCTTACCTTCGTAGCGCAACCACGAACTTATGAAAATTAATTTGATGCAACAACAGAAAAGGAAGGTTGGCTAATGAATTACACGCAATTTTCTCAAATGCGAAACTCTGAATCGTTGGTCAGATATTTTGTGAATCAAGTAGAAGCCAGCGCGTCCACCTAGCGACTTAAAAGCGTTCGACTATTGAGGTTAAAAATAAATTCGTAAGAACATTTTACAAGCCGAAACCATTGTTTGTAGGAGTCAATATAACTTATGGAGATATTACTATGCTCTTTTTAAATCTAGTAAACGATCTGCGTGTGTGGAATGTCACATTAGTACCAAAAGAAAGTCCACCTAAGTAGAATTAAATGCAAAGAGATCAAAATTGACGGCATGTACTTCCATCATGTTAAAAACTTCCAACCAAAAGTTGATTTATGACATCAATTTAAATGAATTTCACAGAGTGCCCCGTACGACCAAAATACCATAAAAAATAAAATAAACGAAGAAATGTATCTAGTCAGTGGCACAACCATACAAAGGCGACCAAAAAAAAAAAAAACAGAAATAAATGGTACAAAAGAAACTAATTTAAACCACAGGACCCTGCACATATAGATATTAATTAAGTTATTAATCATGCTGGATGACCGTACATGACACAAAAGAAATAATGAAATCATTGTATAATCAATAACATATAGAACCAGAGTGAAAATAACTTCAATAAAAAAATATATTTTGTGGCTGTGCAATAACTGAGAACATAAGCGAGAACACGCAATACAACATTAACCATTATTCTTTGAACAGTCTTAAAATATAATAGAAAATATGATACATCGGTTTAAATCACATCATGATTGTCAATTAAGTTCGGTTAAAATATCGAAGTAAAATTCGCTGCTCACAGCTTGAAAGTATTAAAAAGGGTTAATCAAGCATAAGTTAAACACTTCAGTTACAAATAGCATATAATTTGAAAGACCACAACTTTTTCCATAACAAATGTCTTAGCAGCCAAGTGCGTGATGAAGTTAAACAATTTAGATTAATAGTAATACTCCACTCAAATTAATAATTCCGATTACCTACTTAGCTGAATGCAGACATAGTTCCGTCTGCAGAAGCAGGCAGCGTGAAGTAAATGCCAAAAGTCCAAAAAAAAGGCTCAGTTTAAGCCATCATGTGCAGAAAGGATTCTTCTTAAGCCATGCAAAATTATTAGGCCGGCAACTTGCAGAAAAGAATTCGGCTCAAGATGTGTACGGTCACTTTATATTATATTTTTATGTATAGTTATATTAATTCACTAATCTATTTCGGGTTTTAATAATATATGTAATATATATAACATTAAAACCCGAAATAGATTAGTGAATTAATATAACTGGTGCACGAGGAGAACCCACTATAAAACTAAAGCGGTACTCGCCAGAAGGAAACAGGCAAAAAAAAATTAAAATAAATATTACACGTTGGTGCCAGTTGTCAAAAAAATTGACACCAGGCAAAAAGCACACCACAAAATAAAAACATTAAGCATTACACTGCTTGAAAAGTCGAGACTATAAAATTAAAGTCTCCATGATTATGAAGTTTCGAAGAACACAGACATTAGAGCACGATGGCCACACACCATCTTGACTCTCTGGCTCCATAAAAAGAAGTGCTTGAAGAAAGCTCGTACAGCACACAGAAGATCGAAACAAAAGACGAACAAAAGTATTAGATTCTCGACAATGGATGTTGCAGGATGTTTAGAAAAGACGAATTGCGTCCAGACACAGAGGCGGGGTAAAAAAAAAAAAAAAAATGACGTGAACGGAGGAAGACCATTTTTTTTTGTACAATCACGTACTAACTGCCGGGATACGCCAAGAAAACGGCAAGAACTGCAGGATGAAGGGAAGTGAGTGGGAGACGGGCCTCGAAAGGCGTCAACGGAAGGAATTCGCAGCGCTGCAATGCGCATCCACCCAACAAGGGAACAATCGCAGAACACGCAGGACGGCAGGCGACTGACAGGATCCTAAACTTAACTTTTCAAGCATACAATGAAACTGAATTTAAACCAAAGTAACGGGGGGGAATGTGTAAAATGTAAAATAGTTACAAACAGTGATTAAATAAACTGGAATAGTAAAATAACTTCCTAAATATTCTCTACTAAGCAATCAAGAGAATACATGTACCATTATGTAAGCCAGGTCATAAAAAAATACCGGGCAAATACAACTCAATAATAAAGTAAATCTTAGATTGTTCAAACTGAGAACAAAGGCATTACTTACAACATTCAATTAAAATTTAAAAAAAGTAGGTAATGAAATCGTTGTCACTAACTTTATTACCAAATTTTTAGATCTCTGAAAATATTCAAAACTATACCGCACTTTAATAGAACCACAACAGACTTGCCAGCAATAACATTGTAGGGCCAGTTCTTAAAAGTAGCATGAGTACATGCAGCAGGTGGAGAACATAGTACGACGAGATGACTGACTTCACACTGTTCTGAGTCTTGGCGATAAAGGCTATTCGCGGCAAAGTGAGCACTTTTGAAAGCCCTCTCATTTAGAATAGCAGTCAATAAATATATTTTGTTTTAGCCTTAGACGTTAACTACCGAGTACGGTGGAATACACACACTGTCTTTATTATTTATATGGCAAAATTTACTTAGAAATTGGGCAAAGCGATGGAAAATGGCTGAAAGGAAAAAATAACTAGGGCTTCAAAAGTGCTCACTTTATCGTGAACAGCCTATAGTGTACTTTTACGTGCATAGCACTGTCGTCCGCATCACACCCGCACTTCGTGGCTTTGAACGCGGAAAACTGATCTAGGTATGCGGGTCCCTTAGAGGTTTATGGGCTCAAAAATAAAATGAAAGGTCGCCTGTCTTGGAAATACATTACTGCTCAGGCAACTACTACTCCAGTTTTCTTCAGAATAAAACAAAAGGTAGGGTAACAACGAACAACAAATTATTATCTGTATTCCTATAAACTGTGTCGAGGAACGAGCAGCACAGCACAAAAAAATGCGCGTGGTTCCACATAGCACCTCGCGGAACATACCAGCTGGTTTGTGGCTCAAACGAATTTCGTTTGGGTGGTAGAAGAGTGGAGGGGGTTTGGGCAGAGGGGGTGAGGTGGCAGCAAGGGCGGAAATGACATTGGGTGAGGGAGGGTGAAGTGCAGTTAGAACGGCACCCTGCCCTGCAGCAGCCCTTATCCCGGAGAGCAGCACAGAGCTCACCAACTCACTCCCATCTACGGGCGATAAATAACCAGGCACAACACTGCCACCCCCCCCCCCCTCGGTTATTGCGGCTCGGGCCTCCTGCGCGCCAGGGGTTGAAATATTTGACAGTGCGAGCTGCGCAACGCGAAGGCGGGCGAGCGCACACATCCCTCCCTCGGCGGTTCTCCCAGGGGTGGCCGTTATTCTGCAGGAGTGGCGTGTTCCTCCCCTAACCAGCCCGTTCCATCCCCTTACTCGGGTTAGAAACCAAAAACTCCAGGCCGCCGTAGGAAAACCGGCGCGCCTGGACGCACCAGCGTTATCTGACGGCGCCGCTGCCCTCGGAACAACTGTTATCACACTCTCCCCCGCCGTCCCTACATCCATCTCGTTCGTCCCATCTGAAGCAATGGCCGCCAGAACACTTGCCACCCGCCCGAACTCACCGCGAAGATTGCATTCATATAGTCCATTCACGGTTTCTTCGGCCTTTTTTAATCAAACATTTGAAAAATCCCCCTATGTAGGATGTGTTTAGTTATTTCCCAAATCCGCCATCTATCACAAGCGTTTTATACTTGTGTTATTGAAAACTACTTTTTTTTTCCCTGATAAATAGAAATGTTATTTCTATTTTATCTATAAATTATAATGCTCCATTTATAAATATTTCAAATAAAAACAGGGAGAAAATAGATACGTTGGTAGCGCCTAGTGAGAAATAGTTCTTTAAAAATTACTGTTACAGTTAGTGCGCACGAGCTTGGTGCGTTGTCCTGATGTAATTCTCTAGACTTAGTTAAGCTTATGTTGCACGAGGCGGAGGAATATCCTGGAAGTAGAACTTTAGGAAAGCTTCAGAAAAGGCTGAAGTAACCGTGAATGGATTATACAGCAAGTTTGTTTATTATATGGCCTGCATTTTTATTCACAGTTTATCGAATGCTCTGAACGCAGTACTTAGCTTCTCATCTCCGACAATTCTGTTTGCGCCACGCGTAAATATGAATGTTTCCAAGTACTTAATGACTTGAATCCATAAGTCAATCACGAATACACTGTGGCAAATGTCAGAAAAATAAATATAGTAATACTATGACTATAATGCATATAGAACAAAAACCTAATTTTTGCCTAAATGTTAGCACAATATCACGCACCGCAAACGAGCAAACAAAATTTAACGTCAAAATAGCTCACTACATATGCATCACTGTTGCAGAGTATTTACTTATAAAGTTTGTAAAAACTTTAATGCAGGATTGCCCTATTTTGGTTTTTCGATACTGACTTCAAAAAATACGCTGACTTCCGATTTCCATGATTGTCAATTTTCATCCCATATCCTCTTACGAAGACACTAAGGCATAGAACTATATTGCACTATACTCTGGAAATTATATTAACTTAAGTAATTTTCCGTAAGTTTGTTTTTAAATTTGTTCGGCTAACAACGAATCGCCTCCCAATACAGCCTACACTTGCAATATATATTTTGCCCTAATTGTTTTATTTAATTAAATTGGTTAAAAAGACCTTAGAGATCACTGCGACGGCAGGGGCCACGGTGGCTGAGCGATTAGCACGCTCGCCTCCCACCAAGGCGAACCAGGTTCAATCCCCGGCCGGGCCACCGGACTTTCGCAAGTGGGAATCGGGCCGGACGATGCCGTTGGTCGACTGGTTTTCTCAGGGATCTCTCGTTTCCCCGCCCCTCCATTCCGGAGCTGCTCCATACTCACTTCAATCACCCTCATCGGCTCTCAAGACCTCGCTGTTAAGAGCCGCCCAAATATCTTCACTTCCCTACCATCGCATGTCCACTATCAAAAAAATACTAAGAACCAAAGTACACATTAAACAGTAGGCAGAACTTCTAAAAATACAAGTGACAACTATTCCTGACTTATATCTCCCATTTTGCTACATAAGGCAAGCGTACCAAACTTGTAACCCACCAACAAACGACCCGCGATTCAGCGGTCCACCTAATCTCACCCTTTCGTTTAGAGAAACTTTCTAGCATAAACATCTAACATAAACCATTCTGTGAAAATTTCAGTAGGTTCTTTTCTCCCGCAGACGGCAATACCGAAGCATCTATCTACATTATATATAAAAAAAAAAAAATTCATTGTGGCTCTTCCAACGCTCTCGACACCCGCTAGCGGTTCACAGCACGCATTTTGAGAAAGACGCATAATTCATCATTATAGCCTGACCAGGTAAATGTGCACACCGATTGGTGATCGAAGGAATGTCAAATGTTATGATAAACGTGGAAGGCAGAGAAAATATCTCAGAAAAATGTCTGAACCAAGCTACTAATCCGTCGTAATCACTCAACTGCGCCTCCTTTCCTTTATAAAGATAATAATAATCGTGAACGTTAAATTAAACAATTTCGGACTTTTGTTTTAGGCCCCATCTTCTTCCTGCTTACGACAAAAATGATCTCTTAGACATGCGCGACAATACGTAACATATTTCTGAACGAATTGCGATATATAATAACTGCAAATAACTTATTTCACAAGACTTTCATGTTCGGAACAGCAACACAACTGTCAGTCAAAAAAAACTGCATTTTCTGGCTATGTGTTTGTCACCTCTTCACTCATGGAAACTGCAATGTGCCGTAAGGCGCACAGGGTAGGCAAATACGATGCCTCTCCACGCACAATCCTGGCACGTGGGAATTGCGCCGAACGAAGCCGCTGGTCGCCGGGTTTTTCGCCCCCCCCCCCCCCCTGCATTCCGACGCTGCTTCATCTCCGACTCGTTTCGCCCTCATCGGCTCCTAAGACCCGGCTGTTAAAAAGACGACTAAACCTCTCAACGCCACAATCTTCATCCGTAATCGGCAAACATTTCCTGCAGCAAATCGCAGCTATAATCTATTCACGGTTTCTTCACACTTTTCTGAAGTTATGCATAAGTTCTACTTCCAGGATATTCCTTCACTCGTGCAAACCAAGCTTATCTTGAGACTAGAAATTAACACTAAAGAACAATGCAGTGAATTCGTGCGCATTTAGTTGTAATTATATTTTACATGAAAACTATTTCTTACTAGGCTCTGCCAACACACGCGTTTTCTCACTGTTTCTAATTATATTTATTATAAATTAAATATTAAAATTTGTAAATAACATATAAATAAAACTCGAATTTAACGAAAAATGACGTAGTTTAATGCTAACAGAGTTCGTTTGCGATACATGACGTATTTAGGAAATAATTACACACGTCATATATCGGGTGATTTTTTCAAATGTTGGATTCAAAAAGTTTGAAGAATCCGCGAAGAGACTATACACAACCAACCTCCAGCAGCACTCCTGAGAGCCGCTTCTTCGAATCTTCTCGTGAATGGGGATCGCTGTTTGAACACCTCTCTACGACGACGTTTCGTAGGGGGGTCGTGGGAGGAAGCCCTGGCGAAGTGGTGCGAAAGGGTTGAAAGTGGGAGGGGGGTGGGCGGGATAAAGGGGAGGTCTCCGGGATCGATACTTGGCCCAGACGCCGAGCGCCCATTCATCTCCGCAGCCGTGGGATCCTGGAGGCGTCCGTGACGAACGTTGTTCTCGTGAATCACATTTCACTTACATGGACTCGGGGTACATAAAGTCACGTCGTGGCTGCGGGGAATATCTACGTGAAATTTGTTCCTGTAAAAGCCATCTGGCGCGCCAATTGCTCTGCGACGTGCTCCAAGTACAGATGTAGGGTACACCATTGTGTACAGAGTAACTAAACAGAACCATGACTTTCCCAGGTTTTCTTTCTGTCAAATTTTCTCCCCTGGCCTATATATAGTTTTTAGACGTTTTATTCAGTCTAAGCTTTTACATATAAGTATAATTTTTTTCTTTGAAATGATATTCTCAGGAATATCTATTTCAAAGAATTTTAATCGCCAAACAAATTAAAATTTCTAGGTTGAAAATACTTGTACGAAACCAGTGGGCAAGTGGCTATAATACTCAAGATACAGCATTGCAAAAATATGGAAATAATACAACCACACCAATTACTTTAGTCCACAAAAATCTCTGCATTTTGCGAATTAACACTGTTATGGTCCCTACAAGGAGCCTTTCAAAGACTGGTTTGAAATTCCACAAAAATCGCCGCTCCAAGTGACCAGTCATATTCAGGAATATCAAGTTCAGTGTCTGAGAGGATGCTCGACTCTTAAGACATCTCTTCACTCGGTCTGAAAGGATAGGGCCACAGCAGAGTAAAAGAACATGAGCTTTTTTTTTGTAATAACCTTTATGAAAGGCTTTCACATTGCAGAACGTGTTCCATAAATACCATAAATATGTTTTATAATGTACTACCAACAAAAACTGTTATGTTTCACGTTTTTTTAAACGGAATTTCACTGGAATCTTACGCACGACAAATATGTTCAACCATCGCCAACAAAATAAAAGAATTGCAAAAATACGAAGAGACACATCAAACACAACACAGCAAATTAATCAGATGCATTAGAGATTTTATTGCAAATATTATAAACAACTGAAATACTCCGCTTCTAACACATTGTGTGGGCATTCAGCAAAAAACCCCTTGCACAAAGACACCAAAGGCAGACACCCAAAAATTTTTTGACAGAATAACTGTAAATATATATTTAACGCATATGCACAAATACCATCATTTCCTAGCCTCTCAGAAAGTTCCCCGACATTTCCCTATTCACCAAGTTTTCTCTGCCTGTAGCGACCCTGACACACGACGTTCAGGGATGTTATTTTTTGCGATACTGTGCACCGTGAATCTTCCATGTGGGCAACTGAATTGTAAACCGTGTTACTAATCTAGGTCATAAATGGTCGATATAACTGTAGCAGAACACGACGCCTGCAACTCATTGTGATAAAACAGTGTGTCCACCTTAATACAATAAATTGAAGTCGTCTGAAAGGCTGAGTGAAGAGTAAAGAGATTTGAGAGGTTCTTAACAGCGAGATCTTGAAAGTCGATGAGAGTGAAGTGAGTTGAGCATGGAGCAGCGTCGGAATGCAAAGGCGGGGGAAACGAGAGCTCCCCGAGAAAACATGCCGACCAGCGGCATCGTCTGGCACGATTCCCACATGCGAAAATCCGGAGTCAACCCCCTTGGGAATCGAACCCGGTTCGCGAGGAGGGAGGCGAGTAGTCTAACCAATACGCCACCGAGGCCCCTGGATGCCTGAGTGACAATTTGGAATGAGAGGAATAAACGATTGGATTGAATATGTGTAAATATTAGTGCGGATTAAGTGACTGTAGCAGGTACAAACAACGTTACAAGGACTTTAAATAGAATTGAATTTGGCATTAAATATTGCGCGCGCTGAGAATACTTAATGTTAAAAGTAAAGGCAGGTAATTTTAATATTGTAAATATTAGCTGTGTGTATTTTTATTACATTGTAAAATAAATAAAGGAATTGAACTTAGCTATTTTATTTTAATTGATACCTCTATTACTCACGAACTCCGAACGCCCCTGGCGACATTTGACATTTCTTAGTTGTTTACCGAAGAGCGGATATATATCTCCGACTCGCGTTCTCTGCCTCCGAGGTCAAAATGGCAGGTGTATCAGTAGCAAGAACTACATTTTAATTTTTAAATCACATTAGAATACATGATATGCACAGACGCTTGTACATTAAACATACCGACATGATTTTAAAAAACAACAACCGGAGTAACCTCGTTGTTATCAGTTCTCTCTGCGGGAGTTATTAGCAACTTTCGACTGCCTCGAATAGTCATGTTACAGTGGCAGTGGTCACTTCAAACCTACGATTCCTTTACAATCGGTGCGTACACCCTTCCTAATTTACTGTTAACAATCAACAGTTGCAGCTATTGTGTTTGAAACGCGATTCTGCGACAGAGTGGCAGAAATAATTTTTTTCTTACTGCTTTACAAGAGCTTCCGTTGACCACAATCCGAGTCTCGCCATACTTTCTGCCACTTCGCCCGAGCCAGGTGTAAAAATGGTTTTACAGCTTTCCTCATTAATATTTTATGAAACGGGGTTGTTGGCTTTGGGGCAAGTGAAATATTAGGAAGGCAAAGTGGCTCTGCTCCGCATTCATTACCCAAATCATGCACATGAGAAGTAGGTGGGTACCAACGAACAACCTCCACTAAAATTCAAGGCCCCAAAACCGCCCCGTATCTTTTTACGATTTCTTAAAATAAAAAAAAGGGTGGGGGGAACATATCGAGCCCTAAGGTGTTTCAATTTATTACACCGAACATAAAATCAGTTACGCGTAAGGGTCTATCAAAACCTTAACTTTTTTTTACATGCATCTAAATTCCATCCTTTCAACTCCTGTAGAAGTATCACGGGACGGTCTATGGCCTGCCGCGACTGAGAATAACCGCCTATGTTGTGTCGTGGTTAGTATCACTACCTATCACACGGGGTTCTGGGTTCAGTTCCCGAAACCGACCCATGGGGTTTTTCAAGCGTGGGTCCGACTCGCCTACGCACTGGAAAATGTGATTGCAAACCACTGCAATTGCGGAATCTTTCTACTTTGGACACTCCGCGGGTTCCTTCACCATAACGTTACCCGGGGCTTCATTAGCCTTCGAGTCGCAAACTCAATACATATTGACTAGTCAAAGAGGCTGGTACCAGAAGCGTGACATCGTTGATAAACGTGGCAGTGGATATGGTACAGTATGGTTACACGTTGATAAAGGCTGTTCACGATAAAGTGATAACTTTTGAAATCAACCTTAGAAAGAAGTCACTGCCCTTACTTGGATACATGTTAACGGGAACAATGATTGGCATGTGTCCAGTAAAGTTGGTAACGATGGAGGGGAAAGTATATTAACGTCGAACAAAAGTGTTGGGTAACTATTTGGGATAACTTCAATTATTTCTCTCGCTTTCTGTATTTCTTAATGCATCGAAGTGTAAAATTGATCAGATTTGTAAAATATTTACTTTTCTAATACTTGCACGGTTTAATTTGACCGACGCATAAATAAAGTGATGAGACTCATGGCAATGTTAATTTTACATAAGGAGGAAGAACACGCAACGTGTATACAAGTAGATATTAAGCAAGGCTTTCAAAAGTGCTCATTTTACCGTGAACAGCCTATATTAGAACCTCGTCGTTAACAGCCGCCCAAATCTCTCAACTCCTCTTCACTCCACCCCAAACTGTAAAGGTAGTGCATGGAGAAAAAAAAACTGCCCACGGGGTTCGGTTCGTGGTGCGGCCACGCCAGACTTCGGCCAGGAAACACTGTTGATTCAACGTCAGTTTAATAATGTCCAACGCTAGTGGCATTATGAGTTAGCAATTCGGACATATTATCTATATTTTCATTATGTGCACGTTTACATCTATCTACGCAGATAAAATATCCTAGGAATACGACATTTCCCAGAAATAATAACAACCAATTACCTTAGCCCACACGGTTTTGTTTTTTATCATAATTTATTCAAAGAGAAAAATAGTGAAAAAAGTAACAAATCGCATTTTTGAAGATTGCCTACGCAGTTTCCTTAAGAGGTAGGAGAAAAGTCTTAGTTTAATCTGTGGGCTTTTATTGTGTGTAACTATGCCCCACTGTTACAGATCTCCTATCTACAGGAAAGCGCGACGTCGGACGCACTGCACTCCAGCTCAGCGCCTTGCAAGTATGAGCTATGGGGCGCTGGGCGCGCGTGCTATTGTCGCCCGTATCGCCCATGTACTTTTATCCTTTTATGTCATACTACATGCAACTCTCACCAACCAGCGCAGCACGAAATGTCCCTTCTCGTTACCACGGGTCCGTCAATCACAGTACAGAAGTCAAAAGCGGTATATTATTAGAAATGAGTTTTCACATTTTGCTTGGATTCCCATATACGTTTATATATATATATATAATCAGGAAAGCTAGCTTTGTTACACGCATATTTTCATACAAGTGTCCCCGACAACCACTTTCTTCCACAGAAAATGTTTCTTTTTATGAATCTGTGATTCAAAATTTTGGCATTGAATCGGTTTTCCATAATAATCTAACTGAACACGGCAATATCACGTCCTGAGTAGCTCATTGTATCTACTTCAAGTTCAGAATAACCAATTAAAAAAAAAAAACTCCACGATATTGCAATAATAGAATTGGCTGGCTGGTCCTGAAAATGTTTTGGAAGCATCGACCATGACACCAAGTACATTTAATGGGTGCACTGTAAAGAATATTGGTAAAATTACCTGACAAGTGTAAGGTAATATTCGCAAACTTGTGTGGGAAACATAGTTTTCCTTACGTGTAAGGTGAAATTACTGTACCCTGGAATAAAATGCACGTACATGGTAGTGAAAAATCCCATAAATGGATGGGAAAATGACAATACGACGCGTGCATCTCTTCAGCACTGTCTCAACAGCTAAGTGGTAGGACGGGCGGAAGAAACAGTCCTGTAACACACTAATATTCAATTATTCTGTCATGTTGTCGTGGTGGTGTAATGGATAGAGTGTCGGCCTATCGTGAAAGAGATCCATGGTTCGCGCCCAACTACCAGCACGTGCCGAGGTTTTTAGAGTTAAGGTTCCGGTTACTATTCGTCAGAGGACGTAGGTAATAAAAACCATAACAGTATTAATACCCTGTGTGTGTTTCTAAATATAGTTTCATTATACAAAATAATTAATATTACCATACTTGTATGGAATTTTCCCGCACTCTAAAAATAAAAAAGTTTGGTAGTGCCAAGAAAGACTTAATTACATTACATTGAAACTATTCTTACAAAATACCAATTACAAAATACCAATACTGTATTCATTAGAGCTAGTCAGTGGTCTTGCAAAGGATCGTATAACCCTCAATGTCTGTAATACCATTTACGACAATTCTGACGCTGTGTATTACCTCACACTTCAGAGGCAAGACGTACCAAATTGATATCCTTGAAGCAGCTCCCATGTTTATGTTTGAAAAGGTATTGACGCAATTGCAGTCGTTGCTTGTTACATGAAGATCTTTCTTTCCACTTCCGTAGCTTTTTTATTTGTAAAAAAAAGTATTTAAAAAAATCGGCACAAAATACCTAAACAATATTTTATGGCGAATTTGTTACATAATTCTTAAAAGCATTTTTATAACTATTGCGTAAAATGAAAAATTCTGCTACGATGTACTATTTTAGCGATATAGAATTTAGGACGATAAAACTAGCAATGAAAACCGTAATTAAATGTTACCTTAAAAATACCAAGTTTGATATGAACATTCAAAAATAAATATTTAGACATTTTGATACACGCTCATGATAAAAAAAAAACCGGTTCAAAGTACAGTTATGAACAAAATTTTAAAAACAACAAAAATCAGCGAAAACTCTGTAACAAGGTTAAGATAATTCTACTTGTCATAATAGAATATCTGCGTACGCTATAGCCTATAATCAGGTTTTATTTAAGCTTTCTTACACCTGCCCCCTTCCAATCACTAAAATATTCCCTAGAACTCTATGCAATAGTTTAAAATGAATGTATTGATAATACTTCTGTTTTTATTGGGTTATGTGTGTATTTCATGCTCGTTGAAAACTCTCACCATGTTGTTACGAGAAAAGTTCACAAAACAGTCCTTATTCTAAGCTCAAAATTACTTCGAACTTATGAGCAGTAATTTCTTATTATGCACAGACAACGCACAAATTTCCTTTTACCTTAAATGCATTTTCGCGTGCACAAGAGTAGCCGCCAAGACATGGGCTGCCTTTGAATTATTTTTATAACGCACGAGTCTACGTTTAAATTAATATAGAATTTCAGTTTGAAACGTTTCTCACACTTAAAGATACTACACTGCAATTAAGAGAAACCACGCCATATTTCTAAGCGCCACAACAATTTTCTACACAGAGCTTACTTTTTCTCGCATTTTTCACAAAGTTGAAACCTCTTAACTATTACGGGTCCAACTTTGTGATTTACTGTGTCATGTCTTTTGTGCAAAATATGTGTCGCGACAGACGCGACTTTTTTTTTCCGTCCGGCTAACGGCTCCCGTGGGGAAAACTTGCCGCTATAAATGAACATTCTTGGAGTGTTTTTTGTTTCACCCGCTAGGAATTTTATACAGACGCAACTCGCCTTGGCTGCGAGATCCAGGCTCATTCTCTTGCAGTTTGCTGTGTGTGAGCTAGAAAAGTTAAGCTGAAACTAATTTCTCTGGGTATTAACCATTAGCTGGTTGGGCTACGTCATTCGTTGTACTATTGCCAACAGTAGTAAGGGAAATAGTATTAACGGAAATAGTACTAACGGCAATATTAATAACGGCAATATTAATAACGGTAATATTAATAACGGTAATAGTAGCAACGGTAATAGTAGCAACTGCGACAGTAGTGTCAGAAGTATTGACAATGATGGTAGGAGTAATGGTAATGGAAGTAATGATAACGGCGACATAAGTAATGATAATGACAATAGAAGTAATTGTAATGTCGGTAGGAGTAATGGTAATGTAGACAGACGTAGTGGTAATGGCGATATAAGTAATGGTAGTAGTGATAGAAGTAATTGTAATATTGATATAAGTAATGACGGTAGTGATAGAAGTAATATTAGCAATACAATACTTACCTACCCCTACCCTTTCCACCACCATTTTTGTTGAAATTACTTTTGAAGTTAAGGTTGCGTATGGTCCAATACAGTTCCGGTAGTTTGGGAAATGTGTGAGCTGTACTAATTGCATGCCATTCTCGTGACGATTACTTGGTTTTAAAAGTGCCTCAGAGGATAACATGTCGTGGATTTAAATACAGAAACCTGAAAAGACAAATGAGCAGTCGCACTAGCACAATCCCATTCACCTGTACCTTACAATAATTCTTCGCAAAATCCCACTCTCGAAGATAGAGTACGCAAATGGTTCGGAGCCAGCTATATATAGTACGATATTACGTCGTCCTACGCTTTCTGTACATCTGTGCGACGTAAAATACTGCCTTTAAATTTCAAGTTTCCTTTTTCGCGTGCAGCACGTATCGACTTCTCAATAACTTCGGTGTCTTGCTCTTTATACAGGACCAACGGATTCCGATCACAAAACAGCTAAAATTTTCATATAACACAAACCCTGTCATGATTTATAAGTAGGTCACAATCTTAAATCGTTATCTTCGATCACAATTGATAGGAGAAAAGAGCAGTAACCCGCACACTTATGAACTAAGGCGTGAATTTAGGATGAGGTACTGTTTACATTTTACGCAAATTTTTACATGTCTTGAGGGCGCACACACGTGATCTTACTTGCCAATTCGCTAACGCCAGTGCTGGTCAAACTCCACTAAAGTAAATGTGCTGGAACACGAAAACCTCCCTTGATTTAATATAATTGAAATATATTATTAACCTCAACTTGATTTATATCCAAGGACCAAATATGTAGAGCACATTGGCGTGTTTTAAACATATATATTTTTATTAGTGTATTTGTGAATATATCTACAGCACCAGTAAAATAAATAAATGATCATTATCTACCTTAAAATTAAACAGTGTCTTCACTAAAAAAAACAGCAATTACTAAGATACGAGACTATGCTTTACTTTAGGTGCAAATGTTTTCAAACTGTCTGATAACAGACTGCTCTCAGAAGTGACGGTCGCACTAAAACATGCAAATCTAGTCCAACCAATCAAATGTTTTCAAACTGTTTGATAACAGACTGCTCTCGGAAGTGACGGTCGCACTAAAACACGTAAATCTAGTCCAACCAATCAAATTTCTATAAATTCATAAGAGAGAGATTTGCTCTGAAAATTGAAGTCTATTATAGAATTCTGCATCACTCTGTCAACAAAAATTAGTACACTACCAGCAGTATTTTTTTTTTTTTGGTGAAACGCTAATTTGCTTGAGGAAATAAACGTCGCGCATTACACGTCATAAATACCAAAACTCGAACAAGTACAACTTAATGGCCAAAATAATATTTCTAGTCAGTAGCGTAACAATTCGGCATAAGAATGCGAGGGACAATAATTAACGCTTTAGAAGTTAATTACAGCTTGGAGTTTTGTGGCAACCAATATAAAGGAATGAAGGAAAGGCAATCCTGCAAAAACATTTTTTTTTTTGTTAACTAATAGTGAGCAACTATTTTAACAGACTGATATACATATGCCGAGCTATATGAGATATTGGCGCGGGACATGACGCAAAATAAACGAACCAAAATGACAACATGGTTACTCACAGAGTTGGTAAAAAAAAAAAAAAAGTTATAGGTTTGCCCTTACTTAGTTCCTCTAGGTTGACTTCCAAAATCGTGTAGCCACCAACTGACGTATTAGGAGTTGACTTATGTCCCAGATGTCTTAGGGAAGACTCGCGGATCCTAGAGGGTTTTTCAAATATTAATTTTCAACGTTGCATAGCCTCTACCCTCAGCCAGTAGCTGCTGCCGCTGCTCCTATTCTGCGCAATCCCATCGGCGATCTGCGAGGACGGTCGTTAGGACACAGGTGCCGCTACGGAAGTTGTCGGAGAGGGCATACCATTAGCTGTTTGGAGATAATCCTGACGATTACGACGTCACACAGGACCAACCCCACCACCATCCTTCCCACTTCACGAAATGCCGTTAACGATATCTCTTCGGACGGCTACAGTGCCAACGTTGCGGCAAAAAAAGAAATTGTTCCCTGCAAGGCTGGACGTACTGCATCCGGATTACGCCATGAGCAAACAAACTAAGGCCACTCTTGAAAGTTCAAACAACAATTAAGGAGCTATTAAGTGCGTTTTATGCAGAATTACATGTTTTAAAATTCTGTCATATACTGTTATATCTGTGTATAGGCTGTTCACGGTCAAATGAGCACTTTTGAAAACCATGCTTAGGCTCTACTTGTTTGCGTATTGTGTGTTCTTCCGCCTAATGTAAGATTATCATTGTCATGGGCCTCGCCACTTTATTCAGGCGTCGGTCAAATGAAACTGTGAAATTATTCAAAAAGTAACTTTACAAATCTGATCATTTTTACACTTCGAGGCATTAAAAAAACAGGAAGCGAAAGAAATGATTTTAAATGATCGAAAATGGTTACCTAACATTTTTAATTCGTAGTTAAGATATGGAACTACTTTCCATCCATAGTTGCCAACTTTACTGGGCGAATGTCACTAAGTGCGCCTCTTAAAATATATGCATGCAGGGGGCAGTGACTGTTCTCCAAGGTTCACTCCTAAAACGCTCCCTTTATCGCAAACAGCCTTTAATAATCCCCATCTGTTTGTAACCGTTCAGTTTTCCCATCGACACACGCCAGAGTTACCTCCGCATCAAAGTACGGTAAATACGAACCGATTCAGGAGTCTTGGGCACCGTACCTCAGGAAACTTAGGCGCCGTAGCTTTGGAGGGTAAATGTATTCATTCCCAGCGAAATGTTATATTTTGTATATCTTGCACGGTAACACAGTAACAGCGCTTGCACGTCGCTCGACACTCCCTGCAAATGCCCGTAACATAAAAAAGTGGCCGGAGCGGGTACAGTACCCGCACTATCTATGCATGCAGCTAATGGCTATGATTTTTTTTTTTTTTAAACGTTGGTTCTCATAAGTCTGCTCCAGTCGTGAATGGGCTACAGATAAAATTATGAACCAACACGATATCGCGATACTAAGAAACTACTATCGCCAGCTTTTCTCCAGGCTGCCATGCTAAATGTCTTCCTTTGTCGTGCTGAGATGTGTGTGCCCCCAAAGGTTTATGGTCCAGTATCGTATATTCACAGACCAGCAAAAGTTTTAGAATTTCTAATTACCTGACAGTTGAACTGGCAGACGGCAACAAAGTAACAATACCCCCAGCTAACACAACGCCAACGATTGTGTTAAGAAAGCGGCAGTTAAAAAAAAAAAAAAAAAATTGATGCCTTTTTGATTTACACTCGCGAATACAAATGGCGAAAGCATGCACGTAAAATAATGGCATCATTATAATCGGGGCACCACACTTCTGGAACAAAACCCAGTAATAGTTCTTAAAGGCTGTTCACGATAAAGTCAGCACTTTTGAAATCAACCTTAGAGAAAATTCACTACCCCTACCTGCATAGATTTAAACGGGCGCTCTGAGTGACATGCGCCCAGTAAAGTTGGTAACGATGGAAGGAAATTAATACCACATCTTAACGTCGAATAAAAACGGTTAGGTGACCATTTGTGATAATATAAATTATTGAATACTCTTTCTGTTCTTTTTAACGCTTCAGTGTGTAAAAATTAGCATATTTATAAAATGTTTACTTTTCTAATAACTTCACAGTTTCACTTGACCGACTCATGAATAAAGTGTCGAGACCCATGGTAATGATAATTTTACGTAAGGCGTAAGAATACACAACGTGCATGCAAGCAGATCTTAAGCAGGGCTTCCAAAAGTGCTCACTCTGCCGTGAAGAGCTTATACCTTTTGCACGCTGGTTCTTGGAAATCTCCAGAAGGCGGGCGCTGTCCCGTGTGCGACAATCTCGACTTGCAACACACAAACAACCTGATTCAAACAAGTTTATTGCGGCACGCGAGAGATTAGAGTTCGTAAAACAAAAGGAGTTCGGCTCTACCGCGTCAGTAGTATCTTCAGTATTTTCCGCTGCAGAGTAAAATTTTATTACGCGGTTTTATGATGCAAAGGTAGAGTTATGTGTTCGGGAAGTAAGGGAAGGATATTATATTACACACACACACACACACACACAAAGATTTCGAAGGAGAAAGGTCATTTTAGTTTACACCAAGTTAAACATTAAACTGTTTCCACCACGGCAGTTTACGTTTTCAATTACCAAATATTATGATTTCCTTTCCTGTATTTTCGCATAAAAAGTGCATGGAATAAAAATAATTAACGATAAAAGTTCTAGAAAGTTTAAGTTAGCTTTTAAATTTTCCGTACGTAACGTTTCGAAATGCACGAGTAAAGGAATTGACTATATTCGCCAGCGGAAACCTTTTAAAATAATAAAGTTTTGATCAAGTGGCTTATTGTTACGAAAAATACATCACAGTACAATAATTTTCTTAAGCATTACAGCATTATATAAAGGTAACTGGACATTTTTGAAACCATTATTCGGAACCGTTTTACGAATACAAGAACAGTTAAATTTACTTACAAACATGATGTCAGTTTATACACGTTATGGGTTCAACCACGCACCAAAACATTCCGGAACATTTGTGTATTAAAATACTGTTACGTGTCGCTGGTCAGCGCCGCTGACGTTTGCTTCGCATCCCGCGTGAGCGAAGAGGATAGTAGTTATATGATCGCGGCGGCAGCGAAGCGATGGTATCAGTAAGAGAAAGCGAGCCAACAAGACAATCTCTTCAGCGGCGCATTCTGCTGACCCTAGTTGTATTGATGTCTACGTCTGTCTGACCTCGTTCTCCCAGCGCGACTCGGAGTGCGTTGAACCTTCCAGATGGTCGTCCTGAGAGTATGAATGCTACGACAGGCCTCCGAGCCGGCAGGGATTTGATGAATGAATGAGTTACTGAGTTCCGAGCGATAGAAGACTAGAAGCGGGAGAAGTGACCAGTGGAAGGGAAATCTGCGACTGCGGGTATCAAACAGTGAAGTGTGCAGCTGGCAGGATGGACTATTGGCCTAAATGCGTGAGCGAAAGACATAAATTATGGCAACAAATATACTGAATCCGTGTTAATAATGAGTATAAGTTAACTGACTGTAACCAACAGAGATTATTAAGGTAGGCGTTAATTAGAGTTGAAATAGACATTTAATACTGCGTTAACAATTAAATCAATATACTTAAAGTGGATACAGATAATTTAAGGCTTGAATTAATAGCGGAGTGAAGAAATCAAACTTAGTTATATTTTTTTAATTAAGAACTCCATCCGTCACGAACTCTGATAGAGCCCTCAGGCGTCAGCATTGTAACAATACTGTTGTTATTTCTAAGGAATAAAAGCTAAATTGTCAAAAAGCATGGATATAGCAAAGTCAATAATTACTTATACTAACATAATGCACACATTTTCAGATGGTTTAACGACTTAAGAGTTAGGGAAATGGGAGATCCCCGAGAAAACCCCCCGACCAGCGGCATCGTTCGGCACGATTCTCACATGCGAAAATCCGTGAGTGCCCCGGTCGAATATTTAACCCGGTTCGCTTGGTGGGAGGCAAGCAGGCTAACCGCTCAGCCACAGCGGCCCCTTAAAAAGAGAGGGGTCTATTCGAGTAAACTGCATAATGCACTTGTTTCTGACCGCTTCTCGTTTTACTACTATAAACACTTAAAAGTTCGTATATTGTGCTTGTGAATAAGGAGTTGGAAAAAAAAAAAAAAGGAGGGGAAGAAAATAATTGTTAGACTCTCTTTCAGATCAAGCCGTCAAAAAACTAGTGCAGATTTTTATGAAGAATTGTAAGCGCATGCTTAAGGCCCGATAGACATCAAACCCTCCGCTACATAATTCTTTACGCAAGCTTGCACAAGTGATACCTGCTAAGTACGTGTAACCTAGGACTAAAACTATAGCTGAGAAGTAATCGTATTTAAAATTAACAGAGAGAACACTTACGTTATACTAAATTAGTGTACTTTCACTTTCGCGGTGTGCTAGGAAAACTGACACTACTAGTTCTAAAACGAGAATTTTTACGTGTCGCCTAGTCTGGATAACAAACACGGATGCCGCCCACGAAAAACGAAGCTGCAGTAAAAAGCCGACAGACTTATTTCATTTATCCGATGAGTCATCCAGTTTTTATTTCTAAAAGAGCTGCGATGTTTTTGCGAGGACATTTTCTGCAACACAGCAGCAGGCATTACAAATTATTTTTCCTCATCAGTGCACAGAAACTTTAAAAGGTAGACAGCTATAGCATACATGCGCAATATTATCTATTCCGCGAATTCCCTTGATTAAGATCTCGTCGTAACTCTCGTGCTAAAATGGCGAACGGAATCGCACAGAGAACCGAAGATACAGTGTACATTGGAAATTTCGGTTCTAACCAAGAAATTCGAAACAAGCTCAAGGGTCCTTATTACTATCATTGGAGCCGCCACAGCAAAACTCTGTAAACAAACTGCACGACGCAATTGGCGTTCTCCTCTCGCATTTACGACCCCCATATCTCTATCTCTATCTCTCTCTCTCTCTCTCTCTCTCTCTCTCTCTCTCTCTCTCTCTCTCTCTCTCTCTCTCTCTCTCTCTCTCTCTCTCTCTCCGTTGGCATCGTTTCCGAGGCGACTTGCCAAAATGCCGCGGAAAAGCAGAACTGTTGTCTTTCAAAGAACTGCATCACGGAGAACCACCACTTCAAAATTGCACTGTGACAAAACCGACTGGTTCGAAAAGTGTAGGCCCGTTACTTTAAAAGCAAAATGAAATTAAAGACTTTCTGCACATCCCAAAAAAAATATAAAAAATTAAAAAATATATATATAATTTAAAAAAAAAATGAAAAGTTTCTTGGACATGGTTCACGGTTCATTTTCTTAACAAAGCAACCCGAGTAAAATCAGAGATATAAAACAATCTTGAATTTTATTTTATGACAGTTGTTACAGTTTATGACTAAGATTGCTAAAAGCGCTGTACCGCTAAGATACACGAACGAAAACATTTAACCTACATCTCCAATAATCGAAACTGGCACCGCTGTACTCAAGCAAGCTCACGGGCCACGCCACTAACCTACGAAAATATCACCCACTTACGTACTGTCACGCATTCTAACTGCATAAAAACTACTCCCCTACCACTGACTCCATCGTGTAATACAGACAAAAAATAATAAACGTGTATCGTAATTTTTCTAAATTCCACAGTCGTAACAAAAAAAAAAGTGACTGTCAGGATATTTGTCTACTGAATAATCTTAAAATACAATCAACATAAAAGCCTACCACCCTAGTGTACTTGAAATTAAAAATATTCAGCACGCAATTCTGAGAGCAATCATTTTTCGTCGAGGAAGACCAAACATGGCGTACATTCCGTGTGTTTACTACACGGCAAATAATTACCTACTTAATTTCATTAAAAAGTTCAAAATTTACGCAGAAACGCTTCTGCGACAGCCTTCAGTTAATTTAAACTTCAAAGATAAAGAAAAAAACATACAACCAGTTACCTTCTTATATTCGAAGGCATTCAATTGTGTAATTACAGCTAACTCAAAACCACAGCGAGAATTTAATTTAAGAAACTCCGCAAATTATGGTACTAAAGGATGTTTACTATAAAGTAAACACTTTAGAAATGAACCTTAGAACAAAGTCACTGTCCCTACATTCATATATTTTAAGGGCGCACTAAGCGACATTCACCCAGTAAAGTTGGTAATTATGGATGGAAAGTAGTTTATATCTTAATGTCACATAAAAAGTGTTAGGTAACCATTTGTGAAAACATAAAATTAATTCTTTCTCTTTCTTAGTGCATCGAAGTGTAGAACTGAGCAGATTTGTAAAGTATTTACTTTCTTAATAATTTCCACAGTTTAATTTGACCGATGCATGAATAAAGTGACGAGGCCCATAGCAATGATAATTTTACATATGGCAGAGGAGTACACAACGTGTATACAAGTAGATCTTGAGCAGGGCTTTCAAAAATTCTTATTTTACCGTGAACAGCTTATACTTCTAGAGATATTTTCTTTCAACGGATTTGAAAAAGAATGATAATACTGTTAAGCAGAAACTGCGTTGTTCGTTGCCTGGAAAGAACGCTTGCAGCGCAGAGTGGAAAAGGAACAATTTCTGCTACAAGTCTTTCCCTGCGTTACCCAATTCCTCTGGCGGCCACGGTGGTGTAGAGGTCAGACTAAGCGCCTCCCCTATAAGGCTAACTGGGTTCGATTTCCGATGGGTCCGCTCCCGGATTCTTGCATGTGAGAGCCGTGCCGGACGATGCCTCTGGTCGGTGGGTTTTCTCGGGAATGTCCCTTGCATTCCGGCGTTGCTCCATACTCACCTCGCATCGCCCTCATCGGCTCTGAAGATCTCTTGTTTAAGGCTGTCGCCTGGTTTGAAAGCAGTAGGAATTTGGTGTAGCGGAATACGTGTTAACGAAATTCGTTTTTTAAAAGCCAATTTGGACGCTATAAACTAAAAACAAAAACCTTATCGTGAGAAATGATACTTCCAAGCTGTGTATCTAGGCAAATATAACAATTTGTTTTTCAGTATTTTATTTTACTATTAATTTTTTTAAACCTTTCTAGCAAACTGGCTATATATTAGTGGTACAAAAAGCTTCAATAGACAAGAAGCACATAATATTATGCTCAAAAAAAGTCCATGGTGGTATATATCTATCGTGAAGTGGGACGCCGAAAGACCAAATTTCATTAACATGTGTTTCCCTATACCAAATTCTCACTGCTTTTAAACCAGGCGACAACCTTACAAGCCGCCCGAATCTCTCCACACACCCAATTTCTTACGAAGCAGGCGACGTCAGGGTTCGACTAGACTGGTGAGCAAGCGCAAATCGCTGAACAGTGATTAATTTATACTAAATTATTATTACCTTTGTTGTTATTACGTTATTATTACTTGTTCTTTAGAAAGATTGCAGAATTTCACTATCGCTACTCCCAACTTAGATTATAGGCCTACTCTGGTAAGTTTTTCCAATACGTGAGATTGTCAGTTAAAATTTTGTATTTTGTCCTTCAAAAACGTGCTGCAATAAAGCACACGCATTATCGACACAATATTGTGACCGATTCAAGCGACGAAGCTCAAGGACTCGAACTAATTTGGTACGATAACGATGGTTAGCGACATCGTAAAGTGGGGTGAAATATTGATCAGTAGATGTGAGATTGATCACATGAAAATGTTCTTCTATCAATATTAATGTCAGATATGGTACCTGACCTAAACATGAAGGCCTACAGAAAACGGTAATGTTATCAATATCACTCCTGTTGATCATTTCTACCCCACCTATGTGCACGGCCTTAACATGTGATCGATCTCACCCCCTGCTGATCAATTTCACCCTACTTTAAGGTACCGCTTTATCGCGTACGTTTGACAGGCCGGGCGAAGTCTGCTGCTCGGTTAGTGCAACTCTCAATTCAAACATATGTTATGCGACTACCCTAAAGAGGGCTATGTAATGAAACGTTTTCTGTGAAATCGTGGTTTGCGCGCAAACACGTATCTCAGTAAATAAAAGTTATGGAATTACAACTTTTTGCCAGAAAGGATAAAAAAACTATTGTCTACATTCCTATTAATTTACTTTTGTCACGAGTGTATTCTTGGATAAAAAAATTCGTGAAATTGGTCAAATGTTGCATTTTTAAATCTTGCCGATGCAGTTTCCTTAAACGGCAAGAGAAAAGTACAAATATACGGGCATAGTTTAATCTGTGGTCTTTCATCGCGTGTAATGAAGTCCCACAGTTACAGATGCAGTTTACACAGTAAAGCGTTAGGACGGAAACACTGCACGCCTTGCGCGTAGGAGCGATGAGGCGCTAGGCGTGCTTGTTAGTGTCGCCCGTATCGCTCCCTCGCTTCTTGACCCTGGACTCGTAACAGATCTGGATTTCAAAGCGAGCGAGCGACCGCAGTAATGGTGGCTTTCCAGCGTAAAGTCACTGCAATGACCGCGAATAACTTGCACCCAACCTAACAACGCGATGGTCAAACCGGTTACGGAGAAGGGGGGTGGGGGGGGGGGTGTTATTTCCCTTACTCACCTGACGTTCAGCCGCTCCACACGTCCTCGCGCGCTACGCAGCACACCTCTATCTGGAAACAACCCAAGTCAATATTATAATTAATTAATGGAAGTAATGGTTAAACTGTTTACATGAAAACAGCTGTATCTCCCTATTCACCTCGTGTGTGTGGCTGTCTCGCCAACCCCTTCCCCCCTCCCCCTCCAATACAGTCACACTGTCTTTCATCCCTTGGAAAGCAATAATTACACAGATTATAGGCTGTCCACGGTAAAGTGAGCACTTTGTAAGGCTCTGCTAAATTAATCCTTTCAGCCAATTTCTGTCTTGCCACCAATTTTTAATATAAATATTGGCATGTGGCTAATAAACACAATGTGTTCATTTCATCACTCTGGGGCTGTAATAAAATAATTTATCGATGCCTGTTGAGGGGGCCTAAAAAAAAGTGCTCACTTTACCGTGAACAGCCTATACAATCATAATTAGTACATACACACACACATAACTTTTAACACTTATCTTCTAGCATATTAGGTCAAACCTTATAGGCCTACTTTGGCAAATGTGTTTACCACAATACTGCCAGAACTATTGATATGGCGAAAGGAAAGCCAACATTCACCGTAAGAATATAAATTACTCAAATACAAACTGCAGCCAATTAACTGACCACTTTTATAATCTTTGACACACAGTACCGCGTATGTTTGAGTGTCAGTGTGGACTGGAATACAGCAATGTTGGCAACGAACAAGGTAAGTCATTCTATGTCATAATACCATGCATATATTATAGCCCACTATTTCAATTAGCAGCGATTGAAATCCGTTTGACAAGGAAATTTTAGTTTTTACATGCAGCGAATAATTCGGAAGAAAGAACATACTAAAAGTGTTAAAGGAAGTCTGCAGTCAACTGCGATTATAGGCTGTTCACGGTAAAGTGAGCACTTTTGAAGCCTTTGTTGCTTTTCCCTTTCAGCCATATTTCATTCTTTAACCGCGTTTTTAAATATACGACGACGTCTAAGTAATATACGCAGTGTGAATATTTCACAGCACCCGGAAGTTAACGTTTAAGGCTAATACAAAATATATTTATTGACTCTTATTCCAAATGAGAATGCTTTCAAAAGTGGCCACTTTACTGTGAACAGCCTATACCAAGCAAGATTCACTTTGGTATTTTTTTTGAAATCATAGCTATTACTTGCAACAACTTCCATCTAAATTTATGTGATAGCTAACTTAATCAAAAAACGGTAAGTTATTTATAGTTTGCATGCGTATGTTCTCTATGTTAAATTTAAGATTAACTGGAGTACACATTCCGTGCATCAAACTGAAGGATCGTCAACAAAATGGGAACAAGTGTTTACACTGAAGTGATAATCGGCTGTATTTATCTAATATATAATAACCAGCAAATCTGGCAGTCTCTAAAGTATGCCAACATGTTTTTAAAACATTCCATTTCTGTGTATGATGCAACTTCACATTTCACACCAAAATTTTAAGCCGACTAAAGAAAGGCGCTTCCAATATACTTTATATTTACAAGAGCACGGAACACAAGAAAATATGTTCTGGTGAGTAGAACTGTATATATCTGACTACACATTACGTCTAAAATACTATAACTTGTCAGGTGGAGCTATTCAACCAACAGAAGCTGCCGAAAGAATGGATTCAATGCCGAAAAATTCAAATCTGGACAGTTGACTTCTCGGTGAACATTGGCACAGAGCCACTACTATGTTATCCGCGTTTAAATTTTTTCCTCTAAAAAAAAAAACACACAAAAGCGCCCGCTTGCCTAGCGTGTGCACTACGCAGCAACATGTCTCAAATTTCCTTTTTAAGAAGCTGCCAAACGTAATGGCAATCTTGGGAAATACGCAAACATGTTATAAATCTCCACAGTACTGCTTGCTCAATTTTTTAGTATTGAAAACATCATTACAGTAAAGCTCTTACCGTAACACCCCCCCCCCCCCCCGCCACCCCTCCCCCACAACAAAAAAGTAGGGCAGTGAAATCTGAACAAAGATTATTCATGACAAACGTGTAAGCAGCTACACCAAATGTTGAGGAAACAGTAAAAGGTAGCCATTTTTGTCGACTATAAACTTTTTTGAATAAATACAAGTAAAATTTAAATGTTTCCTACAGTTGGGCCGTAAAAACAAAACTATACAATGTAAACGAGATAATTTACACACACCAGCATTATAAAAATTCTATACAGTTTCCAATGGGAATAACTTCAATCCATTCATGTAACATGCAGTTGAAATAAAAAGGTTTAGAAAAAAAAAACACATTTCTTTCCTAACTAGGAGCCGAAAGTTTTTTTAATACAAGTAAATAACTATGTTTACAACAATGATGGATATCAAACATATTAAATTAATATTATATCTCCATAGTTTGATTAACATAAAGTACACAGTGCTAACTTGTTAAAATAAAAGGTACCCTTATAATTACACATAAACTGTCGAGATATTTGTATTAATACACGCTTAGTATTACAAAAATTATCTCGGCAACTAGTCCAAAAAAAAAATTAGAAGTACAAATATTTCTTTTCTGTGCAGTTGGCAGTTTTATCAAATATAGTAGAAGGACAATATGGGCGAGTAGCCGAAAAAAACGCGAGACACCGATGCCAGCGCTCCTAGCGGTTTGTTTTGCCCGTACGATAATAAGCTGTGCATTGAATGGGCAGTTTTGAGTATTTTAGATGCGTTTTAACTAAAATTTTTTGGCTTGAGTGGTTATTTATTATGGCAGGAAAGATTTGTGTAGTTTTTGGCTGCAATAATTACAACGTTGCGAACTACAGCAAGTCCTTATTAAGATTTTCAAAGGCTGCCAGTCGATAAGTACACGAGCTGTAGTGGATAACATTTTCCATTCGTGTATTTATTGCAAATTTCATTCACACAAACCTTAATTTACTTAAATACTGTTTTGTTGTTCCCTAGGTGCAAGCAATGGTTTCAGAAATGCAAGAGCAGACCTGGATGTATTGAAGAAAAAAGGGACTGATGGTTTATACCTACACGAGAATAGTGTGTTCCAACCTTTTCAGAAAAGAGGATTTTCGCAACCCAAATTTTCTTCCACAAGACCAAGAACGAAATCACTTGAGTGTCGTAGCTGCTATTTATAATCTAGTACAGTGAGGGGCCTTGAGAAGTTTTATAGCCCTTAACCTGAAATGCGCAGGTTTGTTTTTATTGGAACGACACCTTCGAAAAATAAAAGTAAACAATGTTTACAAATTCCACATTCGTCTATTAAACTGGCTGAAGTCTCTTGTTAACAAACTAAACAAGTTTAGCAAGTTTAGTTTAGCAAGTTGAGATAGGGATAAAATTGATTGTGTCAAAATAGTGTTTTCATATTTGTGATTGCTCGTAAAATGTTTACATATTAGACAAACATTATGCACTAAGCCAGAGTCCCAGCGTCAGTAGGGTAATAAATACCCAAAACAATGATTCAAGGCGCGCCGGCAATTTATTTTAGGTGGTAACGCATCAGCGAAACTGGGAGTTTCCCCATAAATGGTTGCCATGTATAGCCTATTTGCACTGAGAAATAATGTATGTGTGTTTTGCAATTTAACATATTTCTGTACTATTTGTAATTTTACTGTAATATTGTCTCATGAAAACATGTTTAATTTTAAAAGGATTGAACTGAACATTAGGCACCGTACCTAAATTGACAATGTTACCAATACAATTTAGAAATACGATAGTGGGGAGGGCTATGAACTTGAGGGAAATTGAGGGCAAAAGCTTATAATGAAAATGTACATGTTTTGTATTTTTTTACCCCTTAATTTCCCTGATCTTCATAGCCCTCCACACTATTGTATTTGTAGCTTGTATTGATAATATTGTCTATTTAGTTAATGTTTGGTTAAGATTTTTTTTTTTTTTGCAATTTAATGTATTTTCATAAATAAATATTACATTACGTACATATTTTTCACCTATTTTACCCCACAATTTCCCTTATCTTCATAGTCGTCCCCACTATCGTTTTTGGGATTTCTTTTAGTCAAATGTTGATGCCCCTAGTAAATTGGTATTCTGTGTAATTAGTAGAGTGAATTTATACCATTTTCTGAGATTATTTTTTAAAAGCCCCCATTTTATAAATTGCCCAGTTTTCAGCATATTTATTTTGTTTATGTACATGTCCGTATTGTTTATATACTTTTTCAGTGTATTTTAATACTTTGGAATGCTATTGTTTACATTTGGGAAACTATGCATTTAAATATTAATTTGTATGTTATTTGGGTTGTGTTTGCACCAACTACCAAATATTTTCGATGATTTATTGAAGAAACAACAGAATGAAAACCGTAATAGTTTCCTTTCTAGGTAGTCGCTTAGCCTTTACACACCCTAAGGTCTACATATCATTACTGTTTTCCTGTGAAAATATTTTAATTTCTCTACAGACTGAGTTTGCGAGTAATTTTAATTTGAATGAGTGGAGAGTTGTTGAGTACAGCTTTCGGTGGGGAGAATAATTCTTTTCCAGCCGGTGTATCAAAGTTCATTCTGTATGCTAAACACCATGTACTGACACCACACACCAGACACTTTAATTGTAGCAGTGGAGATGTCATCAGGTTGTCTACAGTTGGCAAGACAGTGTATATATTGCAGAGTGTGAACCAGCTGTCGAGTGAGCGTTACCGTCAAAACCAATCAAAAGTAGTACAAACATTCCCCCCTCCTCCTCATACTCACATTTGTTTACACAACTGTGTACAAAACCTTCAAACTATAATATTTCACTCCTGAGAGTCATCATTACATTTAAGTGATATTTATTATAAATTTCTTACAAATAAATAAAGGATTTTTTTAGTTTTATTTCCTCTTCTTTACTCCCTGAAGTACTTAGTAATTTAACTTTGTGCGTATACCTATACGTATATCTATTTACAGAGTTTTGTTTGCGGTGATCACAGTATTGGAGAAAGTATTTGCAAATTGCATTAGAATAACAAGTGCTATGAATTTGAACAGAAAGTACCTTAAATTCATGACTAAAGTACGTTATGTTCAGTTCAGCTGCTTTTGAATTCTGCAACATGATTTCTAGTCTTATTGCCATGAAGCATATGGAAATCTGTGGTAAAATTCAGGTTGGTTATTAGAAGTGATTTTTTCATGATGATATAATGTTATAAAAATTTGGAAATAAGCTTTGTTTTTTTAAGTGAATTACAAAATTAAATGTGCTTAATGCATGAAAAACTTTAGAGGTGAAGTTAACTGAATGGCTTGAGTACATATGTTAGTATGTATTATCAAATATTTTGACCAATTGCATTTTCATCTTAGCGCCAGCCGTACTGCATAAATTTAATTAGCAAATGGTGGGAAATGATTGATCAAAATGTTTAAAATTGTCATCTAGTTATGTTCTGAAATACTCTCGTTAATACAGTAGACCTTATTTATAATTTTTGTGGAATTTAAATTATTTATCTCATCTATAATCTCTCAAATGCCACTTAAGTGGCATGATATCAGAGGCGATTATACATTTTCATACTTGGTATAGACGTACCATTGTGTTGTTGAAAGCTGTAAGCATTTTGCAGTCATTGTTGCTGCTTCCTCCATGGATTATATACAGTAGCCAAGAGAATGGATATCTTAAGTAGGAAGTTGTGTTCCAATGCATGTATGTACTATATGAACGCATCATGTGTGGTGGTCAAAGTAATGATCAAACTTAATAGTTCCACGAAATTTAATTGGGTACTCTTCACAGGCACTGGCATGGTATTTTAAGAGGCAACGTGACCTGAATTAGTCAAGTAAAATAATGACGCATTTGATATTTTACTATGGAACGATAATTACTAAAATCCTAAGTTACCAAATCGCAACTACTTCTGAACAAGTGACTTAATAGCATCCAAACTGAACACTACTGCATGTTAAAATAATATTGTACTAAATGGTACTTATGAACACAGTCTCACTATGTGTGGTGTGTTAGGCTGTCTCTTGTTTCTTTTTACATAAATACGTACAAATAAAAAATTTTAAAAGGAGTGTGGTGAGCAGTTTATCATAATTTATAAAAACCTGCTAAATGATAAAGTGATCAATTAGTGTCTATGAAACCTGCATTTGGAAATTAGCGGGAGGAGGAGGCGATATACTTGTCCCTTCTGTACGGTTACAAATTGGACTATACACGCCATTTAGATTAAAATTTCCCCCAATCCCGAGTTGCTCTGTACTACAAAGATACTTTCTTTTGTTGTTGAACAGGCAGTAGATATCACGAAGCTACAGGATAGTCCTTTGAGTATAAATTTTTTTTACAGGCCCCAAAATTTCAAAACTGGTTCAATCAGATTATGAAGAAGTGACAGAGGTTTCAAATGTTTGTTACTTATGGGTGAAGTATGGTTGCCAGTGGGTTAACCATAGTTGCCTCTGTTTTACTTGAGGCAGTGTAGTTGTGGCATAACTGCACGACAAAACTGATTTATATGTGTAAAGGTGGATTCGCAACCATCCATCTCACCCGTCAGGTGGTCACATGATCTTCGACCAATCGCAGGGCAACGTTTTTTTCTCCGTCAAACTTTAACTTTCGACGGACCGACGGATGGACCACCTCCTTCCGACGAGATTCTGTAGAAACGAATACGCATTTTGAAATAAAATGCAACGCGCTGGATGTCTTTATTTATTTTGGTGGTAAATTCAGGAAATTTAAACTTAAACAATAATTTAGTATACATTTTTATCACGTAAAAATTTATTTCCTCAAAATGTTTCTCTCTTGAAAATGTATTTCCAACCGAAATATACTTTCTACGAAAGAAGAAAGCAGAATAAAAACCATATCTGTTAGGAATAGAAATTTGTGAACTATTTATTTTGTTGCTAATTTAATGATAAAATCTTCAAAAGCAGTAAGTTAATATTTAGGCAACTTATTTTGTTGCTGGGTTAATCTTAAATATCTAAAAGATATTACTGCTTATAGAGCTAATAAAAGCCACAGTGTTAAATCACTAACTGTAGTAGAGCTATTTAAATTAATATTTCGTTCATAAAACACAGATAAGTTATGGAGATTTTTCTGTCCAAAAATTTTTTTTGGTTATATTCATTCCCGATTTTTTTTTGCAGAAAAATAAGTTTGGTGACAGCTCCATTCTCAAGAATGTATTGAATAAATGCAGTCGGTTATGTATCTGAAAAAATAAATACCGTTTAGAATTTCATTCTGTTACTTATAATTTATTAACATTTGTCCTTTGTAACTTGCAACATCTAAGTCTGTGCCCAGTAACATGATTCTGTTACAACTGATTGTCCTTGTTTCAAGTGACAGTATTTATGCCTTAAACGGATTTTTAAGTACGGCATAGTAATATGAATAAGCAACTATTAAATTAAATTCGGCAAAACAACACGTTTTAATACTACGAGACAACTGCACTTAAATCGCGCATGTCGAGCCATGTAAATTTGAATTTCCCAGATATTCATCAGCACAAGCCGCTAGGAGCGCTGTTGTAGCGTGTCTCGCATGTTGAGAATGTTAAAACGCCTCAGTTCCCCATCTTGTCCTTCTACCAGAAATCTAACCTAAAGCTAGGCCAGGTTCAGATTTAAAGGAATACGCTGGGGAAACAGACAATGCGAATGTCGTCGGTGCAAACGGAATGCACGCATGCACGCTCGTCTGGCTTTTATATCCACAGCGCGTGGTGACACCCCCCCCCCCCCCGCCTTTCCACAAAACCCATTTTCTTTAACAGCTCCGGATCTGCTGGCTAAAGGTCAACGGGTTGCGCTCTGGTGAAACAACACTCGCCGTGGATCGAACCAACTGCGGGTCCAAGTACGTGTTCGAAGAAAGGTTGAAGGGCGCTTAAAGGGGGAGGGGGTGCAGACGAAGAATGGGCACAAAGGGTCTGGTTCATAGGGGGGGGGGGCAGGCGAAGAATGGGCACAAAGGGACTTGGTCAGTTGTGTGCGCGCGCGAGTGCTGTCAAAGGAGAGCGTCCCTGGTGTATTATTACAACCAGACGCGTCTCGCAAATACGTACCACTGCGATCAAAAGCTGTAAAATAAATAAATAAAAGGCCACCCAGACACGAAAACGGGGAAGAAACTCTGTGTGCTCGCACTGATGTGTACAGTGACATGTTTGGTTAACACACACTTTTTTTTTTACCGGTCATCGTCAAGTCAATTACAGACTTGGGTCAGTTAAATTGCTTGGGATCCTTTCCTCACTTTGCACACGGGATATTTATCAACCCCTTTCGTTCGTCCTTCGAACATTAATTATCTCGCATAAGCAGCGACTGGAGAAATTACCCCTATTTACCGACGGAAAGAGTTGCGGAAGGAAAATTCAAGGATTATGAATTTTCTTAATAGTTTATCTGTCACCAACTAATAAAAAAAATTAATTATATTCTTTGTTTCTAATAGCTGGAATATTTGAAAACCAGCAAAAAAATACTTTCATAGATTAAGATGTGTAACAACAAACGGCAGCATACGCCAAGGATTGTCTAGAATGCATTAATCTCAACAATATATGAGTAGAATATAAAATGGAAGTCTGTAACAAGGTGGGGACGCGGAGCGGAGCTGTCCATGATCTGGCACTCCGGTCGCCCGGCGGCCATTTTCCCCTCAAAATTTCCCGTTATCCCCTCAAAATCGATTAAATTTCCCTCACCCTTTATTTCCTTAAAATATCCCTTTTTCCCTTCAAAGCTTCAATTTTCCTCTCAAAAAAGCACCGATCCTCCCATTTGCAATAACGATTCCCCAAAAGGCACTTTTTGATTCATTGGAAGAATTTGGGAGGATTTTTTTTTCGAGGGCAGAGCAGTGGCGGCCATATTGTTTATATAGGCACAGGGTATGCCAATTCGATACACAGGGTCCAGGGCCCGGAGTCAAAGTTGACCATCAGCCATCTTGGCTCTTTCAGCCATCTTGTCCGCCATGTTGAATGTAGGTGACATTGACCTTTGCCTCTATGACCGTGACCTCGGATGACTTTGAAAACAAAAACTCTAGAAGAGATTGAAAAATGGAATAAGTTCATGAGTCAGCAAGCGTATTACATTACTGAATACTACCGCCATCTTGGAACCAGGTTACCTCGATCCAGCGACCTTTGACATTGAATCACTTTCGCTTGTGACTCATGCCTACATCTGAAAAGGAGGGGAGGGGATGAGAAAAGAGGCGGTAACTTGGCTCGTATCTGACAGATCACCCGCAGACATTCCGCAAGACCTGACGGAAATATCACGTATTGGTTTTCTTTCTGAAAGGAGTACGGACACAGCTTGGATACTACTTTTAAATAAAGTTCAAACTATAAATGACTACCGAAAACTATAAATAGGCCTACCAAATCTTCAAAACATCCGTGCAAGCTTTAATGCTGTTACGGATTATAGAAGGCAGAACAATTCCGTTTATCAAAATGTTAAACCCTCCTGCGAACGTATTTTTCGGTGATGTCGGACTGCCTCAGACAGGTAGTCTCACTGCTACTATGACAATTTATTAAGATATGAAAACCCTCCAAATCTAATGTAACGCGGACTAAGGCGAAATATAACAGACTTATTTCTTTCGATCATGGTCTGTGCAATGCAGTGTGCAAACGGATCAGAGTGAAAGGACGTTTGTGCAGTGTTTGCCAAGTTTTGGGAGGAACGAACAAAATGCTAAACAAACTATTAGAAATAAGTTCAATTATAAATTCCATATACTGTTATTAAACATGTTTAATACTGTAGGTTTATGTAATTAATTAAAATAATACAATTCCTCGGCAAAATACTCGATTCGTGTACTTGTACAGTTGTACTTCACAAAAAGTGTGAAGTCTTTGTTACATGTTTTAATTTCACTGCACATATTCTCAGGCATCCGTGAAACACGGAGAGATTACAAAAACTTCCACGCCACGTTGACACACCTCCTCCACCAATCCGAACGACGAACCTTAACGCGAAAATACGTCGGATTTGTTTACACTACACCAGCTACACCTCCACGAAAGCTAATGCAGTTTGTGCTGCACAAAGTGCCCTGACAATCTGCACAATCTACGAGAAACGCTGCGCTAAATGGTTGTGACGGCACATCCGATTGGGAGAAAAAACTGTGCTGTGCAGCCTTGTGCAGATTTGCGAGTTTCTGCGTCTGGTGCAGTTGACGAAAACAAACTTGGTGATAATGTGTGTCGACTGGTTTCAACAGTTGCACAGAAAGGGCGAACGAGCTGAACTAGTGCAGCGGTATTCGAAAGTGGGATTACTACGAAGGCGCAAGTGCTGTGATCGACGGAGAGCATGCGCAAACATTGCTGTGTACAGTTGAAGTATTTGCGGAGCGAAAAGTTAGGCCTGCAAGTAAATCGCGGCCTTGTAGAGTATTGGGGTGCTCCCAAGCGAACACTTTTTCCATGCACATATTAACAAAGGTGGGGGGTGGGTACAGTAGCAATGAGTTGAGAGCTTTCGATTGGCGCTCAACATCTTCGCCTCGGGCGCCATTGAGGGTTAAGGCCATGATACTTCATTTCTACAGCTTTTGAGAGAGTTAATTTTTTGTACCCAAACGGGAGCCGATATTTTAAAATCCTCTTACAATTTTGTTACAGATTATTTTTATTATGTAGTCTAATCTTTCCAACACAAAAAATGCATACTTTTATCCAATTAATTAATTAACGAAAATTTTGTTTATTTAATAATTAGTTAAAATTATACCGTTTTTTTGTTGAAAAAATTAGACTACATAATAAAAACAATTTGCAACAAAATTGTAAGAACATTTTACAATATCGTCTCCCGTTTGGGTACAAAAATTAATTCTCGCAAAAGCTGTAGAAATGAAGGATCGTTGCCTTAAGTGAGGTAAAGGTGGAGCAGAGAAGGAATTCAGGGCGAGAGAAACGGGAACATCCAGGCAAAACACGCTGGCCAACGGCAGCCAACGATGTGTTTCCCACATGCAAGAATCCGAGCGATAACTCCACTAGGAATCGTATCTGGTTCGCCTTGGTGTGAAGCGAGTAGAGTAGCAGAGTAGCAATGGACGACCGGTTAGATTTAAGTATATTTTTAGTCTATAATATATTTGCCGTGTAGTACCCAGCTGTTAATAAAGTAATTTAAATCCTCCGCTGATGACACATGAATAGTTACTTTACTGTAGAAATGTTCTATGCTAATTCGTTCGGGACTGAATGTAATAATTTTATCATCCCAGGGATGATAAATTTTATAAAGGCTGTTCACGGTAAAGTGAGCACTTAAAATCAACATTTGAAAAATATCACTGTCTGTAAACTGCATATAGAGTATCTGCTATACACACTGGCATGCAGGCTATAGGCTATTCACGGTAAAGTGAGCACTTTTCAAAGCCGTCTCATTTGTAATTAGTCAATAAATATATTCTATTTTAGCCTTAGATGGTAACTCCCAAGTGCTGTGGAATATACACACTATGTTTATTACTTACGTGGCAATTTTTTTTTAAAGGTAGTTAAAGGATAAGAAATAACTGAAAGGTAAAAGTAACAAGGGCCTCAAAAGTGTTCACTTTACCGGTAACAGCATATAACGTCTGAAATTGCATATTTCAAAAAGAGTAAAATTTACTTATTATACCAATCTACGAGATTTTCCTTTCGAATACTCTGAAAATATGTGATTACGTATAAATCGTGTACTATTCTTTCAGAAAGCATTGATAATACGGCTGTACTCTGCACGATGAATCGGTGAAATGTCCAGCAAAGGTATGAAGTCAATCTTGTTACAGGGAAAATGCAGTGCCTGCTCCATTTGGAAGCTGAATGGCTTTACACTGAACCGTACCGAGCAGCCAGTCATCGTAAAGAGGCAGGCAGAAAAACTACTTAAAGTATTACTTGAGGTAAGGAAATTTTTGATGCGCAAGTGTCTTGCGGTATGACGATACGAATCGAAATAAATATGACAAAAACTTCAAAACCGAGAAAAATGCGTGTCTAAGCATGGGATGCGAGTGAAGTATAAACGTGCGAATAAAGCAAAGAAGTTCCCGAGTGCCGATAATTAAGCTTTCAAAATGTTCCTTTCTTTAAATAAATAATTTGAAACCACAGTAGTGTTCTCGGAATTTCGATACATTTCTGTCATATTACTAGTGTTACCAAATAATCATACGAAGTCAACAGCTAAGGCCTTCCTGGACTGGTGGCGAGGGAGTGCCTTTAAGGAATATTGATTGCTGTAGTCTTGGATTTATAATGTTTTTATTAAAAATTAATATTTCAAGGTAAATACCTAAAGATTTACGTATCAGAGCATAAGTAATTTTCCCCAAACTTCATTTTTTTTAGTTAGTTTTGAAGATGTAAGGAAGATATAATATTGTGGAGAATACTACATAAATAATGCTGACAAACAATAACGATCTGAAAAAAAAATGGTCTTAGCAATACCGCATTCCTGGCCGATAAAAAAAAGATGTAACGTATGAACTTTATACTGCAAGACTGTGGAAATAAATTCCATAAACCCCTACAGACATGCCGTGACGCGAAAGTGTGTTCGAAACAAGAATGGTGCAACAAACCAATTCGGATCACACTAAAGCTATGCAATATTATGTTTATTAATAATCATAAAATCATAAGTAGTTCGTGTAGCAATAGGTGTTACATTATTTGGAATTTTCTCAAAGCTGCGACACTTAGTTTTTAAATTGTGTTCCTGTTTCCCTGTCTAACTGATTCCGATTACTTCGATAGGACAAAGAAAAGTACGGTGTTACTTTACAGCTCAGCCCCCCGAGCTTTAAAAAGGTTCCATTTGTATTTGCACTTACTTAATTTGAGTAAGCTGCTGTTACAACGGTCACTTTGTGACCCGAGACTTATTTTTACACTGCTACGTATATGTTAGGAATTGTAAACATATATAGTATTTATGTAAAAATAACCGAGTATTTCAAGTACAGCTTGGTGATATTATCTATTGAACTGATAGCTCTGCTCCCTTTGTCGTCTATGTAGTTGTTTTCTCTACGTTTTACTGCCTGTAAAATTATGTAGCTACCCGTGATGTATTGTTAAAATATTTTACGGGCGAATTATATTTTATGCATAAACGTCGGAGGACATTATATATATATACATTCATTTACATTATATATATAATTATACACACAGTATCTATATGTACACATGCAAACATGTGCGCAGACTCGTGCAGGCAATTACCGGAGTCCTGGCGAGAACAAACAATAATGTCTATCTTATTTCATATGCGTAGGCCAAGCAGTATCTTAGTCTAATCGACTAGAAATGGTGAACGTTCACATAAAGTAACTGCGTAAGCAACTTCGCGGGAGTGGATTGGATACTTACATTAGAGAGAAACAGCTGTGCAGACGGTCAGGATCGAACCTACGACCTTTCGAACGGAAGTCGGACACGTTACCTCACGACTAAACGTGGCGGGAATACAAGAGTACTCAAGTACACAGACACGAAATAACGAGCATGTTTCTTAGATCGTGAGCGTGCCTCTTCTCTGATTGGTTGCGCGAGGCTCTGGGAACGGGTTTAGTGTCTGATTGGCTACTGCATGCTGCGAAAGGTTCCCTATTGGCTGGGCTGCTGGCAAGTAGGTAACCAGGCACTCTGATGTCGCAACTTGTTGCCGGTCAGTGACGTCATTTTGCTGGCGTGCGAGGCTAAAGATCGCAATACAAGCGGCTGTTTCACCTCTGTATTCTTACGTGTTCTGTGGTGGGGCAAAAACCAGCTACACGCACAAGACTTCGAGTATCTCATATACACAAATGTGACGCGTTCTCTGAACAGGTACCTTAGGGTGAAAACTGTTTCAGGAGGTTCAAAAAATAGTTGAATATGCGAAAATGATCGTTATCGAGATATGAACGGAACATGATGAGAGTATAAACGTTACAAGGGTGCGACTTGTGCTATTTGTGTAGACAATTCTACAAGGAATTCAATGAAACAAAACCCAAAAATTGTTTACACCCTAAGGTACCTTTTCTGAAAACGCATTAGAATAATTTTTGGGAACGCTATATCCTATATTAGAGATTCCAATCGTCAATACACGACTGGTACAGTTGTTAGGTCATATGAGACAAAGCAATCAATAGTTGACAATAGAAAAGCAAGTGAAAGATTACTGTCTGCAGCCATAATTTACGTTTTCTGGTTCACAGATTACTTATGGCCTTTTTAGCTCAAATTTTATGGTCATTTTAGAATTTTTATATATATATATATATATATATATATATATATATATATATATATATATAACGTTATTTTTCAAATCTTACCTTAATTTTGTTACCATTTTTTTTTTTTTTTTTCGAAAAATAAAATCACTACTTCTTTAACAAAAATATTAAGCAAATTCATTTCAATAAAGAATTGAACTGAATAGTAACCAAATTTAGTCACATGTGGAGAGGGTAATCTCAATTACCGCGTGTATCAAGCTCCACAGTCGACTTACGATTTTTTCCGTTTACTGCTTACTCATACCTAGTACTCTTTTGTTACTACGAGTAAAAATTGGCACTTCTTTCGCGCCACAGAAATTTTATTACTATACCTGATAAAAAATGCAGTAGGCGATTAGGGCCTAAAATCCATTTAGGGTTACCTCAGACTTTTCTGAAGCCCTGCTAAAGTTCTACTTGTAGGATAATCCTCCGCCTCATACAAACCAAGTTTAAATAAGTCTAGAAAATCACACCAGAGGAAAACACACCGAATTCGTGCGCACTCAGTGTAACAGTATTTTGTATAAGAACTATTTATCACTATGCGCTACCAACACACATGTTTTCCCACTGCTTTTATTCCTATTATTTTTAATGAAGCATTATAATTTATTGATAAAATATGAACATCATTTCATTTTAACAGAAAAAATGGAACTTTTATGAACGCAAGTATAAAACGCTTGTGATATATGGCGTTTTTAGGAAATTACTGAACACATTTCACGTGGGGTGATTTTCCAAAGGTCTGATTTAAAAATCGTGAATAAACCGCGAATAGACTATACAAAAAAAACATAAAAAGGACCACACGAGCTCCTATATATACTACTGTTACGTGTTGCTGTTTTGCATCGCTTCCCTTCCTTCGTCCACTCGAGCGAGCGAAGTAGTGTGTGAAGGAAAGTGTGATAATCCGAGGAGTGCGCGGAGATTTACAAAGGAGTGCCGCTGCCGCGATAAGCCTATTGGGACTCGTGCCACCTCCTGTCATTGAAATGATTGAATGTCTTGGGTTATTGTTCTAAAATGTTCTGGTCATCGCCCCCGCCTCTTTCAGCGTGATTCGTGGTGCGCAGAACTTTCTAGACCGGGCCAGCGAAACTTTTTAAGCTGCGACGGGCTTCCGAGCCCGGTAGTCCTAGTTTGGAGAATCGTACAGCCTCGAGAACCACTTTTGCGGAGACAGCGAAACGAGTGTGGCCAGCGAGAGTGGAGTCTGCGGACTGCGAGCGTCGGTGCAGTGGAGGGAGAGAGAGAGAGAGACATACACACACACACACACACACACTTAGGGCCAGACTACTCAACACGATGCGTGCGTGACAGAAATTTTAAATATTGCCAATATACATGACTAAATATGTGTAAATAACGAATGTGAATTAAGTGACTGTAACCAACACAGAAACATTGATAAGGAATTTAATTGGAATGGAGACAAACATTAAATATTGCGCTCACTGCGAATAACAAGAGTAAATAATAGCTGTGAGAATATTCATATCATTATAAATAAAGTAATTCGATTAAGTTCTTTAATTTTGATTAAGAACTAACTCGGATACGCCCCTGGCCTTTTGTAATAATAAACTTCTATTATCAACGAACGTAATGATCCCGCACGGCTATTACGCATGTCATTTATGATTATTATCCACGTGCAACAACTTAGGTCGTCGTTGGCCAATACACATTACAAATATTCCTTGCCCTATTTTCTGCAATGCCATTGTCATTGCTCTGCGCAGTCAGTTTTGCGATGCCACGCGGTGAAAATATCATCGAAAAAAATAAACCAATGGCTGCGGGAGTATTGCACCCGCAAGGGAGTTTAAAATTTATGGGTCAGAAATGGAATTAACTGAGAGAGAGGGGGCAAACACGCCGCGTAAGAAACATACACTCCTGGTTTATTCCTACCGTCTCAATCGCTTAACTTCCCACAGTACTAAACTAGGGTTCCGTCTCATTTGTAACCACCCCCCCCCCTCGTCTTGGTATTAAGGGGGGGGGGGCTCACTACGCCCAATCCTACATGTGTCTAAATACTTTCCCTTTCTGTGGTTAGTCAAATTTGGACTATCACTCTTCTTTAGGCAGGCACCTCGCAGTCCCGAAAAAAAAAAGATATATATATATATAATCTTTCTTTGTAATTTTCTCTATCATAACAATTATTCCCCTCACTACCCCTTGCTTGGCCATGATTGGCCGCTCCATTCAGCCAATCACGTCGCATTCCCGTCCCGGACCTGAATCCGGGGATAGAAAACTTTCCTTGTTTTCCCTTCATAATCAATTCCTTTCTTTAGCCACTAAGTTTTTTAGTTAGTTTTAGTTTTTCCTCGCATCATTGATAAGGTTCTGGACATTTTACTTATTGCAAATTCTTTCATTATTGTTCTTTTTACAGTTTTCCTGATTATACACCAACTCACTTGTGCCGAAGAGTGATTCTACTCGCTGGATGGCCTCATTTAATACTTGTGTCATGTATCTATGTAACTGCTAATCATGTAAATAAACAAACTTATAAATCAATCAATCATGAGCCCCACCTGCGCTCCGTCAACTGGACATGTGAACTTGGCTCCGAGCCAGAGTTGGTCAACAACACACAGTGCCACTACGCGCACAATTAAGTTAGTTTTTATTTTCTCCGTTTAACACTGCGATGTGTGTTGTCGCACATTTCGTACCGCCAAAACAGCGATGGCGTAGCTCCGGGAACGTAGGCGACATGAGTTAATAAAGACCGCTTAGGTCGGAGAGTACGGGAGAGGATCATACAACGTGTTTCTAAAACTCGGGGACAAACTTCGGCAGGATATTCCTAGGGGCAAAAGAAGACAAACGATGTATACAACCAACGAACCGCCATAAAAAGTACGGACAATAAAGAGCGTTGAAAGTGGAGGGAAATATACACTTTATTTGATACCAAATGAAACCGCAGCACATCAACAAGATTTTGTATAGTAATATGTTGACTGTAGTCAACCCACCCCCATTATACACATAACAGGGGTTGTCACTCCATAGCGTGCAATAAAAAGTGTTGTGGTGGAGATATTTAGGCGGTTCTTAAAATCGGGATCTTGCGAGCCGTTGAGGGAGATGTGATGTGAGAATGGAGCAGCGGCGAAATGCAAGGGCAGGGGAAACTGGCGAACCCCGAGAAAACCCCCTACCGGAGTCATCGTCCGGCACGATTCCCATATGCGAACATTCGGGAGCGACCCCGCCAGTAATCGAACCGGGTTCACCTTGGTTGGAGGCGAGCGTTGGGGGTATGCATTATGTGATGGAATGTAATGAAATAACGTGTAATGGAATAACGTGTAATGAAATAACGTGTAATGGAGTGTATTATAGTGGCACGCTGCGGAACGTACTGAAATGAAATAAATGAACTTGCACAATAAAACATTGCGCGAGTAAATAAGTGTGATTATCTCTAATACTATGCGAGGTAGGCAGTTGCACCAAGATGCCATTTGATAGCTATGTGCTGTACTACTTGTTTAATTTTCTGCCCAGAATATGATACACACCCAAATACGATTTATTTCTCTCGCACTGAAATCGCTTCACGGGCTACGACACGTTTACCCGCCAACATATGCGCCGATTCCGACCAGGGAGTATACAAGCAGAGAGTTGGAACGCGAGGGTATAACGAGAGATTCTTATCCGATTCATTTGTTTGCCGAAGCCAGCCAAGTAGTTTCTTGGTACTTCCGAGTTTAGAATACAGAGTAAAATACGCATTATCACTTCGTTATGTTGCCGGTATTGTAGAGACCTCGCCAGCTGTTATTAATTTAATACTGTGATTGGTCTCTGTTATATAGAAAATACTATAGACGCGTCTCATATTCCCAGTTATTTCATATCACAAATACATTTGAGAGAGTACAAACTATATATCACAAATACATTTGAGCGAGTACAAACTATAACCATGAAGGTGAAAAACTACATTACAACGCGTTGCATGCGCATACTCATAAAATGCACGCGACACGAATTAACAGACGTGAATGGCGCTTACACAAAGCAGTCTATGCTACCACCATCAAAATTAAAATATGCAGATCAATCACGAGTTTATACAATAACTAAAGAGAGAAACTGCGGGATTGTTTATTATATATTGTATATTTATACTATGTGAATATAGTATATACTTTGTTTGAATACCTTATTTATTTTAAATGCTAAGTTGCAGGACCGTATAACCTCGACTCGGGTAAGGTTTATTCTATTCAGGTTATAGACTGTTCACGATAAAATGAGCACTTTTGAAAGCCTGCTTAAGATCTACTTGTATGCACGTTGTGTATTCCTCAGTCTTATGTAGAATGAACATTGGCACGGGCCTCCTCCCTTTATTCATCCGTCAGTCAAGCGAAACTGTGGAATTATTAGAAAAGTAATTATACAAAACTGGTCATTTTTACATTTCTGTACATTAAAAAACAGATAGCGAAAGAAATAATCTACATCACAAATGGTTACCTAACACTTTTTATTCGGCGTTAAGGTATGGAACTACTTTCCATTCATAGTTACCAACTTCACTGGGCGAATGTCACTCAGTGGGCCTATTAAAATAGGTACCTATGTGCAGCTAGGAGCAGTGACTTTTTTCCTAAGGTTGATTTCAATAGTGCTCACTTTATCGTGAACAGCCTTTAAAAGTGTTGTATTTATATAATAGAGCCTGTCTTTTAAAAATTAAGTTACAAACAAACACGTTCATCATCGTTGACCACGTGACTTTGACAGATGTGTTCCTTTGAGGTAGGTCAATGCTGGGAATATGCACAGAAGACGAATTAACAGTTTACCTCATATTTTGTCTATGGAGGGAACAAAGCAGGCCGCGAGACATTAGTCCCACAGCGGCAGCAGGTCCAGCACGTGTCAAAACAAGAGAGCTGAAGGAAAGAAAGACAAGGAGGTGTGGAGGAGGAAGAGACACTGGAGGGCGGAGCTAATAACAAAGGGAGTTATTGGAAGCCGGCGGGCAATGTCCAACTCGCGCGCGCACTGAAGAACAAAAGACCACCGCCCGGGTCGTCAAGGACGCACACCGTTGCATGTGCTACGAGGCTGACGGGCGCCCACACGCGGCAACATGAGCGGCAGATGGCCGACGGCGCCAAGCCGCCGCCCGCAGCGGCATTACTAACTCGCTTCACGACCAATTTCCTCTACTTAATAAGACGTCCTCACGTGTACACACGACAAAGGAAATTCACTACGTGACGTGTTCGGCCACAGTTCTCGACTCAGATCGATTCTGGACAAGTAGCCAGACCAGAGGTATTTTTATTTCAATGCGCGGAGTGGGGTGGAAATAGCTGATGAGGCCTCGAGAGCCAATTAGGGTGAAGTGGGTTGAGTATGGAGCAGCGCCGGAACGCACGGGCGAATGAAATGGGATATCTCCGAGGAAATCCGTCTATCCGCGGCCATCGTCCGGCACGTTTCCCACGTTCGCGAAATTCGGGAGCGATTTCGTCGGGAATCGAATTCTGTTCGCCTTGGTGGAAGGCGAGCAACTACTACATCACCACCCCTTGCGCGGAAGAAAATTAACAGTATCTCTCTCGAAATAAAATGTGCCAGTAAATACAAATCTACATTTTTGCTATCCCACTGACAATGCCTTAAGCAAACGACACGAAATAACATACATTAATCCCTAACTGTCCGCCAGGGTTGATTCATACGTGACGCGTATACGATGGATTTCCGTTTGTACAAGTCTTGTAGTTTCCGGTTTTCATAGTGGAATTATCTCCAGTCTGCGTTGGACTTGCGAAACGGCGCACAATTAACTCAACTCCGGAACATACAAAAATATTATAAAAAATTCCCCGCCCGTAAGAAATAGCATACGTTTCTTTAACTTCAACAGTGAACGGTGTATCTTTAAAGACGTCGGGAAAATATTACATAAAGTGGTTAAATGTTTTAACGTCTATTTTGTGCAATCATCGAAGTTTAGTTAAATTACAGTTGTATATTTGCTGCTGAAATCTTCACAATGTTCCCGCAAAGAAACTCTGGATGTATGCCCATTACAACGATGATACTGAAATCGGACGGAAGGATCTGTTATCACAGTACATTTCAGCCTAATGAACTATCTTTTAAAATTCTCCGGGAAGATTTGTGTCCGGTTAACTTCCTTGAGCAAGGCCATTTCAAAATGTTTTAACTATCAAGCTTGTAACTTGCAGTTCGTTAGTTTTTCAGCTCGAACAACGCCAACAGTCAATCGAATTGTACTAATGACAAATGTTAGCTAAAATTACGACATACAAATGTTAAGAAATCCAGTGGGCATAACGTTAATCTTTTACATTAATTTATTAAACGCATTAAATGCTATAATATAAAAACTTGAAAGTAAGACTTTAAAAAAATAATAGATACAATTAACATAGGCACTGTTCCACTTTACGTGAACATTTATCAATATCAATATACCTACAATCCCGGCATATATTTTGAAGGTTTAATCGATATGGCGGTGATTTTACGATTTCGTATTCGGTAAATTTGTAATCTGGTAGCTTAAGCTAGATACGAAATACAAACTAGGCCCCTACCAAATAAACTACGGCAATTTTGTAAATAAAATCTGGTCACAAGACCACTTTATTAATTACATCTGCCAATTCGAGCAAGTGCCTAAGTTTGTTTTATTTCCTTGACCCAGTGTTGTATTCGCAATCTGCTACCGCAATAGCATTTGCTTCCGGTATTTGCAACAACTCTCCCCACATTTCCCAAATATTTGGCATTACCACAGGCAAATTCAAACAGCCGAAAGCAGTAGTTACTCCCTCTGTTTCTACTTTACCATCAAATATATTAATTGCCTGTACCCCCTCCCCACTTCAACACACATGCTACTGGCAATTACGACCCGTGCCGAACGAGATAATGCACAGGCTTGAGTGTGCGATAGCGTTGTGTACTACATAGTCGAGACAAAGGGAAGGTTGGAAACCAGGACGAAGAGGGCGTGGGGATATACAGTATATTCGATGCAAACAATGGTCTATCTATTAACTGCACTGTATGCGGTTTTCACGCATCAATACCAGTGCAGCCACGTCAACTTTTTATCACGACATATGTCGCTTCAGCAAAATTTCCCGCACGCTTTTTCAACGAAAAACCAATTCGCAGCTCTTCGGAAATTCCAACACACAGTTTACCGACACTGAAACAACTACAGCTGCAGCTCATCACAACGAATGCTGCCCCAGTCATCTAAGGCCGTAAAATCCCAACGGCATGTTGAGCATCAAAATGCCAGATTCCGTTTCTGCAAATGCTTAAAGCAGCTTCATTATTATTATTTTTTGCTAAAATCCTATGAAATTTACTTATGATGTAGAAAATTTTGAACTTCAACCTTTATTACTTCAGATGTTTCTGCTATCTAGCAACACTAAAACGAAATTCACATTTTCCTGTATAATCATGGCAAATTATAAAGGAATTAATATATACGCGAATAAATTTTTGTGATACAAGCACACCTGAGGACAACAGAAATTTTACCCATTTTCTATTTAAAATACATTCATTCTAATACGTGAATTTTTCCTAAGTGAAAAAATTACATAAATGGTATCATAAACAGACGCCATTTCAATATTTTGAAGTTCCTATGTAACACATCTTTAACTAGGTTGCGAATCGCGGTGTTGCCTAGACGGCACAGCCTTAAACCAGTTGTGTTTATTCCATAGACGCAAGGTAAGCAATTCTTACTCTATACATATTGGCAAATGTGTGATCCTTTATATTTTTCGCCTTAACTTTGAACTCATTTAATTCTGAGTTCCCCGTTTCCGATTCGAGAAACAAGAGTTTTCGCAACTAGTATTTATTTCCACAAACGGAATCGATGAATCGAACACGCAAGCAACAACACGCCATCGTGTTCCTTCGGCAGGGTAAGCAGTCGTTCTGTTTGTATCCTCCAGTCCTACATTTTGTCCTTGGAAAGTGTATGAAAATGCTTGGGAAAACGGAAGTATTCATATGATTTGTAATATACTCTCTCAATAATATTCAGTTTTTATTATTATTACATTAATTTCGTTTCCGTTTTTATAACTACTGTTAGGTATTATAAAACTGTAAATGAATGTGGAGGGTAGGTAAAGTTGGACGTTACGTTAGTTAGAAGAAATTCCTTACCCTGTAAAAAAAAAAAAACTCGCTACGCGTCACTGTCTTAAACGCAGTACTATAAAAAAAAGCCACAGAGAGAAAAGAAACGTCCCTTATCTAAGCAGACTGGGGTGTGTGAAATTCGGCAATACAGTTAAGATCCTCCAGGCCCGTTCAGCCACAGCCGCAACTCCCAGAGGGTTACTTGCCGATTCAGCTGGAAGCAGCGGAGTGTGTAAAGGGCCGAGTGAGGCGGCAAGTGGCTGGGTCGTCTCGTCGACGACAACCGCCTGTAACCAGCCGCGATAAAGCCGAGAGAGGCCGCTCGTCTCAGGGACGTCGTCGCCCATCCTTGCGACCACTTGATACCGCGCCTTGCGTCATCCTTTCTCCCGGCAGTGGTGCGGGGTTACTGACTGGGCCCTCAGCTAGCCACCCGCCACAACCCAGCGATGTTAAGGCCACGATCCTTCATTTCTACAGCTTTTGCGACAGTAATTTTTTTGTACCCAAACGGGAGCCGATATTGCAAAATCCTCTTACAATTTTGTTACGAATTGTTTTTATTATGTAGTCTAAATTTTTTCAGCACAAAAATCTGAGTGATTTTAACTAATTATTAAATAAATAAAATTTTCGTTAATTAATTAATTGGCTAAAACTATTATACAATTTTTTGCGTTGGAAAAATTAGACAACATAATAAAAACAATTTGCAACTAAAATGTAAGAGAATTTTACAATATTGCTCCCGTTTGGCTACAACAAATTAATTCTCGCAAAAGCTATAGAAATGAAGGATCGTGGCCTTCCTGGTACTGCCCTCACAAAAAACTGGTCCACTAGACGAAAAATTGGTACGCCATGCAACTTCACACGACAATAATAGACAAGCCACTATCTTGTGTAGTCTGGTCAATAGATACAAGTTTCACAACAACATTTTTTTTTTTTTTAACTAAATGCCCAATAACTTAAAGGCATGCAAAAATCTAAACTACTAAAACACAACTTATTTACATTTTAAAAAATGAATGAAAATGTATCTTTTATTCTGCATTTATTAAAAAAATATATATAAACGGTAAGTTAGTAAAAGGGGAAATAATATGCACATCCATTGCATAGGTCAGAAAAACAGTGCAAATACTTCAATTAAATGCAATGAATTAAAATAAAATTAAACTTTTTGGAATACAAAATCAAGATCACCGATGTTCCGGTCTCCCTCTGAACACTCGATTTGTTTATTACAAGACCCTTGAAAGGTGGATTCGTAATGTAAAAACACAATAGAAGTGATGCCGACAGCCCGAGTCCGCGGCGATCCTTGATGCCACGATACGGAACAACCTGCACGAGATGAAACGGAATACTGGATACGCTTATTCATGTTGGGAAATTAAAATCAGTTGTACTTTGCCCCAAGAAACTTTTTTTTGCGAAGTAAGATACTGTACTCAAAATAATTTTGAGTTGATTTCTGTTCCAAGTGATCGCAAATGCTGAAATCTTGATATTTTCGCGTACCAGGACGAAAGTATCATGGTACATGGCGCGGCACCCTGAAAACTTGTACGCCTACCACCACTGCCACAACAACTCCTCGCTGAGAAAATAAATATGGTTGTAAGAACTGTAGCTAAGGTGAGTTATATCCAGGTTAGTAACAAAACGATTTGTTTTATGGGAGAGTTTGGCAGAGGGAGGATTTCTGGCGCTAGGTGCGCAGTGCTCCAAACAGGTCATTTCATTGACATTTTAAGCTACGTGAATATTAAAAGAGAAATATTTTCCTTAGTTACGCAGTTATTTTATATTTGATTTATGATTATTGCAATTATTTTTTTTTTACGTAGAAAAATATACAGAATACCTAGTGGCGGAAAACTTTAGTTGCCAAACTAAAAGCATTGAGTTTCCCAACCTGAGTAGTATAAACCTTACTATAGTCTATTCGCGGTTTCTTCACACTCTTTGATTCAAACCTTTGAAAAATCACCCTATGTATGACGTGTTTAGTTATATACTAAATATGCCATGCATTGCACGTGTTTCGTACATCTGTTAACTTAAAAGTATCCTATTTTTAGTTAAATATAAGTCTTACATATATTTTTATTTATAAATTATAATATATTTCATTTATAATAAATACGAATAAAAACAGATAGAAAACCTGTGTGTTGGTAGCGCCCAGTAAGAAATAATTTCTCATGCAAAACGTCATTTCAGCCACGTGCGCACGAATTTGATGCGTTGTCCTTTGGTGCTATTTTCTAGAATTAGTTAAGCTCAGTTTACACGAGGCGGAGAAATATCCTAGAAGTAGAACTTTTACAGAGCTTCAGAAAAGTGTAAAGTAATAGTGAATGGATTATATCTAGAATGTTAAAATAGTGACAATAGCTATCTGATGAGTTATACTTACCATATAAATATTGTTAACACAGTAATACCGACTTTTTTTTTTTTTTTTTTTTTTTTTTTTCTGTCGGTGGTTGTACATACGGTTACTACAGCAGAGTACTGCGTTCCTACTACTAAACAGATAGTAATACCAATATAACTTAATATTTGGATAGTTCCCACAACAAATAGTATTTGCAATAACTTAACAGAACGTTCTGTTTCCTGTTGTCCTCGAACCCAATTGTAGAACTGTTCAGAACTAGCAACAGAACTTCTTGTTAAGTTATTACAATACTAATTGTAGTGGGAACAATCCAAATATTGTTGAAAATACTGTTGGAGGTGCTATCTGTTTTGTAGTAGGAACACAGTGTTCTGCTGCAGCAACAATACGTACAGTAGCAAATAATCACATACGGTAATACAAAAAACAGTTATGTTGGTATTGCTATCTGTGTTAACGATAATTCGATGGTACATACAATCCATCAGACGGCTGTTCCTATTTAACGGTAGATCACGGCCGTAGAAGACAGGTCTGGTCACTAGCTTGAAAAGTAGACGACCTTAGTGACCCATTTAGTTCATGAACCCAGCCGCAGAGCGCTGCTACCGCAGTAGTGCTGTTTGACATGGCTAGCATAGAGAGGGGAATTGCAATTGTTCCTTAAAATGGGAAAATTACATTCATATCTCTATGGTGTTATCCTTACACTAGCAATGCTAGGCTGCTCACGGTAAAGTGAGCAATTTTTAAGGTCCTTCCAACAGGCATTAACTACTAATAAATATATTTCTTTGCAGATCCAGACATTAACTTTCGTTAGTGGTGAAATGTATACAATGTGTTTATTAGTCTGATGGCAATGTTTATATTAAAAAGTGACAGGAAGATAAAAAACTAATCAAAAGAAAAATTCAGCAGGGTCTTAAAAAGTATTCACTTTACCGTGAATCGCCTATAACAACACTAGTTTGCTTCAAGCGATCTGCGGCTACTGCATGGACTAAATCAGTCAATACGGGGGTCCATTCGCTAACATTGTTAGATAGGCGAGTGTCCAGGCCTGTCTTCAACGGCCGTGGTCTAGATGGTGTATTTTTTTTCTGAGTGTACCCGCAGATGGAACATGGGGTAGAGTGCTCGTACGAGCTGCGTCATAGCCACTCTCCGTGTTACGACACAGCGCTGCTATTATGCTATTAGCGTTATTCATAAACAACGCGGATAGGACTTGAGGTTGGAATACTTGTTTATGCCAGCAACTGCTTCAAGATGTCTGTAAACTTCCCTGAACATGAGTTTTAATGTAGCCACGATATTTTTACAAGAAGCCGGGGGGGGGGGGGGCGTATCAGAGCTCGTGAGAGATGGAGGTCTTAATAATAATAAAAATAAAAAAAACTTTTAATTCTAATTTATGTATAATGCTATACATATTCACACAGATATTATTTACAACATTAAACTATTTTATCTCCACTGTTTACTCTTGTTATTCCCAGTCATGGCAATATTTTACCTCTACGACGATTTTAATTGAAGTTATTTCACTGTCTCTATTTTGGTTACTGTCATTTAACTCACGCTTATTACTTACAAATATCCGATCTGTCTATTTACATCATTCTGTGCCGGTAGCTTGCCAACACATGAAAACAGAATTCCCGTCTCTCCTCCCTGAAGTTGAAAATTTTCCGAAAGCAGAGACCCTCCCTCAACTGTCATAAGTGGGAAAGTGATAGCTGCAACTCGTTATTATCCTTCCTCTATCTTTATTTGGGGGTTGGTTTCTTTTATTAACTTCCCCAAAAAAAATATTACAAAATATTAAGTACAACAGCAAATGACCACAATGGTCACAAAAATACTATAAAAATATTATTTACAAGAACCGCTCAAATTGCAAATGCAAAGCACATTTTTTTTTAAATTTAATACACTACTAAGAATCCCCGTAAAAATGATACCCAACTTATTACGTGAGGTGGGAAAAAACGTTAACTTCCTGAAGGTCGCGTCCAGCCATAGGCAAGCAGCAAGCATTGCCGGCGATGAAAAATCAGCATAAACAAGCTTCGCGTATGTTATGTTTAAGCGGGTGTATATATGGCTTTAATACAGCAATCTGTGCAGAAAAAACACCAATCTGTGCAGAAAAATTAAAGCATTGTTGCTGTAGTTTAAAAAAATTGTTTTACAGAAGAAAAAGTGTCATAAATAGAGGCCTATTTACAGCGATTTTTGCTGACTGGCACACCTTTGTGTTTCAATGACTACATTTTTGAATAGGCAACATAATAGCGACTTTCATTTCTGTCCGAAAAAAAAAAAAAAAAAAAAAAAAAAAGCTCCACACTGAAATATTCTGTAGTGAACAAAACTAGGACAAACACAAAGGTTTAAGATACGGTCCGTATAAAACTGAGGCTCCTTAACGTAATTATGACATAAAAGGCTCCCCATACCAAACAGTGACTGATCGCCTGTAATGGTTCGGCTTGCATTCATATGACATATCTATAAAATTTATTTCATTCTCTTATTAAAAGCAAAGATCGGCCGAGCCCGAGCTGCTCTACCATACACAGCAGTCCAAGGTACAAATTACTTCCGGTATCCGAGGTCTCTTGGGAACTGCAGTGACCATACTTTCAGACTGAAGCACTCTGGTGGAATGGCGGTAGTGCGCCAGTTTAGAAACGATGTGTTATGGGTAATATAGGTACCCCAATTGTCCACATCGTCCACTTTCACATGTCATTTCATTTCCAGACAGCAATGGGAAACCACTGTCCACACTATGCATCTGTTACTCCTTTACAATCCCTCCCGCCCCCTCCCATAAGAGTACGAAAAGAGGGATAAAAGGTTGGTTGGTAATTCTAAACACCCTTCAGATTTACAACTCCTTCATTTAAATCTTCTAATTACTTACAAAAATCGAATGCGTATTACGTGAGAGGAACTGTCTTTGTACTAATGCAGTTCAATGTTAAAATAGATCCATCCCCACAAAAAAAAAAAACCGAATGCCAACATTTCGAGACTAACATCCCACCGTGTACGAATTGGCCAAATGCGACTTCATGGTCACGAAAACTAATTTCGAATGGCTGGCAATATTGTTATAATTGCGTATTTTCTAAAAAAAAAAAAAAAAAAAAAAAAAAAAAAAATTAGCTATCGGCATCAATTAAAACATAATCCTGTGCCTGAAAAATGAAAATCTAAGCTGACAGGAATAACACATACCAACACTACGCAAAATGTTATATAATTCGCTATCTGTAACTTATGTAAAGAATTTTATTTTTAAAATTGCTCTTGGGTAGGTGAATTTATGGGGAATCAGGAAACTAACTGCAAAATTTTAGTGATTGTGGAGATATTAAAGTTGTTAATCGTACACAAATTACGGTAAATATTATATGTCGCAATTATTTCAGTTTGGTCCAGTGGTTTAATTCGTAACTTGCAAAAAAAGCTGTAAAACCTGAAAGGTATCTACCTACCCGGAGGATAAAAATGGCATTACTGTTAACACTTTCTACGTATCTTAACATATTTTGGCAAGTGAATAAATATTACTTTCAAGTGCGCCCCCCCCCCCCCTTCCCGGCTACTAGTACCACGTATATTCAGGTTTCAGGACCTCATATATCTTCATAGGAAAGTATTATGAATTAATCGGTATCTGCTTCTAGCCTGTTTAAGCGCCTGCTCAAGTCCTGAACTATTTCCTCCAGACATGAAATTGGCTTTATTTGAAAATAAAAACTACATTAATATCAATTTTATGACACAGCTATAATGCCAGAGTTATTGCTTCGAAATACCAGGCCGAGGATCGAGCAAATTTAATAGCGGTGGCTATCTGTGATCGGGTTGAGATGACCCTTCGGCACGTTAAGATGCGAGTCGGTATTAATTCCCGTACGAGCGTTGATAGTATGCAGAATTATGTTACCCTGACTATGTCATGCGGGTGAAAGAGGTCGAGGGGTAACCAAAAATTTGCGCCGGCGCATTTTGAAAACTGAATTTGTTGACCTAGTTAGTTATAAATTTCTCAATCGCTAAACTCAGAAGGGCATTTGATGAAGGCTCGGCTTCGCCCCTTTTGCAGAAATTCTTGGTTTTTGCGTCAATTTCGGATTCACAGTAAATACTGACAATGCATAATTATATAACATTTAAATTTTACGAGTCGTTTAATATTTTTGTGCGTAATTTTAATTTCGTGTTATCTGATTGTTGTAAACAGTCGAGAACTTATTAGTAATATATGCAGGATGGGTGAAGACAGACTCACGAAGAAAATCTTCAATATCGTTAATGCATGTAAATTAAAGACCAATTGGATGAAAGAAACACAAGAAGACCCGGAACGACTGAAAATCTCAGAAGAAATTAAGGACAGGAAAAATTCAGAAATATAATTAGAAACAAGAAAATTCAACAAGAACCTAAATAAGAAATTATAGGGAGAAGATGGACAGGGGAAAGGAATAAAAAACAGTGAATTAATGAAGAGGTTTTGGGAAGAAAGGATAAGCGAAAAAGGAAGTGAAGGAGTGATTGGCTCAAGTTCACATGCTCTCCTAAAGGGAAGTAATCGGAAATAATAATAATATATATTCGTCATTTTATTTTTACAAGCACATGACGGCAAAATTACGCACAGAAATACTAAACAACTCGTAAAATGTAAATCTTCTATAATCTTACATAGTCATTAATTAATATGATTCCAAATTTGTGAATCGAAAATGAAGAATTTCTCCAAAAGGGGTTAAGCCAAGCCTTAAACTGCCCTGTCAGGGTAGATAGCACATAATTTTCCACTGTCATAAAAATGACAATGTTTTATTATATTGTTTATGGACAAACGTTTGGCTCACCATTTTTTTACGCACAGTGAAAGGCATCATTTGAGACATTGCGTTATTTTTGCTTCGTTTTTATTAACACTCATTCGTTCTGCGCATTATGCAGTAGCATCTGTCTGAAAATTGTCCTGTTAGGAATGCGCAGACTTCATTCAAACCCGTCTGGCGGTAAAATGCGCAGGGCTAGTGAAACAACCGTTAAGTTTTCATTACGGAGTGAGCTAACAGAATTGGACGGCTGCGAGATCTCGAGAACCGATGAGGACGAAGGGAGGCGAGTATGGAGCAGCGCCGGAATGAAAGAACGGGGGGAAACGGGAGATCCCGCAGAAAACTCTTCGACCAGCGGCATCGCCCTGTGCACGATTCCCACGCTGCCGACTAGTGATCACCAGAGTCCCGAAGGGTATAGTCACTCGGTTGGGGGGGGGGGGGGGAATTGGTACAAGTAACAACTTGGCGTCAGTGCTGTATATCTCGACATTTAGTTACCCTATTACGAGTACACATGATACGAGGATCCATGTGTCGCCCGGGCATCAAACCCCCTGAACCCACGCCAGCAGGCAAGCACCGTCGCAACTGTCGGACTCCCAACTCGACAACAGACTGCCAAGCGGTGGAATTGCACTGCGACACGTCGTGTTACAGCTCTATACTCGGTGCAATGTACATTAACTTGTACAAGGTAATCTTTCGCATATTTTGTTCTGAAGTGTACGCGTGTCCACGTGTGTACTGGCAACTAAAGGCCACGGTAAACTGAGAACTTTCATAAGTCCTGCTTAGAATTTAGCTACTTGTATGCGTATTGTGTATTTTCCCACCACATGTAAAAATTAGCGTTGGTACGGGCCTTGTCACTTCAGTCATGCGTCGGCCAAGTAAAACTGCGAAATTGAAATTATGATAAAAGTAAGTATTTCACGAATATTCTAATTTATATGTTTTTGTGAATTAAAAAAAAAAACCTTAAAATTTACACATGCTTAACTAGGACTTTTAATTAAACATAAGACGTGGAACTACTTTTCTTCCGTGGTTACGAACTTTACTGGGCTCATGCCAGTCACTGTGTGTATTAAAATAAATCGAGATATAGATAGGCTATTCACAGTAAAGTAAGCACTAATTTATTTTGTATTTTGAATCAAACCTATGAAAAATCCCCCCATATATGACGTGCTTGGTTGTTTCCTAAATATACCACGTGTCACAAGCGTTTTATTTGTATGTTTACATAAAAGTACCTTATTTGGGGTAAAATTATTTATTTTTATGTTAACTTGGAAATTATACTACATAATTTATAATTAATACGAATAAAAACAGTGAGAAACTAGTTGTGTTGGTAATGCCTAGTAAGAAATGGTTGTTATGCAAGATTTTATTACACTGACTGCGCACGAATGCGATACGTTGGCCCTCTGGTGTAATTTTCTCAGCTATGTTTCTATGAGGCGGAGGAATATCTTGAGAGCAGAACTTTATTAGGGCTTCAAAGAAATTAGAAGAAACCGCGAATTGCGTACAGCAGGAAAACTGTCCAGGTCAGACAGAGATCACTACAATTCACATGAGGGTAACGAAACATCCCCAGACCCGTGCTGTCCCCAGGGGGTTATCTCAAAAAGATTTGAATTAAAACAGTTCTCTACTAATTTCAGGTTCGTGACGTGCAAATGCTTCCGACGGACTCGGGTCATTCCAGACTCTGCGTCTAATGGCCACAAGGGGGCCGCGGTGGTGCAGTAGTTAGATTACTCACCCTCCACCAAGGTGAAACGGGTTCGATCCCCGTGGAGTCGCCCGAATTTGTGGGAAACGTGGCGGACGTTGCGACGAGTTTTCTCGGAGCAATCCCGTTTCTACGCCTTTGCTCCCTCTTCACCTCACTTCACCATCGCCGGCGCTCAAGACACGACGTTAAATACCGTTGTAAAGACAAGAAACATTGTGCAAATTTCCCGGAGGACCAGGGACAAATCCCAAATAACGAGACTACACTGCGCGAGACACTCACCGGGCGGCCATCTTTGTTGACTGGCGAAATAGTCCGTTGATGAAGGTCTTGCGCAAATGCGATTTGTGCACCTCTTCAACTGCACCAATTCACAATATTTTTACACAAGAGTATCTGAACACTTAAAAGATTTAACAACTGTAAACAAATCTTCTGTAACGACTTTTGGAAACAGTTCGGAAAGCACGAAATTGAATAATTGCTGATAACGGCCAAGCAACAGACGACACCACGTTTCATAAAAAGGTAATTGCGTACCATAACATTATCTGGATATAATTAATTTGCGTTAAGTGAGCCAGTATTATTAAAATAATAGGCCTAATAATAAATAAAAATACTTTGCCAGAAAATTGCTTTTTTCCTGGTGGCTATACTCAACCACATTGTGACTCACTGATGTGTCACATAATCGCCATAAGAAGGATTACGTTACGAATGTCAAAATAAAAACTAGCATTGCAAAAAAAAAACGATTCATCCAAATTCTGACACCGACGGATGGTTTGTTTACTGTCCGTCACAATCTCGCTACGTAGCAGCTACTGTCAATACGACAAATGCCATTTAATAATATGCGATTCAATGCGACTGCTGTTTCTGTACTTATATTCCGATCTGCTCTGAACATGGATGATTTTCAGATTCCTTTAATAATTCAGGCATTGTAATTTAATATTCAGAAAAATTTCAAACCTGTAATCGGAAAAGCTTCAAAATTTTACCTGAATAAATACTGCTGTCACAATCCTGCTTACTTTGACAAAATAGGGTGGCCACGACAGTCACTCAGAGAGTGTTTCTAAATCATTGAATTTTAAGACCAAAAATAAATGAAATATAGGTGATGGGAACTGCGAGAACGATCGTGGGCAGTCTTGCGGATATTTCAGGCCACAAACGAGAATTTACACCACAGAGTATTGATTACAGAACGCTCCACCGTACCTCCTTCCAATACATGAAGGCTGTTAAAGTTTCTGGTCGGGTAAGGGGATTGTTGGTGGATTATGAGGGGGGTGGGGTGGGGTGGGGTTTGTCCATGGAGTTGGAGCCCTGGAGCCCTCCAATACCATCCCCTTCGGCGCAGCTACACCTGCAACCAACCACACGCGAATAGACTCAGGGGAGAGGGGAGGAAAGCTTTTTTCCAGGAAAACCTCTCACTGACCCATTAAAACCCGGCACAACACAACAAGCACCCTCTGTTGCCATGGCGACGCAGCATCCAGCCAAGCACGCACCAGTGAGGGCGGGGAAGCACGTGGCTCAACCCCAATCAATAAAACACACTCCTGGAGTGCTTCGTGACGCAACGCAATTGTTTACACGCAGCAGCAGCAGCTGAGTGGAAATAGACACATCGACTACTTACACTCGCCATGAAACTGCTCCGTTTTCCTATTGTAAATATGGCTTTCGAAATGAGACGTGCTTTATTTCAATATTCGCTTAACACAAAGTTATAAACATCGTGTTCTAGTTTTTGCCATGCGCTGAATACTTAATATTTGGAGACAGAAAGTATTTTTGATAATATTTTCTACTTTCATTTGATGCTAATTTATTACAAAACGGCAGTATTAGCACTTACAGTTGCGCTGTGGGATATCTTGAAGGCTGCAAGATGGCGAGAGTATAATCAATTCAAATACAATAAAAAGTCTAACACACAATTACGTAGATATGCGTGTACATAAATAGCCAGTAACATCGCGAAAACAATATCATGCAGATACTGGTGAAAAGTTAGATTAACGAGCTCGGCTAGACACTATCACGAAAGGACATTTTTTTAAATAAAAAAAAAAACTACCGATTCGACCGTTTTTATCTCCGATACGTTAACCATGCGGTATTATTAAAATTGTTCTTCCAATCATCGATGTGTAAATCCTTCAGAAAGATTTCAAATTTTACGCAAAAAAAAAAAAAAAAAAAAAAAGCGGCCTTTTGCGTTCTTCGCTTCATTTCAGAGCACATTATGTTACTAACGCAAATTCAAATACGCCCAATTCGAACAGTGTCAGACAGCTATTTTAAAAAAAAAACATCGCTCAAGTATAGGCTGTTCGCGGTAAAATGAGCACTTTTGAAAGACCTGCTTAAGTTCTACTTATATACACGTTGTGTGTTCTTTCTCCTTATGTAAAATTAACATTGCCGTGGGCTTCACACTTTATTCATGCGTTAGTCAAGTGAAACTGTGAAATTATTAGATACGTAAATATTGTACAAATCTGCTCGTTTATAAACTTAGATATATTAAAAAATTCAGAAAGCGAGAAAAATAATTTAAGTTATAACAAATGGTTACCTATCACTTTTCGCTCGACGTTAAGATATGGAACTACTTTACCGGGCGCATGCGATTCGGGGCGCCCGTTAAAATATATGCAAGTAGGGGCAGTGATTTTTTTCTGAGGTTGATTTCAAAAGTGCTCACTTTACAGTGAACAGCAATGACTAAGCTTGACGACGAAACCACCTGTAGTTAGAAACAGCGAGGGTAGAAACTGGTAAAAGGGCCTCATTCCACTTCTCTCTTTTAAAAAAGCCTGCTCTGACGTCAGCAAGGAGCCACCCTACAGGAGTTATTTTCGTCCCTTGTCACCGCACGAGGCAGTCGGGAGATCTGTGCAGGAGACTGTGTGGGAGGGCGACTCGCCGGCAATTAGGACACGATGACGCACTTGATAATTATTCGACCCCCCCCCCCCCCCAACCAGCCACGAACCCCCGCAAATTCTCGCCTCCCGCGTTTCCGTTCCATCAACTCCGTACAGATTGTGGAAACGATTTGCAACACGCTTCGCCGCCCCTTCAGACGATTACGTGACGACTATTTGGTGGGGGGGGGGGGAGGAGAGGGGTTCTGTCACTCTTTTCAAAAAGTAATATTCTGCGCGCGTGCGTAGAATCCCAGACGTGCAGACATATTCACGGATTAATTAAATTCATTTCATCCGCAGACTCGTAACGGAACGGGTGTAAATGGGGAGGGGGGGGGAGGGGAATTACTTGTTACGTGTGAAAAAGGTCCAGTCATCTGTAGGAATCCGTATTATGAATACCAAGTGAATAGCACTGAAAATAAAATCTTGCAACATTTCGGACATAGAATAAAATGTTTAGCTGGCACCTTAAACAAAAATGTACGCATTAAAATGTATACATATATATCATAACATATGAAAAGTTTACTGAAATTTAAGTTTTTGACAGCTGACACAGGCCTGTCATAAAATACAGTAAATTAGTAAATACGATCCGAGCGAAAACATACAAATTCGGGCGACTTCCACCCCACACATGTTGGGGTTATTTTTAGATGCATTGGGATACATTCCGAGTTAACTTTTTACGGTCAGATAATTTTCCTGTCCGCGATAGGGAACCAGTTTGTAAGCCGACCAAGGCTAGGCTGCACTCCTGGCTGGGAGTGTAGCACGTTTTATGACGGTTGTAGATAGTTTCATCATGAAGATTTTGACTTTGGCAAATACATAAAAATGAGTGGCAAAAATATTATAGAAAGAAAATAGCATATTAATTTCGTTTCCACAAAACTATTTGAAGCACGAGGACAATATTTTCGAAATTGCATCAGTAAGTAGCTTCACTTTTGTATACATTACAGCCTCTGACTCAGCCATAACGGACTTACGTATACTGAAAACGTAAAAGTAATGGTTTGTATACGCCGTTCATGGTAAAGTGAGCACTTTTGAAGCCCTAGTTACTTTTTTCTTTCAACCAATTTATATCCTCCCACCACTTGTTAATGTGAACCCTTCCATGTGAGTAATAAACAAAGTGTATACCTACATTCGCCATGCCCAAAATCAAAAGTCAGAGGCCACGATGAACTGCATTTTTTGGTTATTATATCTGATGATACAGCTTCAAAAAGTGCCCACTTTACCATGAACGGTCTATAGTAATTTTTAAACCCGTGGAATATCGTACCAGAGGTCCTGATCATGACAAATTAACTAGCCGTAGTGAAATTAATTGTTTGGAACAATTATTCAAGATCAACAAAAAATCAAGCAACTACGTTAAATCCTATGATACCGATATAAAATATTATAAACAACAAACAAAAATTACGCTAAACATGGCATTTCCTAGTGCGGAGAAAATGTAAAGGTCGCTTTTAGAAAATCCAAAAAAATATTTTTAATGGCATAAGGACATGATCAGCAAAATGCCTTCAACTCTCTATATCGTCGAGCATAGAATTGTAGCGTAACCAATGGTATACGTATAGGATAAATATGAATGAGTAACTTCTGCTGCAGTCACCGCAAGTAAAATTACGGTAACATATAACAACACGATCTGAGGAAACTCCTAAATACCGCGCACACCCTTCAAGTTTCAACTAAATAAGTAGTTTATTGCAAATATTACCGAAAGTGTTTTGATGAAATGCTTTATGGATAATTTTCAAGGGAGAAACTCGGCAAACGCAGCTAAACTTTCCACTGAAAAAAAATGTATTTACTGAAAATAATACATATTGCTTCTCTTGCACAGAAGTTGTTGATTGAGGGATACGGGTCAAGGGCTGTGGGCGAGTATCACGGTTTACAATTTTTCCTCAAATATTTTGCAAATAGCAGACATTTATGCTTGTCTTGTAATATGGTATTTACAGTGATGGTAGAGTAACGTTACCGATAAGTAACGATTACATTTTTTGCAGTAGATTGCAAGCAAAATTACTTTTTCAACTGATTACCAGAAAAATTACTCAAAAATCAATTGCTACCTGTAGACACGATTACTTTTAATTTGTCACATGCCATCAAAGGTAATTTATACATTTTGATGCAAACAAACTAGCGGACGAGGAGCACGGAAATATTCGTTTTGATCAAGTAATGCAGAAGAAGCATTATTTAAGTTTCAATTAATCTTCGCACTGAATCGTTTTGTTTCGCGAAGGAAACAAAAAAATTAAACCTTCTTAAATTACGCGTTATCATTCGTATCAACATTTATTTCGTGACGAAAAAACAGTAACACATTTCAGGAAGATATTTACGTTAAACGTTAACCTTAACGTTTAACGTTAAACGTTAAGCTTTCGTCTCCTTTCGCTGGACAAGACGAACAATGTTTAGTTTTAAGAAATTTGGTTCCCGTATCTTGACAGGCCCCAGTCGCCAAAGAACGTCACAAATGCCCGGTTGCACCAACATCTTCCCCGAGCTGAGATAGAAGAATCCTCGTTCCTAACCAATATCCAGTTTGATCTTGGTTCCAATGTAAAAGTTTTGCACCAACGAAATTTCATGATTCTGGATCTCCGATTCCTCGATCTTGGTTCCAAAGTGAGAGATCGACATTAAGTATGAGACAAATTTTGCTATTGGTTCGTAATATATGACGTCATGGAAGTAGGCGTATTTTCACTATATATAGAACTAGATGTGCGATGTTTGATTTGTTTTAAGTGAATTATTGTTGTACGAATTTTACTGAATAATATTCAAGTCGTATATTGTTGTTTTAATTTCCGAAGAAAACTATCTAACGTAGTTCTATCTGATGGCGTATTTTAAAACTACACTTGTCGACGATGACTGCTGATCTCCGATCGAGATTTCGAACCGCCAATTTCGGCGGTTCGAAATGAACTTCATCTCGATCTCCAGTCCAGCTCTGAGCCCGAATGGTGCAACAGTTTTTCGTGTCGATCTTAAGATCCGATCTCGGATCGAGTTTCGAACCACGGTGGTGCAACCGGGCATAATCGATTCAGAAACACTGCAGCACATTCTGGAATACAGCCCAAGTGACGGCAAACTTAACCGCAGCTCACTCGCTCTTTGATGAAATCCGAGCCACATTCTCTGTCATCTATTATTTGTAACTGCTCGTCCATCACGAACCTCTTTCACCGCCATTATACGCACAACATTTCCGTCTCAATAACTTTGGATTTTGATAATTTCACCCTCTCCTGTTCGTGTCGTGTACGATCAAAATGCTTGTAGCTATTGTGCACGAAGAGGAAATGTTCGGATGAACTAGCATGTATATAATAAACACACTTATATAATATACATATATATATATATATATATATATATATGACAATCTCACAACTTGAAATAGAATTTTAGCAAGATGAATTATTACTACTGCAAGAACTTTGCAGTGTAGACTTTCAAAATCTTATTTTGTAAACAATAATTTTATGGTCAATTGCCTGAAACCACATTAGAAGGAAAAGCGAAAATTAATTAAAAATTTTACCCGTACGTACTTTCATACGCCCACGGAGTAACTGAGGGAGACACTTATACGTGGAATGAATAGTTTAGATAATGTTGACTCGTTTGTTTCAGTTTGACTGGCATTTGCCCGTGAGGCTAAACGTAGTTGCAATTGCATCTGCTTCATTTATATTCTCTCCACACAGTTATCCGCTTATTTCTTATTGTTCAGGAGCCGGGAATTTCCAAATCATTTAATGATATAAGAAGTTAAGTAAGAGCCCTAAGCCTACATTTCACGATTACAGCTGCCTTACTCACCCTACAAGCTTGCACGATGTTTGTCTAGCAAACGAGCCTGCCTGGCAGCTGTCGTAGCAGAAGGTACTGTCAGACATTGTAAGATGACAGAACTCGCTGATGGCAGATTTACGACTGCAGTAGTTTTAAATGTTTGAGCAAATCTGAAATTACACTCATTTTTTTTCCGCATTATTAACGATACATATCAACTAAAATTTTCTGCGCATGAGCATAATGTTTTCCGAAATTTAAATAGCATAGTATTCGCCATATAACATTTGCACACTTTAAAATTACTTATACACACCCTAGAAATTTGATTACAATTTATTAAAGTCTCATTCATACGCTTCGTGTAAAATTCTAATCCATAAAATGGTATAAGTAAGGATTCGTTGTAATTATACAGCAAAAACAACGCGCGGTAGTTTTAAATAGTTAATATAATAAAGTTTGGTAACAACAAATTAGCACATTGTGTGTAAATTACGATTTATTTTTGCCTTAGCAGTGTTCGAGGTATTTATTTGGGCCCGTAGTATTTAAGTACAAGCTAATAATATCGGCATTTTAACATTTATAATTGCGATGCATAATAGTTGAAAAAATTGAACGATACAAGTCTAACAATGCACGTAAATAATATCAGTTGGTGTTGAATAACAAAACTATCAACCGATAATACTAGGGAAAATATGTGTAAATGTTTTCTACTGGATATAAGAACGCTATTGTTCATGAATACAAGTGGTTTCTTGGATAGCGACTGAGATGTTTTGGAACGTTATCACACGTTCTCTATTCCTCGATGAACTGCTCAAAAATATGTGAGCTTGTTTTAAAGTTTTCCAAATCACACACATTTTTATTTTCTCTATACGTTCTCATTTTACCAGACAACATTTGATCAGCTGACTTATTTTTTGTCTACTTTCCTAACATTTCAAGAACTCTTAGGTAAATCTAAAAACTTCATGCAACAGAAAATTTTAGTACATATGATTTGTCAACTTTCGTGTTGTACTTAATAACTATTACACGTTATTATTAAGTTCGCGTTACAGGCCACAGATAATGCGTCAACGTCGACCACAGTGATACTACTCTTTATCACATTGTTTCCGAGTTAACGCTGAATAGGAGGGTGTATACAGCTAGTTGATTTCAGAGCCATCAAACTATTTTCTGTGCCTCCACGGCACTTCACTGTTGACGGAAGTTGCCGGGGCCTCGATTGCCCGCATCGCCACAATCACTCGGCTTGGCCAAATGACCGCAATTAAGGGGTGTCCCACCCTTCCCAGTTTCAGAACTGGGTCAAACTCCCAGCAGCGAGAGATACTGCCGCGCTAAGCAATGAAGTGATGGAGAGGGGGGGGGGGGAGGACAGCCCTGACGCGATCGTTTGGCACGACGATTCGCACGGCAACTAGACGCTGCCCCCAAACAATCCCACTCTCTTTTCAATAAAAAAAAAAATCCTGATGGCCTGCTCGAGAAATGGCCGCCCTAGTTCCGCTGCGACCTTGCGACGGGGCGGTGAATCGACGTCACCCCATTTCACCAACCCCCCCCCCCCCCCCACATCACCTGCTCGCAAAACCCGACTGCGGGGCGGAAGGAAATAGCCCGTGTCTAGCGGCCCCATCACCGCACATTTCTCCGGAACTCCGGACTCTCACGCGATTGTGGGGACCGCACGAGGCGAGGAAACTGGATCTTTCCATCGCTTCCCCGGCGCTCGATAATCTCCCATTATACTGAGATGCCCATACTAATAAGGGATTTCTCAGTTTTCCGACCTAGTTTACATTCCTCATTTTGCATACGAATTATCTTGGTGGGCTATTATTGTCCATTTAATATTGTCTATTCGCGGTTTCTTCATACCTTTGGAATCAAACCCTTGAAAAATCGCCTCATGTATGGTTATTTACTAAATATGCCATGTGTTGCAAACGTTTTATATTTCTGTTAACGTAAAAGTAACCCTTTTTTGTTGGATTGAAAATTTACTCGTATGTTATGTATTGTAACATCGGGGAAGTCGTGTATGCTTGTTTTACCTGTAGAAGTAATTTATGGTATGCTAATTATATTTCTTTTGTCTCTCTTCTGACCAACTAAGCAATTCAAATTAATATTTCAAAATATGTGTTACCGGTGTAATTGCATTACTGAAAAGACTTTAGTTTATGTGGGTATTTCCATTTTGCTAACTTTCTCCTTGTCGGTGAAACTGTTTCCAAAATATGTTATATGGTAATGATTGGAGATAATTTTATACTAAGAATGTATGTTTAACGAACTATATCATTCTCTGTGATACGTTGTTTAAAAAGAAACCACTTGTTTACTTGAAAAAGGAGACACTAATCGTGCCAATCATAATTGGGAAACTTGGAAATTTTGTATGATACGTACATTTTATTTTCACTGTTAAAAACGTTTTAAAAGTAATGAAAAGGAAAAAAAAACTGCTGTTAGGAATAAGGAACGTTTAAGGGCAGTCAAAAAAATCATAAGTAAGTGTTGCTGAGCCCTTAATTTATGATAAATTATTATTCTGCGAGCTCTGAGTATGAATTCTGGGCTGAATAATATCGCAACGAGAGAATGCTGTAAATATATTTCGTCAGCCAGGATTTGATGTCAGCCAGCTTGTATTTTCAGGTCTTCGTGGGAGATCTACAACTTCGCAGTATTTTGATGCTGCCAACTTATAGTCGTCCAGATTTTACGGGAGGCTTGTGATGATCACCCAGTTCCTGTTGTATTCGGAGACAAAAAAGGATTATGATGGAATCCAGACTACACTGCTATTTCAACGAATATGTTCCATTACAGCTAAGTACTAGTAATTAATTGATATTCAAAAGGGTAACTATATAAATGTTCATGGTAATTCTTGTGACCCAATTATTGCTTATTTAAATAATTTTATAAGCAGATAACTATTTAAATGACTAAAAAATGCGATACCTGCACTTATCTGAGGAGTGCTTGTATTAATATTTGGTCTAAACTATATTAATGATGGTCATAATAGTCACGCTACTAGTATTGGTCTTTTCCTCTGATTGGTACAAACTATCATAATTTTTATTTATCTTGATATATCTTCTTTAAAGAAAGTTATAGTATTTACTTAGTGAATGGCCCATAATATTTTTTCGGGTTGAATCAAATATGGTTCTCTAATTTGTAATAAAATGTCTTCTATGAGGTAACATTTCAATGTCATGTTCCAAAGCTCATGATAGAATAAGTTCATTTTATTAAAATGGTTAATCATCAATTGACTTGTGATTCACTATTGATTGAATTAGTGTTAGTTAGTAGGAAAAAAAGGCACTTGTTGTGGATTTGAAAAATGTTCAGTTGCAGTAATCTTTATTAGAGCAGCAGGATCCACTGCATGGTGAATTTCCATGTACGGAGGTAAATAGAGGTATTTAAATATTTATATACACATAATGAGCTAGCTCGGTCTTTCTGAATATACAGTATTCTGTAATGCAATGTAGTATTGCAGGGTTGTCTATAGAGTTCTGTGACGTTACATCGTTGCGTTAAAATAAATTTGGCGCCCACGTGCTAATTATATTACATATTAAATTGGCTCCCATACGTGGGGCTTATACACTATCGACCAAAAAGTAATTGGGCACCTGTCCACAATATTTACTCGGTGGTTGTCAGCCTGTTAGAATCTCTTAGGGCCACCTCTTGCGGCTATAACAGCAGCCACCCTGTCTGGCATGCTCTCTACGAGTGTTTGCAGGACATCCACGGGGATTCGTCACCATTCCTCTTGCAACCATTCCATGAGTTGAGCAATGGATTTTGGCCGCACCTGACCAACCCTCACCCGGCGATCCAATTCGTCCCAAAGATGTTCTATAGGTTTGAGGTTGGTGCTCTGGGCGGGCCAGTCCAACCGGCGAACATTGTTGTCTGCGTACCACTGCATAGTAGCCCTTGAAATATGGCACCTGGCATGTCATCCTGGAAGTAACACGAGCCCATTCCGTAAAAACGTCACAATGTTAGGAGCATTTTACTATCCAGAATGTTACAATAGGCCTCTGTGTTCATGCTACCATGGACAAACACCAGCGGTCCTACGCCGAAGGCCGTGAAACAGCCCCACACCATCACTCCACCACCACTGAATTTCCTAGTTGGCACTATACACTCCGGCAGAAGCCGTTCTCCGGGTAGACACCACACCATACACGTCCATCGGACCGGAATAATGTAAATCTCGACTCATCACGCCACAGAACCGATTTCCACTGCTCCAGTGTCCAGTTGCGACGGTCCAAATACCACCTGAGTCGCCGAGCTTTATTGCTTGTGATATGAGGCTTATGTGCTGCTTCTCTTCCGAAATATCCAAGTCGGTGGGCCTCTGTACGCAATGTTCCAATGGAAACCGATACTCCCGTTGCTGCATGGAACTCCTGTCGTGTGGTAGCCATGGGCTGTGCCCTATTTTCGACAATTTCACGTTTCAGGGTTCTGCGATTTCTGCCGGTCAAGATTGGAGGTCGCCCAGAACGTGCAGCATTGGCACAATGCCCATCGGCCTTCCAATTACGCAGGACGAATGCGACCGTTTATTTGGGCCTGTTTACCTTCCGTGCAATCACCCGGCTAGACAGCCCACTGAGATGGCAGCCCATAATCACGCCCTTATCGAAGTCCGATAACTATTTACCTCGTGCCATCTCCTTGCCAACTGGTTCTACACCGGCCTGCAGCGTATGGCGGCCACGCTAGTAAACTAATACACTGAATTACCTATCTTCACGGATGCCCGATTACTTTTTGGTCGATCGTGTAATATAGGCGTCCTGTAGCTATGTATAGTATAATTTGTAATATTTAATTTATAATTAATATGAATAAAACTGCGAGAAAAAAAGTTGAGTTGTCAATGCCTATGGTATGAAATAGTTCTTATGTAATGTATTACTCCACTGAGAGTGCACGTATGCGGTGCACAATCTCTTTGGTGTAACTTTTTAGACTTGGTTAAGCTTTGTTTACACGAAACGGAGGAATATCCTGGAAGTAGAACTTTAGCAGAGCTTCAAAAAAGTTGGAAATAAACGTGAATGTGGACTATAATAGATTTATATAAAATATACGTTAAAACCCCACTGCTAGCACTCCCATACCTTGTAAATAAAGAAATATATAACCATCATTTACCTGTTTAATTTTAGAGACATTAATACTTTTAGTTAAACATTAAAAGTTTCCTTCAAGAGTATTTTTGATCAATCGAGATTACAGCGATGGGTAAGCAATATGACACGAATCACACCTATCTGTCCTCCCAAGGACTCGCTGTTAAAGAGCCGTCCAAATCTCTTCACTCACTCACTTATGTCACTCTACACCACAATCCTAACTGGACAAATGACGAAAAGAACTTGTTCTTGGTGGTACAAGTTTGATTGCCTTATTTGACAAACTGGACGCCGCTGGTTCGAGTCCTCTTTCAGCATGCGCTCCGGACACCTGCACGTCCAAATTAAGTAAAACTGCATCCACTTGCTAACCTTACATGCAACTTAAGGCTGTTCACTGTTAATGGAGAACTTTTAATATCAAGCTTTGAAAATTTTCGCTGCCCCTGCTTGCATAAAATTAAACGGGTATTGTCCATTTCATATAAGTGGTCTCAAATTTGACAGCCAATGTGACCAAACTACACACTATGTAAACAGTAAATTCTCTCGCTCTTACAGTATTGTATTATCTGATGAACTTCTGCGGGATCCGTGTTGTTAGGTTGGTTATTTTGATGATGTCTTTGGACGACAATACCACTCGGAACTAAAAGTTATAGTTTAAAATTTTAGTTATACTTTCAAAATTTATGGTTTAAATTATGTTTCTAAAGCAATATTAAATTTTCTTGGCTATTAGTAACGGGATTTTAAAAACATGTTCAGCATTTATGACAGAGTATGTCGACACATACGAACAGTAAACGTTTCCAGCCAATGGGTAGCCATGTTTATGTTTCCAGCCCGGTGAAGGTAGTTGAGCGTGCACTTTTTTTCTCATCGTGTTTATTATACGAATATCTTATTGGTGTTGTCGGAATATTTAATCGGTAGTTAATTATTTTTTATTTGCTTTCTCCAAACATAGTTGGTTGTAGGTACCGTTGTAGTGCGTTTTGTTGAGTGAAATGTAATATTAATCGGTACGTCGTCAAACTTCTCGTTCCGCCACTTTCCTAACCGCCTTCCACAATGAAGTAACACGAATATAATTTCCGTGTATAAGTTTAAGTTTGCTTGTATTAGGAAACGTGCGCAGTGTTGATTTTATTGAATGGTTTTGCAAATAAATTATTCAATGCTAGTGACGAACAAACGTGATTTGAGTGAAGTAAACTTGCAAGGACTGCCATAGAAAAACACGTGTTCAAGAGGTTACAACAGCAAGTTTGCGTGTTTTGTAAATGTATTTGTAAACCGTTAATATAATTATTGAAATGCTCGTGGCCTGAAAATGCTGCACTTTCTACACTTTTGTAGTGAGTGAATAATATTTGTTTGTCTACATCGTAAATTCGAGTGTAATGTTAACTTCGGTCAAAGTGTGTGCGTGAATATATTGCTGCATCTGTACGAATACGAACAGCGACGTATGTATCGGGTTTTGTATTTTCATTAAAGTTATAATTGTTATAATTTCCATAACCAGCAAAATTTTCCACTGCTCCATCAAAACAATATGCAACTCAAAATGCCACACACTCATGCCGGAATCACATAAACCCAGCCAACGCAGCACGCAACGACCAAAAACGCAACCATTACACATTTCAATGTGACTACTTGAATTTACAGCACGACCGACACCACGCTCTCGGCATTTAACCTAATTTATTTAGAAGGCGCTAATAAGCTACGTTAGTCTCAAAGGTGGTGAACAAGAGGGAAATTTGTAATACATAATGGTGACAAATTGGTATCGCTAATGCATACAAAATTAAAATGATTATTTTTAAGAGTTAGGTACAGTAGTTTTCAATTTATTTTTCTTTTACGCTGCGTATTTACCATTGTAGGGAAAGCTTGCAATACAATTTCATTTTGTAATGTTGTACATTCTGTGCGTCGTGCCGCACGACACGACGAATAGAAATAATTTCTAATCAAAATGGCTGGTCTGAAGACAGAATAGGTCGGGCTTGCGACGATCTATCTTGTATTTCATTGGCTGTTGGTCGTCGTGTCGTGCGCGTTGGGGCTATGTGATTCCGGCATCGTAAGAACATCAACATAATCCCGTCTCACGAAAGACGATAAACTAAAGCCCCCCCTTTTTTTTTCTCTGTTTACCCGTTCCTTTTTACCTCGAAATAAAATTAAGATGATAACCTAATTGGGCCCACATTTCATTGCTATGGACATTTCTCTGTGTTATTACTGATTAAAACTCCTAACACACTGGTTCTGGAGGGTTTCAAAATGTAAGACTTTCTGGCCATACAAACTTGTAAGTTGTATCACTTGTATTTTTTTGAACGTATATAAAATCTGTCAAGCTTGTTATGCAGGGATACTTGTTAGCAAATAAATTTAAATGTTTTTCCTGTTTTTTTTTACAGGCTGTATTTGAAAGTAACATAATGGAATGTAGGTTTCAACGATGGAGTCTTTCATAAACGTTTTGAGCATTTTTGTTTTGCAAATTAAAAGCACTCATATGTTTTTAACAAACGGTGTTAAGAATATTGTAAGAGTAACGGAAGAATAATTCACATAAACGGGACTTACATTGGAAAGACAACTTTTTGATATCAAGTAAATTACAACATGCTTATCAAACAAAGTTATTTCAATTTAAGCACCCAACGAAGGTGCTCCAACATCATAAAGAAGTGTCTCATGCAGCAGCAGGAACTGCGACATTCCAAAATTTATCGCTAAGAAAATTAACTTAATGATGTCTTCAATCTTGGGTAGGTGGAGCATATTCTTAGTGTGTAAGTAATATGTTCGTTTGATATATTGTTGCTGTAGGTCACATCTGCTTCTCTAGAGCGCTTTGTAATATCTCTGAACTGAAATACAGTTTTTTCATTAGGTACCCGAGAACAAGCCTAGGGCTGTATTCACAATTTTTAGGAGGGCGGTTGTGCAGCTGAACTTCAGTGTAAACATCAACACTCAGTCAGAAATAAGTTTTTATTTGCAGCACGTACGTATCTGAGAAAAGTTATTAAAGTATTTTGTATGTAGACCTGCAATATTTAACATTTGAGTTACTAGATGAGAGTTATTAAAATTACTGAGATTATGTAACATTTGAGTTACTAGATGAGAGTTATTAAAATTACTGAGATTATGTAACATTTGCTTAAATATTATTTTGGCTACCTATATACTTAAACATCCTGAGAATTATAACCACCATAAAAGTATCAGGCAATACAGAGTTTGTTGTCATATCATACAACGAAGCTGAATTATGTAATTTTAATGCAATAGTAGGCTAGGCATAGCCTGTATATAAGAATGTATAATGTCTTTGAAAATATGCTTGATGGGGGGGGGGGGGATTTCGGTATTTGTGCATTCCTGGGGGGGGGGGGGATCTTGGTATTTGGTGTTTGTGAAAACCATGCTAAATTTTTATGTTTACAAGTATTTACTTCAGGTAAGAGTAACAAGATTAGTTGTCATTAATATATTTCGAGTACCGTATATTAAAAAACAGTGAAATATGTTATTAATTTGACAGTCGAAATGCAATTTCATTTACGTGCATACTGGTTAGAAATATCTTGCAAAGTAAAAAAATTATCAATTTATACTCTTATTACATGAGCTGTTAGTCATTTAAATAAAATATTTATAAACTAAAAGAAATGGGATTGTTACCAACTTGCAACTGTTTGAACAGCCCTTCACAGCTTCTAAAAGTCATTTAGGATGAGGCACATGCAGTTTGTTTACAAAAACAGGCAGTCATATGTTGTTTGTTTACAAATACTGCCAGTCATATGGTGTTTGTTTGCAAACAGTCACCTTCAATTACAGTTCAGCTGTGGCGGAAGGATACATAGCCACCCAGATGCCATTGGCAGTACTTTCCTAAAACTGTCAAATTTAAGACCACTTATACAAAAATGACAATATCCTGATTGAGATTCCGCAGTAAAGAAGGAAATGACAGAGAAAGTGATTCCATGCCTAAACTTTGAATTGAAAGTGCTGTCAAGTATGTGAAAAACGGTTATTTTGCTTTCAGCTTTTATTTTGTGCATGTTAAGCGCAATAATTAAAATATAAATACTAAAATACTTACTTTTCTCATAATTTTACAGTTTCACTTAACCGATGCATGAATAAAGTGATCAGGCCTAGCGCAATATTAATTCTGCATATTGTGGTGCACATTTTGAACAGCTAGTATGAGACATTCAACATGAATGTAGTCAGTTGCATTAAAGACATTCAGTAATTCCAATTTGTGTTTTAAATTAATTTTACATCCCTGTAACACTGAAATAGGGCTGCATAGTCTACTTGTGTATATGACATTTTTTATCGGCAATGATCTGTATAACACGCTGCCTAATTATGTTGGTTGAGTCACGGATCATCCTGTATGATCCAAATCCGTCGAACGGTGTTACGTGGAACACACGAAATAAGGCCCTAAATGCAACAGTCACGGTATCATGCCCATTTTGCTAGGCAATCACAAAATCAATCTGCAATTTAATTACAAAATCATTAACAAAGGGAAATGCTTTCTTTTTTTCATAAAGACCGACACTCGTAACTAGCATTTATCAGGCGCTGACTGCGTTCAACTATATCGGTTCTTCAGATCGTTAGGTTCTGTACGGAAAGGTCAAAGGTGACGGGGCCTCCAAGAAAGTGAGGTTCGTCCCACCCGTTACCGACTCGACTCAACGTACCTAGTATCAACAAAATAAGACTTGTCCTTAGGCACCTAGTGCAGTCTGCGACCGCATTCTGTTAAAACCACACTGCTGCTTTGAACTCTTACATTTGTTCTACCTCTTTTCATAATATTTTATTAATTATCTTTTCAAACAGTGCCTTTCATTTTGCCCTACTTTTACAGCTGTTTGTCTTGCTTGTATTTTATTTTACAGTTACAAACTTCTAGGTTTCTTTTAAGTGAAGAAGTGAAGGTAACCTTACTATATATATATATATATATATATATATATATATATATATATATATATATATATATATATATTTATTTATTTATTTATTTATTTGCGGTACCTTCGCACATTCTGAATTAAATCTTTAAAAAAATCGTACATATAAAATGTTCCGTGGTCCCTCCTAAATAAATCACTTTTTATACTTCAGTTCGTAACAACACACTGTTATTTTGTAAACTGAAACTTTCACCTATATTTTGTGTATTAAAAAAACTCGGGTGGGGAGCGAACCCAGGGCGAGGCAATACTCACCGAGTGACGGGCTTTCTAGCTGGGACCCGTAGGTGCCCGTCATCCCGAACATGACATGAAATGAGACTCTAGGATGGAGCGGCGCTGGAATGCAAGGGCGGGAGAAACGGGAGTACCCGAGAAAACCCACCGGCAAGCGGCAAGTAGTTCCACGCCTTAATGTCGAATTAAGTGTTAGGTAAACATTTTTAATAATTTAAATTATTTATTTCGCTTTGTTTTTTCAATGCAACTAGGTGTAAGAATAAGCAAATTTGTAAAATATTGACTTATTATAATTCCATACTTTTACTTGACCCACACAGGAATAAAGTGATGAGCCCCCATGGCTGTGTTAACTTTACATAAGGCGGAAGAATACGCAACTTGCATAAAAGTAGATTTTAAGGAGGGCTTTCAAAAGTTCTCCGTTTACCGTGAACACCCTATATACAAAATACTGTTACACTTAGTGCGCACGAATGCGGTGCGTTGTTCTCTGGTACGAGGTGGACGAATATCCTGGACGTAGAACTTTAGCAGGGTTTCAGAAAAGGCTGAGGTAACCTCGAATGGATTATAGTAATATCTCGATTAAAAAAAAAAAAGTCTTTGTTAAAATGAGGTTTTTAAGTTCTTTGTGAAAAACGCTTCTTGCCGTTATAAGTTTTCAGAAATGCAATGCGGGGAAACACACTTTACTGTTGTCTAAAAATATTTATTTATTATTGTACGCCACACAATTATGTTAAGCTGGTTTCTCGTCGGTGTTTTCTTAAAGACTTTTTTAAGTTTTTTTTTTTTTTCGTATGTGGTGGAAGGACACGTATTGAATAGCCCGGAAAGTAGAAACTAAGCAGGGCTTCAGGAAGTGAGAAATAACGAGAAAAATAAAACCTTTCATTCCCAGGTGTCATTTACCTAACACACGCCATGTTAGCATCTTGTTCGCCTCTTACTGTGATAAGTCATGGCACTGTGGATACAGTTTCACTTCGCGCTCAAATGTAACAACTAATATAAGCTGTCACAGCCAATATTTTCTGGCACACATCTAATCTGGCATTCATATTTAGTGAGCTGTGTTAGAGAAGGCTGCGCTTATGATGTAATTGAAGATTTATGCCAAGAACTGAAGTTACTGTTTGGTATCTACACTCAATTACGGATGTGTAGATACCAACAAGAACGTCTTTCAAGTCATTTCCATTACTGCAAAATACCAAAATAATTATTGTTGAAGGAGTTGGGGGGGGGGGGGGGGGAGGGCAGCTCCGTATATGCCCGTCCCGACAGATGTGCGCCTACCCGTCTCTCTCTCTCCTGTAATTGACTCAGCCACCGCAATCACCATATGGTCTTATTATGACGTACGAAATACAGGTACTTTCCCAGTTATACGTTCCTTCTTATTAGCACATACGTACTCACGTGCACATATTCTCCCATACGTTCTTTTCCTCTCGTTCAATGCACCACACCAGAGCTCGGCTTTCTCAAACTACCACTGACTTTTCCGCCTGATTACTGGACTGCCAAATTATAGAGGACCATGGAGGTAAGAAATTAAATCTGTACGTTCGCATGAGATTTATCTGAGCATCTAATTGGCTGAAACCATCACGCCGCACCGGGCAACACGCTGTCGAGAACAAGATCACGAGAGAAAATTTAACTACCCCTAAATAAAACGACAGTTGTTTTGACACGCCCCGTTTAACCGTAAGCCAGTAATAAGCAGGGAGCAGCAGTGTGAGTGAGTGTTTAACAGTCCTGTACAGAGGCCTCACTTGATCACAGCAACCAATAAGCAAACGATACTGTCTCAAGTGTATAGAGGGCTGTCCAGCCTGGCCTGCTGCCTACTTAATCCGCGAAATACTCGGGGCTCTACGGCTATAACAATCACCGAGAGATCAGCAGCACAGTATTCAGTAAGTGAATGCAAACAGGCGTGATTTCACTGAATTTCCTGATAAAGGGTTTGAAAATATGTACCTGTTCGGTTTAAAGTGTTTTTTTCAGCTCACTGGACAATGTTTCGGGACAAAATTACAATAAACTATTTGTGTCGCTTACAAAGTGAGAACAAGGATAGTGCCAACTTTCAGTAGCCGTAAACTGACGGCATGCAGGCGCACGAATAGCTATAGTCTTCTTTTCACTCGTTCCTTTTGAGAACGGAAATGCTTTCTCGATATGCATTGCAACGTTGTATTGAAATTTCAAACTCAACCGTTTCAAATTAGTTTTAAGTTTTGCAACAATAAGCAAATTCAACAAGATAAAATTATTTTGTAGTCAACTTTTCTACAGAACATACGACAGGACTGCCCATAATTATATGTTCTGAAAAAGTTATTCATAGATAAAATATTAAGTAGTTGCCAAAAAAATTTGGAGAACTGATTAAGCCAAGTACACTTCATATTAAGATAAGACAGTTTAACCGTTAACAACTCGCTATAAACAATTCAAAGTGGTTTTATGTGGTTTCACATACTCAACAATTCAGAAGATTTATAATTTTTAAAAAGGTAATGCCACACAGTTTTTACCGTTTCATTTTCAATGCATTTTGCAGTGTCAAAATACCATCTATAGTACAAATAACCACAGCGATGACTCCACTCTCACGTTTGAATAATAATATGTAACTTATTTATTCATCAAGAGTTGTATTTATGTGCGCTAATTAATGGATGTCGTGGTCTCTGTCTGAAGTGAATTGTGGGGCGAAAGATATAGGCGGCTTTTAACAACGAGGTCTTGAGAGCCTATGAGGGTGAAATGAGGCGAGAATAGGGCAGCGCCGGAATGCAAAGGTGGGAGAAACGAGAGATGCCCGAGAAAACCCGCCGACCAGCGGCGGCATCCGGCACGATTCCCACTTGCGATAATCCGGAGTGACCCGGCCGGGGATTGATCCCAGTTCGCCTTGGTGGGAGGAGAGCATTCTAACCGCTCAGGCACTGTGGCCCCATCACTGTCTGAAAAATTTCAGTGTTTTTTTTTGTGTTCGTAAGAGGCATCCTTTTAATAATTTAGTAGCACACTTCTATAAGGCAATTTTATATCACCGTAAAAATATTACAAAATTAATGGATGTATCTGATATGCATAAACAGTACTTCACGTGTATTGATTTATTTGCTGATGGAAATTACTCTACCTCATTATTTTGCTCTTCGGTCCCATTTTATTTTATAGCACAGTCGACGAGGGGAAGTAAAATACTGCGTAAAAAAACAGAGTACATAAAGGCGACGAATGGGTTTCGGAACGACACAAAAGTAATAATTCACACAGGCGCTTATTTACCACCCCTCCCAACTGTAAAAATTCCCAAACACTGCCGCTTTCCCCCTCTGCTCCCGGCAGTCCTGTCCCTCGCATAATTTGAAGCCAAACCTGCTATACAATTCATCCTCAAAACTTTCAACATGTCCTAAACAGTTCGTCCTATCTGCGCCAACCTCCAATCACACCAATATCCTGTAAAACCAGAATATCGTTAAAAATGCAATATGAATTCAAGTAGCCTACATGCGTACCCATAATTATTGTGCCTATTTATTTAAGGCATGCTTTAATAACTCTTAAGAAAAGGCAACCACAAGTTTGTCATGGAAAAATATGTAATTCATGCACGACTGATAATAAACCAAGTTATTTCCAAGGACGAAAGAACGAACGAGCAAAACCTAAATCACTGCATTTTGATGACGGTTTTTTGGCAACAGATGAACAAAGATCTACTGACACTGAGAATTATTTGATGCGAATAACTTCTACCTTAAATTAATTACGTAGTGGACATAGTCTTTTTTTTCTATGCGACCGATTTATATTGCTACGTTCAAGAATTGGAGAGCTAGATTTGGGTTGTAGTTCTAAGCCAAAGATTAATGCTTAAAATTTTAAACGACAACTGAAACAACTAGCAAATGGCGAAGTCCCTTTACACTCCGTGCATCCCTATAGGATGAAGCACGACCAGGAGCCCATTCAATGTTTGCACACAAAATTGTGTGTGTTGAAAATGTATTGCACATAAGAGGCTATTATGCGGCAATGTAGGTTTCAACCTTACATTACAAAACCAAAATGTCTCAATAATTAGTAACACTATTCACACACGGCTATAGTCCAGAAGTTAGCCTACATCCCTAACCATAATACAAAAAGTGACTGTACCGCTGTTACGTAAAATTCCAAAGTGTACAATAAATTTATGAATCCTATAAATTGTTAACGGTTAATCGAGCACTTCAAAAAACAACCTTTGAAAAATGCCACTGTAGCATATATATATATATATATACGGGCACAATGACTGGATTCGTACAATGCGTCAAATAAAATTGATGGCTGAGGGAAATTAATTCCATGCCTTAACGATGAATTAATGTTGAGTCAATATTTTTGAATACTGAAACAATTTATGATTTCCGATTTCATTGCATATAAGCGTAAGAATTAATACTTTTCAAAATAATTATTTTTCTAATAATTTAACAATTTTACTTGACTGACGCATGAATTAAGTGAAGTTACTTTTACACGTGGTGGAAGAATTCACAGTACAGATACAACTAAATCTTAAGTAGGGCTTTAAAAAAGAAAGTAGGGTTTTTAGTAATAATACAAGGCTCTCTCTTTCGTCGATTATTGTTGCACTAAATAATTCTTGGCTGAAAACTACCACGTGTTTTAGAGTCATTAAATTTAGTAAAATAAACTCATGAAAAAATAACAATATTTCCTTGAAGTAACACGATTAGAGAGACAGATTTTGCAATACCACATTCATTATTCATGAACCCCACGTTCCTTCTTCACTTTATGCTTAACTGCCAAACTTTCGACAAACTAAAAACCTAAAACAAAAAAAAACTCTATAGTTGAACTTCCTATTAATGGTTTTATGTATAAGCGCAAACGGACTTGCAACATTCAAGGGGAAAAAAAGTGTTCCGAGAAATATTATGAAATATCTTTAGACAAGTGTTTTAACCGCTCGAATTAATATATTCAAATACACAGTTACACTTTTCATTTTAACACGCATATTTACCAAGGCTACCCGTAACGTCAAACCATTATCACTTAACAGATTAAAAATGATGCGAGGTAGATGTTAACACAGTGCTTTATGGGCACGTTCGATTATTATTCCAGCAATTACCGAAAAACCTGATTGAGACCATATAATGTGATTTTGTGTCTGTGTATACAATTGTTCAAATAAATGTGCACAAAATCTGTACGGAAATCACACATACTGCTTAAAATTACGTTCGAAAATACTCGAAAAATGTATAGAGGTGTACGTGAATGTGATTTACGTGAATGCGTAATGCACAGTAGCAGCAGCAGCAGCTTGAAACACCCTTTCCTCACACATCCCAATGTTACTTGTTTTACAGTGGATAAACAAATGCAACTTGATGGGGTAGCTGGAAACCCTGTCTTCCGTAGATCGAAAGAAAAATAGACGTGAGAAGGGAAACAGGAAATGGACGTAAAAATAGTACGAAGGAATGTGTGTGTATGTATGTTTGGCATGGCCGAGGGAAATGTGTGTGTCTATGTATGTTTGGCATGGCCGAGGGAAATGTGCGTGTCTATGTATGTTTGGCATGGCCGAGGGAAATGTGTGTGTCTATGTATGTTTGGCATGGCCGAGGGAAATGTGCGTGTCTATGTATGTTTGGCATGGCCGAGGGAAATGTGTGTGTCTATGTATGTTTGGCATGGCCGAGGGAAATGTGTGTGTCTATGTATGTTTGGCATGGCCGAGGGAAATGTGTGTGTCTATGTATGTTTTGTATGGCCAAGGGAAATGAAAGGGCAGTCAGTTGAAAATGCACACAAAGGAAAAAAAAAAAAAAAAAGAGACGCGTACTGTTTATTCAGAAAACACAGGAAATAAACTAGGAAATGCAGATTCCATTATAAATTCCATTATATTATTGTAAACATTTAAATTCCTCCTATTTGATCAGCAGGAGGAGAAGTTTGTCTTTCAAAGTTCTCGATACTTTTATAACTTGTATATGGAAGAATCGAAGGGAGTTTCTCGAGTTAAATTACTCATTGAAGGATATAATAATTATAAAAAGCATCACGAAAAAGAATACGAAAAAATAAGAAGAAAGTGCAACCATTAATCGACGAATGATGAAATATTGGTAGAAAAAGCGAAGAAAACAAAAATTTAATAACAACATTAGTTCCAGTAGCAGTAAAAAATGTACATTATCCACCAACACCAGAAGAAACATCTTTTGAAAGAGAATTATTTGCAGAACAAGAATCTGTTAATGGGTAGTATTCCATTAAAAGATTTGCCACCTACAGTAGGTGTTTCTACTATAAATCTCGGAAAAGAAATTTAAAAAAGAATAAATATTATTGCTACGTGCTGCAACTGGCACTGACTGAATTGCCCCGTGCCGTAACCGGAGACCAAACTCGCCCTCCCCTCTCCCTGGAACGATGCACTCGAGGCCTACTGATTCCCCCTTCTGGGAATCCCGGGAATGCCGACAGCGGCGAGACTTGCTGGCGTCACAGACTTCCTCTCGCCTGCTAGAGTTTCCGATACGTTTAGCGACGACGCAAGAATGTTCTGGTGAGACTGGCTGGCGCCTCAGCCCTCCGCGACGCATCACGCCAGTTAGGGAAGATTCTAGGTGACGGCTTAAAACCTACATATAGTGCCGTAACCCAGCGGCCAGCAGTCTTTGATTTCTAATTTATTAACAAAAGAAAAAGAAGCTGTTAATGACAATTTTACTGTTAATGACTACTAAAACTGCACGAAAAATTGTTTTAGATACCAATGTTGCATTCCAAGAATATAATCCAAAAAAAGAAAATAAACTCAAATAGAAGTTGATAATACAAAAGTATAATTACACAAATTTCTGATAACTATATAAAAGAGTCACACTCAAGAACAGCACCAAATACACAAAAAAAAGTTCTACAAATTCTCCTAGAACTGGTGATGGCATAAAAAAATGCAATAGTTTGCCAAAAGAATATGTTTGGATGGACGATTTTTGAAAATTGGTTGATAGAGAATTAATTATTCGTGGCGAAGAAAATGCTGGAAATAATTATTACAATAAAAAGTGAGTATAATTAATATGTTAAACAATAAATTTTCTGATTGTTATAAACAATCCGAAAGGAATTCCATATCTAAGAGTTTTAAACGTAATCCCGCAGTTATTTTGGAGGTCTGAACATCATGGCAAAGGTATAATAAATTGGGCACTAAACAATTTAAATCAGCCTGAAATGCATTTGCCAAGCAATAACTATCGTGGCACATTAAACAAATTAAATGAATGATTAGAAAGAGGTGACACAGGAGTAAATAAACTAGACGAAGCATGCGAATAAAACGATATTGTTTACATAGATCATAAAGATTTAGAATTTAGACATGAGCAGATAAAATTTTACAAAAAGAAGTAAAAGAAATTATGTTAGATAAAATCACACTAATTGGTGAAAAAATAGCTTCTGGTGCTGTTGCCTCAACTATGTTTACGAAAAGAAAATTAGAATGGGGAATTAAAATGTTTTATTGAATATACATATACACACATATACATGAAGATAACAAATATAACTTTCGATATCCCCTTTGAGGAATTACAAGATTTAGGTGTAGATCAATTTTTAACAAATGATCAAACTGCGAGAAAAAAAAATTGAAAGAAGGCAAAAGTTTCAAACTAACATTATCACTGCCAACAGTTAAAAAGATGGCCAAAGAAAAATCTGGAAGTGGTTTACATCGCAGAGGAATTATTCCCCACAAACTTGCTGCTTTAGGTGCACTCTGTAGTTTAGCTAGTGGAGGTACTGCAATTTATAATTCTGTTGAACAAACTAGAAAAAATAAAAATGAATTAGTAGAACAAAAAATACACACTTCGGCAATGGAAAATAAATCTGGAAGTGGATTAAAAAGAAGGGCAAAAAATATTCACAAAAATGAATGTGCTGTAGTACATTTTGACATTTCAGCAAATCCTGGTACTCATTGGGTTTCGTATTTTTAAAGATAATAATTGTATTTACTATTTTGATTCATTTGGAGATAATAGTCTTATCAATTAAAATAATTATTTAAAAAACAGAAATGTTTTATATAATGATGATAGAATTCAGAATTTTAATTCAGTTATATGTGGACATTTATGTTTAATTGTTTTACACATTTTATCGAGAGAATTTAAGTTTAATGATATAATTTCCATGTTGTTAAATGACTGATAAATTCGGAAAACCCTTAACAAAATCCTTAAATAAAAACATTGACACTAGTGCTTTCACTTTAAAATCATATGTAGAATCAAAATACGAAAGTATTGCTTCTAATTATGTAACATATGTAGAATCATAATATAATATCATTGTTTCTGCTTTACGAGATCAAATAAGCAAAATATTATACAACAGAGTATGTTTCTCCTCAAAATCGTAAAATCAATAATATGGCAGATCCTATTGAAGGAAAAGATGCAGACAATAAAACATTTTTTGATTAAAAAAATACCAGTACATGCATTCAATAAACAATTCCAGTTTCTGATTTAAAAACATATGTAGATTCACAATGCAATTCAGGTGTTTCTGCTTTACAAAGTAAACTAAGTACTTGCTTTGATTACACAAAATCCTGTTTCTTTTTTAGGGAATAAATTGTTAATATAGATGATCCGGTAGATGGTAAAGATGCTGTCAACAAAATATTTTTTGATAAAGAAATAGCTAATAAATTACAAAATTTAAACAAATCAGTTACGAATTATTGTGATACACTTGTTTACTTAAAAGTTGAAAAATGTAAGGAAGAAATGTCTCATATCTTGTTTACCTGTAAAGTGGAATAAAAAAACTAATGATTTTCATTTAGATAATAAACATATTTTCTTCACTTTTTTGAAGAATTGTAGTGTTTATAAAATAATTACTGCTAATCCTAAGTTACCTGATGATACTCTATTAAACTATCTACAAAAAGAGATTACAGTAAACCTTTTGATGTTAAGGGAGGCAATATTTTAGTTTTAAAAATAAAAAATAAAGTATATGAATATTATGATGGATTGATGACTAATATAGGTATATTCATAAAATATAAAAATTAACTATTTTATTTTTTGCTATTAAATGTAGAACACTTGGTGCTTGAAGTGTAAGGTCATGAAAAATAATAATAATACAAAAACTGAAAATACTCAAATGGGCGATTAGTTCAGAAAAATACATGGTCAATATGTAATTCTAAGAAATCAACGTTTAAAAACATTTTGCCCACACGAAAAAAATTTCCCATAAGAAAACTAATTTCGGATGGTATTGATGATTTATGACTAATCGATCTTGTTGAAAAGGATGCTGGAAATTTAAAAGACATATCACATATAAACAATGGTTAGAAGTATATTATAACAATTATCGATGTTTTTTCGAAATTTGCATTTGCTTTAGAATCTATATTAATTTTAAAAAAAACCAAGCAGTATTCAATGCGATAATGGGTCCGAATTTTATAATAAAATATTTAATGCACTTGTGCAAAAAATCATATCAATCATTATTCTTCTTTTAGTGAATTGAAAGCAAGTGTTGTAGAAAGATTTAATCGAACTTTGAAAAATATAATGTAGAAGAGGTTTGCTTTGAATGTAAACTATAAGTGGGTCAATATATTAGATTAATTAGTGAAAGAATACAACAATACAGAACATAGCACTATCGACATGAAGCCAATTGATGTTAATAAAAACAATGAAAAAAATTTAATGCAAACAAATTTTGTAGACATGATTACTAAACCAAAATACAAAGTTAGTGATATTTGTGTAAGCAATCTAATGAAAATTTTCGAGGAGGGTTATTCTGCTAATTGGTCAATGGAATTGTTTACTATTTGTAAAGTTTTAAATTATGATGTCCCTACTTACAAATTAAATGATACTAAAGGAGAAGAAATATAATGCAATTTTTATGAATATGAAATCATGATAACCAACTATCCTGATGAATATTTAGACAAAAAAAGTCTTGAAAACTAAATATGATACAATTTATGTAAAATGGTTAGGTTTTGATCACACACATAACTCGTGGATTAATAAAACATATGTTTTGTAAAAAACTAAATATTTTTTATAATCTAATTCAAAGGCAAGAATGTAACACACATTGTATTAATGGTCATTTCGATGTTTTTTTAACATTCATTTTAGCATTAATTTTAGCTTTCATTTTAATGTTCATTTTAACATTTATTTTAATGTAAACTTGTTTTCAAAAGATTTTGAATTTAATAAAGCCTCTGGTCTTATTTCTGTACTTTCCATTGTCCATTTTTCGATTGAAATCTATAGTAATAAATCCGTAATATTTGTCCCAACATTTTGCACAGACCTCTTGAAATTTTTCATAAGTCATATCTCCACCAACAAAATCATTATATATGTGCTTTACATTAGTATCGTCTTGTCTAAATATACACAAAAATTTGTATTCTCTCTTACCAATTGTTTAGGTATTTTAAAAAATGTTTGAGCTAAATAAATTACATTACATTTAAATGTCTTCCTCTAGACAAAAATAATCACAAACAATATCATGGTCATCTAAAATATGACCATCAAATACAATTAGAGGATCATTTTCACATTGATATACAGGAGCCATTTCATCATTATTATTTTAAAAGGGCCATTTATCATTAACTTTGAGCTTATTGGATATTATATTAAAATAATTTTGTAGCTATGATTTTTTTAAATTAAACTTTTTGAACAAACATACAATCTATTAAACTTTCTCCATCTTACATTATAAATAACATTTATCATCAAATTAGTTTTTGCTCAATTGCTTGGACCTACTATTATAGCGCTCATATTATCAGGCAATAATTCACCATTCTTTTTAATTTCGGAATTATCTTCATGAATTAAAACACTGACACCCCATTTAACTTTGCATGGCATATGCTGCTTTAGCTATAGCTTCTTCATTTAATTATATCATTTTTTGTAATAAATGAACAATAAAGTATTTAAATTAAATAATAGTTATATTTTAAAGAATAACTTCATTATGATATCATCCATAGTGAAAAATCGATTGCATTAGTATTCATACAAAAATTTTAACACCAAATTTAGATAATAATGGTATAATGACCACTGAACACACAAGTCAAAATGTTGATAAAAATGATGTTTCAACTATTCCTCGAGATCAATAGAATATGGAATTGTTAAAAGAAACTACAAATTAAATCGATCCATTTTAAACAAACCACATTGAATTAACAGCAGACAATGTGAAAAATAGAATATCAATAAAATTTAGGCTTGATGTTAAACTTGATGACCAACTATCCGATATCCTTGGTTTTGAAAGAAATATTCTTATTGAAAAGGACACAATTGTTGTAGGTATTAAATTACCTAAATTTAACCCATTTAAAACAATAAATTTTAATTGTAATTTAGCATGTGGTATGTTTATCAAATATGATTAATCAAATCATTTAGAAACAGATATAATCGCCAGTTTTCCACCAAAAACAGTGTACGGATTTAGAGGTTATATTATTAATCAGTCCACATGTCCAACTTTTTATAAAAACAATAATGGACATTTAAATAATATTACTTTGGAAATTAGAGATGAAAATGGCAAACTGATTGATTTCGATGGTGCTAATATTGATATTGTTTTAGAAACTAAAGAATGTTAAAGGCATCCCTTGGACATTTTTAATATATTCAAAATATAATATAAAAATTAATTAAAAATGGTTCATTTTGGTTGCCATGTGGTTATGTATCTATTTTATTTTCTAATGTAATTCTTTTGTTATCATAAGGACATAATGCAATTTTATTAACTTCGATTGTATATAGTTCATGCTTTTCACTCATTAGATTCACTTTTATATATTGTATTTTCTCTTTAAACTAACTAGTCTTCAAATGTTGTTCACTTTTATAACAACACATTTTTTTACTCCTTTAGATTTTTATTTTCTTTATCATCAACCTTATAAGTGTACATGTTTAACTCGTAAACCAACAAATTATTTCATTATTTTACCATTACATTCATCTACTATTTTTCCTAAAACTTTTTTTATTTATTTGAGGTAAGTTATAAGTGTTCTCATTGGGATATTCACTTGTATCAAATTTATCTAACCTCAACATCATATACTCATAAAAAAATTTCAGTTTTTATGTTATAAATTAATGAATCAGTATCTTGATAATATAATTCAATTTTATCACCATATTTTGGTTTTATTACATTATGTCAACATAAATTGGTTTATTAAATCTTACTTTTGTTTTATTCATATGTAAGGCCGCAATACTTCCATTAAATATAGTACTTCTTTTGAAATTTCGTTTTGCTATTAATTTTTAGCATTTTTCTGCATCTGATGCTAGTTACATCAACTCTGTTTCTTATACTTTTCATTGTTTTATAAAACACAGAATTATTCATAAGTTTATAAAAATCTTTTCGAAGTAGTTTTTAGCATTAGTTCTCATCTCTGTATTCAAATTTATATATTTCTTGAGCCAATCGGACTGATCAAATGACAATATTCTATGTATTTTAGTAAATTTTAATTCATTCTTTAGGTGCTGCTTTAGATTATGGTAGTGTATTACATACTTTTATTTATTATGTAAAGTTGTTAATAACGTAGATTGATTTGTTTTTGGAATTGTTTTATTTTCAGGACAAAAAGGTAGACATTTATATAAATTATTTAGTTCTTGTGGATATTCTAAATCAACTTGTAATATATAATCATACTCAAAATCATCCTCCAAATCTAATACTTTTTCACTCCAGTAATCGAAATCAGATAATGTATAATAAACCCATTCGAAACTACCATATGGTAAATATTGAGACATTGCCCATCTATAAAGAGTATTTGCATCGAGATATGCTAAATAATTTGATTCTTGATTAGAGTTGAAATCTTCTAAATATTTGTTATTGGCTTTATCATGTCTCTTACAACAATGTGATATTCCACCACTAAATCCTTTTTCAATCACTAAAATCATATCATAGTTATGTAATAATTCTGGGGGTTGATAAGTCATTTTTAACATTGCATCCCAAGATAATACTGGTGCTGTAAAATACCCCACAGCATCTAGACCATATGCGTGTATCTCTAAAATTTTCGAATATATCTGTCAATTGTAGTACACCACTTTTTAAATATGAATTGTGATATTCGCCACGATTTTTAATACTAAATTGGTGTCATACAAGTTTTGCGTTCTCATATTTATATTCAGTTCTGTCAGATTCATTAAATTTATTGTAATATTCACTCTTTGGTGGAAATTCTGTTTCTTCAAATTTCTTCCAACTACTTGCCATAAATTGAAATGTGTCTATAAATCTCATCTTCAAATTTTCTGTTTGTTTCCCAAAAGTAATAAACTTTTCTTCATTATTTGCAAATTAAATCTATATTTTTTCATCCTATCCTAGCTCATAAATAAATAAATGAGCATCATACCCAGATAAATTATGGAAATGAATAGGTACAAAGTTGGGTAATTTTATTCGTAGATTACAATGATTACATACTGGATTCATGAATTTTCCACTTATATGATCACAATGTACTTTTTTTACTGTCCTCCATATATTCACATCTGCATAAAGTACATTCTTCTGATTCCATACATAATATTTTTTCTTCTTTGGTTAGTGGATGCATTGGTTCAATATGTGAATATATTTCACCAATTTCTTCTACTTCCCTTTTCATTGACTGTATAAAAATTTTATGAGCATTTGGGCCTCGACATATTACTGGAGGCTTATATCCACCATAATTAGATACAATATAATTACAAAAACCATATTCTTCGTGTAATTGATATTTCATTGTGTATGATTCATTGTTTAGCTTTAAATCAATGTTATTTAATTGTTCTTTAGTAAGATTATATCTTTTTTAAATATTTCCTTATAAAGGTTATTATCGATATCATTATGTGTTAAAACTGGATATTTCTGGACCAATTTATTTATTTTTATTTCTCTTGGATTTGGCGTAGTTGTTGATATTTTCCTTAGAATAGATTCTAAATCTGCATATATTGTGAAAGGAACCTTCATTGCACGTTTGTAATTTTTTAATTTTATTTGCTCTCCTTTCGAGGATAAAGTGATATTTACTGCTTCATTTTTAGAGCAGTCTTCTGTATGTTTATTTAAATTCTCTTCAGAATAAAATAATTAAAGACATATCTTTTTGCATTGAAAGCAGTTTCGATAAATCGTTTATCTAACAACAATGCGAATTTGTGTCATATTTGAAATAAAGTAAATTTATATGTTTTTCCTGTTTATATTTTGTAAGTTTTAGTGGATATACTGTAGACTTATATTCAATAGAGGGTACGTTTATAGATGTATCAATTTGATTTTCTATTTCTGATATATCATCAATTCTTATAGGATATTCATATTTATTTTTACTTTATCGATATCAAGCCCCATATTTCTATATTTAGTAACTCTTTGAGGATCTTTTTCTGCTGGGAACAATGCAGATTTTGTTGCTCAAATAAAGCATTTTTGATCATTATTCTTTACATTAATGCACGCTTTTTTATTTTTAATCACTTCTGGTAGATCAATACATGATACTCCATTTAATGGATTATATTTATCTATTGTTAATTGTATTCCAATTACTCTATCTAAAGCCCACCCAGAACCTCATTTTTGATATTCAGATAATTGTGTAAGTAATTCCTTTGATATTATATTATAAATCATTGTAAATCTCATTTGTGTAGTATTATATGATTAAATAATTGAAATGTAAATAATTACAATCTATTATTTTCTGGATTGGACACATGATATATATCTTAATGCTTGTTTTCAACCCTCTAAATTTCTTAAGTTTATTGTGTATTATCTCAAATACCTTATTTTTTACTGATCTTAAAAAGTGATTAGGCTCTAATATATTAAAGCTATTTTCAATGATATAAGTTGATATTTTACCTTTAAAAGCTTTATTAACAAAACAATTTTTATTACTTCTACTTTTTTGTTAACAAATAAATGATTATAAAATGGAAATATTTATGTTAATTCTTTTTTATCTTTAGGATATATTTCTTTGATATATAAGCCAGCTAAAGGTAAATTTGTAAAAATATGCTTTGTTTTCTCTTATTTTACCCGCTGGCTTTCATTTCTAAGTGTTAGAAATACATTATTAGAAAATGGGAATATTTATTTTAATTCATTTCTATCTTTTAAATACAGTTGTTCGATATTAGCATTAAAAAATGGAAAATTTGCAAAATTTATTTCTCTTTGCAAGTATATACTATATGGTATAATAGCTGTAATTAAATCATCTTTCCTTAAGAGTATACCATTGTAAAATTTAATCACCATTCCTTAGATTATATCTATTTTTATTTTTTAAATCTCAACCTATAATTCTTAGCTCCCACTCTGTCTTCTCACTCAACTCAGCTGAAAGATTGTTCGTCTCCATTTTTTATAGTTGTATTTTTGATAGCTATATTTTTATAGTCATATTTAATAGAAAACAAATTTAATTATATTTTAATTTTTATGAGTGATTTGGTACATTACTTTTTTTTAAATCTAATAACACAAAAGTTTTAATTAGCATTAAAAGCAATATTTATTAATTATTTAACTTCTTACTGTGATTATATTCTTTCATATATTTCTTCATGTATTCATTAGCTTTACATTTTATAATATTTCTGTCCTTAATATTTTATGAAGATAAAATAGTTTTACAAAATTATTCTCATTACACACTTTACATGTTTTTGTTGGATAATTATCGTGTTGAGTTTCATTTAAATTATCTAGTGCTTTACTGTGTAATAAATTTTTTTTATTCATTTTGAGAGATTATAAACATATTTTCCACATTCGCATAATACTTTCTCTTTCTCCAATTCCTAATGCTTTGTACCTTTTTCAATACAGCATTTTTTATAGATGTTATAAAGCTTTCCTTTTGGGTATTCAACGTAAAAATGTTCTATGTTTAATACTTCACCACACTTTTTACGTTGCTTAGAGGTGGTATTATTTTCCGTGTCATTAGCCTGCAGAGATTTCATCTTTATGTATATTTAAACGAAAACAAAAGTTTAATAACAATTTTTTATTGAAATAATAATAAAATAACAAAATTAAAATAATTTTTTTTTCGTTATTAATTTTTTTTCCTTTTAAATAAATATAAAATGAAAACGCTGCGCACCAAGTTTGATAACTCATTTGAGTTGACTAAACTACAGGACCTAGAAAAAAATAAAAAGAATGTTGCTACAAATTTGCAAATTTATGATTCTAAGTTTGGAAAAAAATTAGTTTTATTTTTTATTCAAAGTTTAAAATTTCTTTACCAGATCGCTATGTAAGTCTGTTTGTTGAAATTCTTTAAAATTAATGAACGATAGTCAAAATTTTATAACATATAAAGGCTTTAAAGAAATGAAAAATGGTAAATCAATTCATGATCTAGAATTGTCTTAAAATATATCAATTCTATTATTTTTAATCTTTCAATTATCTTTTTTAATATTTTGCTTGATTTTGATCATTTTTCCATTAAATTTCAGATTTTGAGTTTTTAATTTTTTTCTTGTACGTTCGTTACAAATAGCGGTAAATATTTAATGCTATTTTTCTTGCACTTTTTATGTAAATTGCTTGTTTTTATAGCATCAAAATTTCTGCACAGCCCTTTTGTGAAATATTGTAAAAATTCGTGTGATTTTGAGCTTAAATTGCTTGATTTTCGATTTAAATTACTTGTGTTTTGTGGTTGGTTCTAGCAATGCGAAAAAGAAGCTTGAAAACGATAAATTTGTTTGATTTTTAGCGTTTTTTCACTATATTTCAGATTTTAAGATTTCACTTTTTTCCTTGTACTTTCGTTACAAATAGCATGTATTATCGGGTTAAATTACCACAAAAAGTGGTGTGCGCCAGGATCCCCACAATACATCTACCCCTATACCTATACCCCGCCAGGGTTACTTTAACAGACGCTTAAATCGGAACAGCTAGTTAACAAGGACTTTCGTTCGCGTTAACTCACTCTCGGAATCAGATTAACGCACTACTTCTTACGCATTTCTGGTATCTGTGTCATTCATTTACATATTTTCCGTTCTATCTCTTAATTATTAGAATCACTGAGCTTATGCCTAAGCCTTAGCTTCAGTGGCCGTATGTTGTTTCTTGTATCTTACTTTGTTTCACAGCATCAATTTGCCCAATGACTGCGGCAAGTCCTTCAGCCATCTCTACACCACTCCTGAATTCTTTAGCAAAATTAACTCCCATTTTCTGCTGGCGTCGACGCTTCGCTGTAAGTTACAATTCAGCCCCCTGTAAAGGGGTGTTGACTCTGGGTACAACGTAGATCATTTTTTGTACGCATCGTAATAAAACGCGTGATCAATTTCTGCTATATCCACAAGCTGAAGCATAAAATGTGTAGCGAACAACCGAGAAACAACCTCACTACATGTACATTCGTTTATGTAAAAATTCATGAATTCTGTCAAATATATTTCTGCGCAGAAAGGAACTTTAAATACACGCAGATCGAACGGTAATGAGACTATAAAATCAATTTAAAACATACGTGACACTTCCGACACTATAAAAATTCATCTCACAACCTCGCGCTAGTCTAGTCCTCATCCTGGACGTAGAGCACGTTTTGCTACCACTCGATCCGGAATTGCGCATTTTCATGTTAATGTTCAAATTCCCTTTTCATAGTTGATTTGTGTGGTATTATCGCCGTACGAACTTTTTGTTAGATAGTGTATTATCATCTTCCCTTGTCCAAGTTAAAACCTAATCTGCACAGTTCAATCAATTATAGGCTAGTCGTGGTAAAGTGAGCAGTTTTTGAAAACCTCTCATTTGAAATAATTGTTAAAAAATATATATTTTTTATTGTAGCCTTAAGACATCAGCTGTGGAGTCCGGTGAAATATGTACAGTGTGTTTATTACTTACATGGCCATACTTATTTTAAACAGTGGTATAAGGATATAAAATTCCTGAGCTAGGGCCTCAAAAGTGTTCGCTTTATCGTCGATAGCCTATAATAATTGTGGATGTTTGCTACTTCAGCCGACTAATTTTACACTTATACTTACCAGAAGTTTACAGTGGATTTAAGCTACCGCAATTATCAATTGTGGATTTTTTTTTCTCCATTTGACAATCGGATCGTATATACGCGTTTACACAGAAATACGAAATTGAGGACGATAGATATCAGAAAAATTATTTAAGTAATTTACGCCATGTGTTAATGAATAGTGTAAACGGCATTATATACAACAATTCTTAACTGTTAAGCAGGAATGAGAAAAAAATATCGGAACACCTTGTAAAAAGCGGCTTAATCCTCGAAAATGTTCGGATTCATTAAAACTGCTCAAATTTAATAGCAACTGCCTACCAGCTATTAGGTTAACATGTGGGTTATGAAATGACTCGTCCTTTCATCTATTTTACCACAACAACTGCAATACATTAAGTCACAACGATGGATATAACAGAAGGCAACAGAAGACAGGTACCGCAGGCATGGCCTTCGGAAAGCTACCATCAATACCGTCGTTGCCAATTTCGATAAGTGTCTGAGAAAATCAAATGTTTGTCACACGAATATTTTATCTCGCACACCAAAACAAACTAGACTGTAATTAATGACTCGCAATTGTCTATCTTGGGTCACTGAAAGCAATATTGCTGTAAGTTTGTTTTGCAATCAACGTTCATTCTACAATTAATTCTCTGACTAAGTTACATTCGAACGGAATACTGGATAATATTTATAATAAATTACCCTGCTGGCCGTGAATGGAAATACACGGAACGTAGCAATGAACATCCGCTTGTCAAAAGTTTAGCTTGAGGATGGAAAAAAAAAGGGGGGGGGAGGATGGAGGGAGTTATGAATGTATTAATTATTCTTTTTTCATACAAATATACTTTTGCAAATACAGTAAGGCGAAAAATTCTGACACAAATCTTACGACAGTACTAAAGTTTATTTATAGCCCTTTTTTAACTATAATAATTTCATATCGACCTCCTGTTTCCCGTCTCGCCACAGGTACTGGGGTTTGTTCACTTAAGTTTACTAAAGGAGCATGGCTCGTTTTATATTATACGAAACACTGATCAAACGTGATCTTTGGATAAATAGTGCAATAGGGTAAATGACTAAATGGAGACTTTTGGACATCGCAATGGCGAATGTCCAAAAATCTCTATCTTGTCACTGGTCAAACATTAAATCCATAACTTTCAAACAATAAAATTTCTTTGGTTTTCATAGTTTATATTATTAAGTGCAATGAAAATTATTTTCGGTTTCGTGATGTAAGAATAATAAAAACTAAATCACATAAACAATATTGAGAAACATTTACAGTAAAATAATTTAAGGATAAAGTTGGCTAATGTAATATATGAAAATATAAAACAATTTTTTTTTATTTTCTCGTCTCTTTTCAAGCGAATGTCTTTAAGAAGCCAATTATAAAAAGTTTTATTTCTAGACAGCTTTAATAGGGAATCTTTCATTTTTTATCCTGTATCACAAACACAGATTGTGACCTGACATAGCATTACAACTACTATGAGGCGTTTTATATAAATAAATATGGGATGGGAAGTAGCCAACGTTCGTACAAGCTATCAAATAAGAACAAAATTTTTTAACGAACTCGGTGGCACGGAAGGGCGGAATTCAGATTTTATCACAAGTTTGACATTGAGAAAGCGCGTCGCATAGCTAGCAACAGTCCTGAAGCTAGAAACGGTAGGTCGTAGTCATATTTATGCACGGCGTAAAATAAGGGTCCACAGCAGCAGCTCCACAAGGTTGCCAATTTCTCTGTGTGAAATATCGCTCAGAGCTGTCCCTTGACACACCCTGCTCCTCCCCCCACAACTACAGCCCTGCACCGGTCGCAGGCTAACAGCTTCCCGCCGCACGAAGGACGTCCAGAAATAACGAGTGGTGGGTATCGGTGAGGTCTCCGGAGCTTGTTAACCCGCACCGGGTCACACAAGGGAGACATGGTCCAGCGTCACGCTGCGCCTTGTCTTTGACCCGCAGCTACTGTGGCGTAACAACCTGCAAAGTCACGGTCAATAGTGGTGGGGGGGGGGGGGAGGAGTATACAATGCCATTCCCCACCCCCTACATTCTGGCAGTGTCCGAAATAGCAGATTTAGCTCACAAAATGATCACGTGACCCAATTTTGTATACAAAAATGGTGACATATTTGGTACTACGGTATTTCGTAATTTAGTATCTACACTGTTAAAAAAAAATTTTCCTTCATTTTACGGAAAAGTGCTGGTAAAATTTTCCCAGAAGTTTCCGTAAACGCTCCGTGAAATTACGGGCACATTGATTTTCAGAAACGGACTTTCCGTAAATTTTACGGAACCTCTCCGTTAATTTCCAAGTTCGTTTTCTGTACTTTCCGTTTAAAATAAAAAGAGCTAATGAAAATGTCTTTAATTTTCGTTATGTGGGTGTTCTACCGTATATAAAAATGATATTAAAAAAAGTTAAAATATTTTGTACTTAAGCACGGTTTGAACCCGAGCCCAAAAATACCAGTCCACGACTCTAACCATTCACCTACAACTCTCACTTGAAAGTTTTTTTATGACTTTTATAATTATATTTAAAAGACAAAAGCAAACATTCAGTTTCTACAAAATTTAGTGTATTTTCAGTGTTGCCAAATGTTACAGACGCCTGATGCTATTATTTAATGTTTGAAAGAATAGGTCATAGTAGCGTGGATAACCAACTGCCGCAGTAACGATAATGTTCTTATTACAGTGGCAAAGAAAGCTTCGTGTAGAATCGGCATTATTCGTCCCCGTAACTCGAAGCCAAAGGGAATAGGGAGACTTTCCGTATTTTGTATTTACGGATTTAACTTCGTTTTTCGTCATTACGAATTGCCTTTCCGTATATACATTGTACATTTCCGTAAAACATCCTGTAAACATACGGAAATTTTTAACAGTATAGCGGATGTTAGCAAAAATACAAAATCGCAAACTCAGCACCATGTTAGATTTCACGTTCAAAACACATACGCGAATGTGCAATAAAAACATTTTTTTAAAAACAAATAACTGTTAAAAATACAGTGAGCATGTTTTAAAAAGCAAGTAAGTGTTGTGCATTGTTTATGTACTTCGCAATAAAGTTATTTTCAGTTGTTATTACATAATTTACTATCTTATTTATTAACATATTCGCAGCATTCCATTAATGATTGTAAAAATATTACATCTATTTCAATAATTAAATTTAGATTAAAAATACTTTCACTGTTAATGTAAAAATACATTGCCGGGAGTGGGAGTGCTAAACAAGTGACTGTCGACAACGTCTGAATTGAAACTTACGAAATGACAATTAACAAAATATCGAATTTGTTATTTCGGACACGGCCTAAGTAAAGATATCCTGAATATGAGTAATTTGGCGCCCAAACTGTTTTTGTTAACCGAGATGCGTTGATATATTGTATATACATATATAATGAATGGTTATAATGTACACTGATACTTACATATTCGCTTTTGAATTTTAAGCTTTTCCTTGTTTCATGCAACATGTAACTAAGGTTTTTTTTTTGCACAAGAATTAAATTTATAACTAACAAAAAAAAACTTTTAAAGTGCCCTTATAACCAACTAGTTACTGACCTTACAATGCAGCACAAACAAGACAAAGGAACCGCAAACTCATAATCACGTCAATAATTCGGTCAAAAATTGGCAGAATCAATATTGTGACAGATAAGAGTTCGTAGATCGGTCGTCATGCCTGTACTGCTGCGTGTAAGGTCAATAACTAGTTGGATGTGTGGGAATTTGCGGCATTTCCTTTTTCAAAGGACCCAAAATATGGAGGCAAGAGGTTCGCTTTGAGAGGGGCGCCCTACAGTGGAGGGGCACCCCTCCACTGTAGGGACATCTTGGAAATATGGCGTGTATTCTGGACGTAACAGACCAGTCATGGCCCGATATCAATTTCTGTTGCAACGTGATGTTTTAATACAGGCCTTGCATATGCAAATACATCGCTTCATTTTTTTGAGTAGGCAAAATTACGTTTTTTTTTTCATTACGAAATAAAAATACAAGTCTAAATTCAAGCCGATATTTTAATGAAACTTGCGGAGCATTTGACATTTACGGGAAAAGACCAGTCAGACTACACTTGCGCCTCGTTACTACTTGAAGGTGAAGAGAGAGCAGTTTTCTTGGATTTATCTCATCGTCTTGCCGTGTTCTGTATACTTGGCTTTGTTTTAATAATTTGAGTTTGTTACGGATACTGCGAAGCCTACGATACAGGATCTTTTCAATTGTTTTTCTCGTTAGAGTATTGGGTAGCAACTATATCAATTATGATAATTGTTTCAGATAGTAGCCATCTAGCTACTCTACGAAGTGCTACGCTACAAGAAGGAAACTTCCAGAGATTCGAGGACTAGCGACAAAACGGCGGTCGGTCCTTCGACTGCGATCGCAAACAAAAGCATCTGCGCGATTCTGCTAGAAAATTCCCTATGTTGATCCAGCGAAGTATAGTTCAATTATCCTTACCGAGCGAGAAGTCCGCGAGATTTAAGCTTCGCCTGGTGCTAATCAATCTCTTAGAAGCATGCCGCCAACCCAGCGACTTTTCGTAGCACTTAAGCAATTCACCTGGGCAATTCACTTAAGCATCACACATCACACTTAAGCAATTCACCTGGAGTCCGTTACTAAAATGGGCGCTCGTGATTCCAACCCCGGCCACGGCTTCAGCTTGTGCTCATAACGCTCGCTCATGAGCAAAAAGACACAGCATTTACGGTCGGTTGCTAACTGTTTCGTTACTGGCTATGTATTACCTCAGCATTTCACAGTAATGCAAGGATCCAGTCGTCGGCAAAACAAAACTTCCCCATCCCCCCCCCCCCAAACCCCAGGGAGGAGTTGCGCGGACAAGATTTTCTACACTGTTGGAAAATCTTAATTCCTTGCGCCAAACCAAAGACTAAAGATGAGAAAGACAGACTTCCGAACTCTCTGCATACGCCCCTGACAATGACTCTCCCATTGCCGACAACTGTCAAAAATCACACGGACAAAAATGATGAACGTTATTCACGTTTGGTCCTTTTATATTCGTAAAATATTTTGACTAACATCGGTATACTTGCATTACAAATAGGTCACAGAAGTTTAGAAACGCTTAAACACATTTACTTAATTTCTTAAACAGTGTTTTATTTAACCTCAAACATTATCCATGTTAGTTTTGTTGATGCTACTGGCAAATAAAAAAAAGACAGTATGATGTTGGAACCATGGACTAAACATGAGGTAGACCGATCTCGCTGGCTGCGCACAACCGATCTCCGTGTCCCAACACTGAACTGCTTTTCTGCCAATACGACTCGAAAAAATGGCGTGGATTAGGTTTGAGGTTAGAACACTGTTTAGTAAACAAGTACTTTTAAGATGATTTTATACTTCCTCTAACCAATTTGTAATGCTTTCTAATTAAAATCAAACTGGTAAAAGTATTTTACTCATACAAATGTGCTTGTCATTAAAAAATTAAGATATAAACAAACACGTTCATCAGTGTTGACCGTATGACTGACAGTTGTGTTCCTTTGGGACAGGTCAATGTTAGGTGCATGCGCAGAAGACGAATAAGAGGTCTACCTCATATTTAGTCTATGGTTGGAACACGGAGTGGCTACTGCGGAAGGGTTATGCGCACTCTATCCTACATTACCTCTACTTGGCAAGCCCACAATACTGACTCTCGGGATTGGTCATAAAAACAAAGCCGTGCTCACGAGTGTGGTCCTGATAACACGTTGCTAAACACTTGAGATACCGAGCGACGCTTAGACCACAGCTGGCGAAAAGTGCGTGCAGACGCTGGAACTATAGCCAGTACGCACGACCACTGGTATTTGCCACGTGGTGTGACGAACGGGAGGTGAAGATGCCGAACCGGCGAATGAGAGCGAGACACATTCGCAACACGCACGACTAAAAACTTCAGGCACCGAATCCGTCTGGAACCCATAAAAGCCAGGATCTCTCGTCGTCCTGCAGACGATGGTGCGTCGTAAATCCCGAATCAACACAATGGAAACAGGGGCCGTTCCTCACGCGCTTCGGTATGACCGCGACGCGAAGGGATTTTGAATTACCGGCAGGCGTGTTTCCAAAGCACCGTCCGGAGACGATGCACCTCAAACAGCATACAAGGTAAAAGTCGCAACACAAAGGGCATATAGGCTGTTCACGGTAAAATGAGAACTTGTGAAAGCCCTGCTTAAGCTCTAACTGTATGCGCTTTGTATGTTCTTCCACCTTATGTACAATTAATATTGTCATGGGCCTCATAACTTTGTTCATATGTCTGTCAAGTGGAACTGTCAAATTATTATTAAAGTAAATATTTCACAAATCTGATCATTTTTACACTTTGACGCATTACAAAGAAAGAAAATGAAATAATTAAAGTTGTTACAAATCGTTTCTTAGCACATTTTACTCGACATTTAGATATGGCACTACTTCACTCCATCACTACCAACTTTACTGGGCGCATCTCACTCAGTGAGCACGTTTAAATACATGCCACGCAGGAGCAGTGTCATTTATCCAAGGTTCATTTCAAAAGTGCTCACTATAAAGTGAACAACCTTTAACAAGAAAACCTTATCTTATAGCATGCCCATTGTTAATCGAGTACTTTTGAAATCAAGCTATTCAAAACATCACTGCCTCTACCTTCATATATTTTAACGGACACACCAACCGACATGGGCACCGGTAAAGTTAGTTATGACGTAGGAAAAGCAGTTCCATGTAGTAACGTTGAATTGAAATTGCTCGATAAACATTTGTGAATTAGGTAATAACTTTGTTCGCTTTGTTTTTTTAATGCATATATATATGCACATTTTCGCTTAGCCGAAGCACGAATAAAGTAATCAAGCCCATAGCAATGTTATTTTTACATATGGTGGAAAAATACACAATGTGCATGCAAGTAGATATCAAGTAGGTAGGTTCTACGGAACCGCCAACGTTAAAACAACAAAAGAAACTACGTATATTAACTGTTATGTTGGCAGCCAAGGCGCATGAAATCGCTAGTTTACTAACCTGTATTTAATCTCTATTTTACGACTATACTATGTTCCCTGGGTAATGTTATTGTTCGCGTCGTTTTCCCTAAGTTCTTTCATACCACAAATGCATTTGAGAGAAGATAAATCCATCAATTATATTCATGGATATTAAATACTCCTTTTACACGTTCACGAACTATCAGATGTGAAAACCACATAGACGAATGTGGTATTACCACTATCATAATTAAAATCTGTTATCCAAGCACACGTTTCTGCAATAGCTAAAAAGAGAAAAAAACTGTATTCTTTTTATTGTATTTTTATGCAATGTGGAGATAGATATCGTATTTCTTAATAAAATATTTACCAAGTGCCGAAGTTGTAGAACGACAGAAGCTCGACACCCGGTCAGGTATAGTCTATTGAAGGTATCTTCACACTTTTTGAATCAAACCTTTGAAAAATTACAGCATGACGTGTTTAATTGTTCCCTAAATTTGTCATGAATCACAAGCGTTCTATACTCGTGTTAACATAAAAGTTCCTTATTTTTGGTTAAATTAAAATTAAAATTTTATTTATGAATTATAGTAATTAATTTATAATTATTATTAATAAGAATAGTGCAAAATAGGTATGTTGGTAATGCCCAATAATACATAGTTCTTATGCAAAATAATAATATAGTTGGTGCGCACGACTGCGGGGCGCTGTCCGTATAGAGTAATTATGCCAGACTGTTAAGCTGTGGGCCTGCGGTGGCTAAGCGGTTAGTCTGCTCGCCTCTCACCAAGGAGAACCGGGTTCAATCCCTGACCGGGTCGCATGTGGGAATCGTGCCGGACGATGCCGCTGGTCGGAGGGTTTTCTCGGGGACCTCCCATTTCCCCGGCCCTTTCATTCTGGCACTGGTCCATACTCACCTCAATCACCCTCATCGGCTCTCAAGACCTCGCTGTTAAGAGCCGCCCAAATCTCTTCGCTCTTCACTCACTGGGTTAAGACAGATTCCTATCCGCCATCTTGCATTTATGGAATTTTTGCCATATTCCGGAAATACAGTTGTATAGTGTTTTTTGGAACGACAGAGCACAGGGCATTGCTTAGTGCGTTGTCCGAGGTCAGTATTTCTTTATTACTGTTGACATCGTCGCCTTTGTAATCGTTTGCAAGGAAAAAATCTCGCGTGTCGACCCGACAGTTACCAGCTAAAAATTAATAAATGTAGCGAAGCTGTGGCAGTGCGATAAAGTTTGGAAAGCTTAAAGTATTCAGGACATAATAAATTTGTGTTATAGTCAATATGTTTAGTATAATTGAGTTCTGCATATAGTATATGTTGTAATATCATTGGAATTATTTTAATCGGTCAAGTAGTTTAGTAGTTATTAATTTTTGTAGTTGTCAGGTGGTACATAATCTCAAAGTGGGTGCCATGTAGCGTCGCCCGTACTAGAATTCCTACATACGGGCGGCGCGGAATTCCAGCAGCTAACATGCCAGGTTGTAGCATGCCGAGTCTATTTTTAGAACAGCAGGTGGGAATCGTCCTTAAGCTATGTTTGCATGAAGCGGAGGAATATCCTAGAAGCATGGCTTCAGAAAAGTTGGAAGTAACCGCGAATGGACAATATTGTTACGCAAGGATTCGTTTTCCCTGCGGAGAGTTTGCTTGGGCAGCCTGGTACACCTGGCTCGCCCGCTTGCCAAACACTGCTTGCCCCTGGCGAGTAGCCAGGACACTTCGCGCGGGCACCTGCGGCCAAACACGACAGTCATTTCCCACGCCGCACGCCTCCCCACAACAAAGAAGGCTGGCGTGCCATCACGCAGGCCAGCTTATTCCGCAGCGATATCAGCAAGAAAACTTCTGCTTTCAGCGTGGAAGTTGTAGCGCCAAGCCACCTGTGTCTTATTCATCAACGCCACGTCCACACTTTTTTTTTTTGCCCGGAGGCTTACAGGTTTACCCGAGTTCCTGTATGGCCATCTCTAAATAAAAATGTCAAGTAACTATCCCCTGGTTTGGTTATCAATGGTAAATAGCAAGCCTATGTATTACGACCTCTTGGTTGCAGTCAAATAGCTATTAGGCAGTCTTTTGACAGTGCCGATGATATGAACCTTATTTTTCTCCATATGTTGATAACATAATTCTAGATAGCGTTGTATAGAAAACATTATACACATGCGGTTGGTGAATCTTATTGTTATGTAATATTGTTCTACTAGAGCGAGCCTACCTAACCTTTCAATACTAATTAAAGTAATCGAGTCCACGACGAAAGTAGGCCTATACCTACATTTACAAAATGAGATACATGATACTGGCCCAAAGTTTGCTTTCTGCAATGCTATTATAACACTGCATGATTATTTTTTGCTACTCCTGCTATATGAAGCAAGTTATCAAAAAATTCGTCAGAATCGCTGTAGGCAAGATGACTTCTTCTTGCCGCAATTTCTGTTTCCTGTTTATCAGTTGAATAAGGAGCAACGTGGAGGTTAGGGTACCGAATAGCCAGTATCCAGGAGTTCTAAATTGGATATTGGATTTTATCCAGAAACTTATTCATACGATGTAATTAATACAGGCCCTAAACATTATATAAAAACAGCACACAAACACGCCTCACACGCAATTCAAACCCAGGTCCTCTCGCACGAAAGTTCCCAGTCACATACTCAACAGAAGTCGGGAGCGCAGGTCCCAGAATGAGCAGGTGGGGTGCTGGGCCCTATACCTGGGATTACAAACACACCTGGTTATTCACATGTTACTCGTAGAATGAGTCTGCAGACACACTAGCATTTGGATCTACTCATTTAAAATATTTCCCGATTTCCTACGATTTAATACCACTTCCTAACTCCCGACAACCCACTGTGTTGCAAAATTGTCTTGGAAACCCTACAGACTTATGAGTCGCCCATGCTGCTTCCATCGCCCCCCCCCCCCTTTTTTTTTTTTTTTTCCATTCCCGGTTAACTGTCCCTGTAGCGCGTGCACTTCAATACCTATTACGTTAGTTGCCGTCCATAGCCCGAATTGCCAATACGTTGCGGGTATTAGGAGCAGAGACCTAACATTACTTTAAGGCGATGATGCCATTTAGTATGTCTAGGCATTGTGCCATAAGGGGAATGATGGCTGAAAGCAGTACATTTACCTGATTTTCGATAAGTCGATTTCCAAAGGGTTTGTGGAAATTTTTGGCTCGACAAGACGCAAATAATAATTTTCAACGCTTCTTTACGTTGTTAGATATTCACTGCAGTCATTATTCTCGGAGTACTGATGGAAGAAAAGAAATAATTTTTGTTTTGCTATCTTTAATCAGTGCTCCGAGAACAACGAACACAGTGAATTTGTAACACTGCAAGAAGGTGCTAAACATTGTTATTTACATTGTGTCGAGCCAAAAATTGTGAAACATCCGCTGTAAAACCTGTTATGACAAACATGATATAAATATACAGTTTGCGTGCACCATTCCCCATGATGCAACACGTTCTGCAACAGTTGTTGAAACAAATACGGTTGTAAGCTTACTTTTCCATTACTATAAATAGGCTCAATTGTACCCTCATACGAAGGCAAGTTTATGACATTCGGACGACAGGCTGTACAGTCACCTTTGTAATGGTGTCGCAAACACCATATATGCAACGTCTACATGCACTCACGTTGGCAGCTCTTTCTAGAAGCAGTACGCGCAAAATTAATTAATAAATTTTACATTCCCGCAAAAAATTAATAAAAATATCGAGTTTTTAGTAATCTGGCCAGATTTCATAACACACTAGCGGTCTATTTTGGACTTAAAATTTTCCAATTAACATGTAGGCGCTAATTTGGAAGCGAATACAGTGCTCGGACTTGTTACGCTGTGCATAAGCATAAGCGACACGACGTTAGTTAACTGCGAGATTCATGAATAGAGTAAGTTTATAGTTCCCTCCTTTAAACATCGTTCTTCAGAATGAACTGGTGGTTCGTTATTAGTATTTCATTACTATTTTTATATCACTGTAATGATATTTAATACGCCCATTTTCAGTATTTTTTTATGCAGAATATATGCGATGGTATACATGTTGGAATCGCCCACGGAATGAACACACGCACGAAATCAACTTTCCTTATTTTTATAGCGTCAGCTATTTGAGACACGTAATTGATATTTTGGCGTAACTGTGGTTCATTTCATGTTTAATACAGGTTTCATAAATGCTTGGAATGTGTACTAGAATAGTCCGGCGTATTTTTCATTCCGACTTCATTCCGCACTTGCTTCCAACATTCCACGCCTGCTCGTACTCGCGTGCGCTCTTGGAGCAACGGACACGAAGGATGTCCCCGGATGCGGTGCCTCCGGCATTTTTCATCTCTCACGGGTCTGCCGCCTGCGAACACAGTTCTCCTCCTTTTGCTTCAATATGCGTCGCCTCTCCGTGCCGCATCGATAACATGGCAAACCTGTACCGCAAGTCACAACTACAGCTGACAAATTGTACATTCGCAAGAAGTTCGTTCGTGCAATGACGAAGAAATTTTACACGCCACAATTTTTTGTTGATTTACAATAAAAATTAAGGCCATAACATCCGATGGCATTCACTACTTGCGGCTAGGAGTCTGCCTGTAGTTCATACGACTTAATAAGGCGTCTTCGAAAACTATCTAAAATTTACCAAAGGTTATAACGGGTCCACTATTAATGTAAAACCCCTTGGCTTCACCTGCACATGGTTTGCTGTGCTCTTCCACCTTGACTCTTGATCTTTCAGGTTGTGACAATGGCTACAATTGATCACTAAACCAGGCCTAAGGCGTGTTGGGCTTATCGTGTACGGCTTGCCGTGAGATACATCCCATTATCCAACTGTTTTAGCTACTAACATGCATGCCGAAGGGCCTACAAAACTGTGAAGGGGCTCACGCTGGCATAGCGGGATTTGGAGGCTAGCCATAAAAAAAAAATAACTGGAAAGGATTTTAAAAATAAATGTCTCACATTCAGCCGCAGCTAAAAACCAAACCAGCTACGTCTTCTCGTATATGTGTATCATACACGCGCATAACAAAGCCGTGTATCTTTCCCATACAGCGCACATTATCTGAAAGCGAAAACTGACGGTCAGATCTTGCGTACAGGCTACTTCCGAGCTACGAATTTCACCGACATACTGGAACAACAAAACGACGCGTGCAGAAGGGGCCAGATTCAAATAGCCCACATTAATATTCGGCCACCGATGATCATCGCAGTTTCATGGCCTATGTAACATTAGAAATTAAGATAGTCATGGAACATATAGTATAATCATTCTTAAGTGCTTTAACACTTTCAGACCCACTTTAATTTACAATTTAGGTGTTGCAAACAAACCGTTTTATGATGCGTGCTGTACTTAAGTCAACACAGCACTTGTTTCGTAGCCAAAACCAATGAGCTGTTTGCTGTGTGTTCTGTTGCAGTTATATGAACCAATTATAACCTAGGCCATTAAGATGGTCTGCGAATAATTTACCCACAGGCAAGATCATTGGTCAAGCTTCGGAGTGTACAGTGCAGACCAAAAATTACCTACACGCGCGTAATGTACACAATTGTGTGCACTGGATCGGAATGGGTTACATTAAACGCAACAGTAGTCAATAACTGAAATGAGAAGTGCAAGTTGATGAAACACAATATTTTGTCCTCGCGTGTGTGTGTTCGTACCTCGTGTCACTCCCTGCACGCTCTCTGGGCTGAGAGGTTGTACTGGGTAGCTCTGTTGGCTGCGTCAGTTAGGCAAATGGGACGTAGGGGCAAAAATGCAATGTTTGAACAGCGGCAGCTGGTAATATTTCTTCACGCAAAGAATAAATCTCAACGAGAAATTGCAGACCACTGTTGGAACATCATACGGTTTGAGAAGGAAGACAGCATAGATTCGATACCTTAAAAAAGGACAGCCCAAAGAAACTAAGCGATAGAGAAGAACATCTCGTAGTCTGGAAATAAAAAGAAGATCCGAAAAATTATTGCTCACGAACCTGCCACGGAGGTACTCAATGAATGTGGAAAGAACGTCCATCCAAAAACCATACGAGTTATCAGAAGAGTAAGATATAATGGCAGGGTACCTAGAAAGAAGTATTTTATTAATGACGTGAATAGAAGAAAACAAAGTTCGCAAAAGATCACGCCGACAAAGATGAAAGCTGGTGGAATGGTGTGATTCTTGCCGGTGAGACGAAAATGAATTTTTTGGTTCTGATGGCAGAGTAACAAGTATGGCGAAAGCCAAATGAGGAGCTAAAACCTGGAAATGTACAGCCTACTGTGAAACACGGTGGAGGTAGTATTATGATACGGGGCAATAGGCCTATATCTTCAGCAGGTGTTGGAGAGGCAGTACATGTCGATGGAACAATGAAAAAGGAAGACTATCTCAACATCTTGAAAGCAAACCTACATAAGAGTGCTGAAAAACTGGGCACTAGGAATACGTTTAGGTTCTACCAAGATAACGACCCAAAACACAAGTCGTACATTGTCAATAGCTGGCTTTTGTATAAATGTCCCATAGTCATTAACACACCTCCTCAATCACCCGACCAGAATTTCACAGAAAATCTGTGGGACGAACTCAAAAGAATATTGAGGATTACTACAATTAGGCCCACAAAAGAATTGGAGAAAAGGTTCAAGTATGAATGGAGTAAGATTGGCTACGAATGTGCCAGTAGATTAATTGCTAATATTACAAAACGCCTGCGAGAAGTAATTAAACAGCCACTAAACCACTGTTTATTTAGTTTGTAAAGAGGATTATGTTTGTCTTTGAATGATGATGGTCAAGTAGCGTACTAATGTATCATGGGAAGATAAAATCATATTGTTTGTTAAGTTGCATTGCTCATTTCCGTTATTGGCTACCACTATATTTTATTTATAGAACACAACAATGTTTGTGAAATATGTTTTATGTTTATATTCATTTCAGAGTTGGAGTGCGAAACTACCAACTCCGCCCGCCGCCACTCCAAACGATACTGACAGACCGGAAGAAAACTCCCAGCCATTACCCGCACGCTCGCAGAAACACAACGCAGAAAATTATTCTGTTTCTAGAAATGGGAACGAGGATAAGGGCAGGGGGAAGCGAAACTGTTCGAGCTCCCGTGTTAAATTCGTGCCCCAGCTGCCACAGACAACCGTTTCTATTTCATCACGACTAACCCTCAACACGAAGCTAAATCGCAGGCACGCCAACAGAAACGCTGGCGACGTCGAAGGGGAGGATAGGGATAAATTCACTATTCCAAATTACACCCATGTAGAAACTTGCAGTACGGCAAAATTTTACCGGCGTACTGAAGCGAGACGACTTCCAAAAGTCCCACTATAGGACTTAAAGCACAGTGAAAAGTACCATCTGAAAACTTCAGCTATGTATTTGGCGTTTATCTCCAAGTGTATGTACTCCCATTTTTGGCTCATATCCAACTCTCATCTAGGTCACAAGTTCGATACCTGTCAACTGTTCTGCACAAGGGAGGAAGAGGGATGTTTATCGGAAAAAGTGAGCAGATATTTACTTCACACTACCCCACTCCTTAGGTTAAGATCCTTAGTAACGGCTTTATGTCTGAAATCCACCTAACGAGAAATCAATGCTGGGAGATATCAGTGCACGTGAACAGAGCGTACAATAAGTGTAAATACACAAAAACAAGGCGATACACATTGATAGTATAATCGATGTAAGTGAAGCACATACGACCGAGTTGGAGCAATTTCCCATTGTGTACAAATCCTCCAATCTCCTCCGTATAACCACTGCTGACGCATTATTTCAATGCCCAATTCTGATGTCTGCGGCCAGAATTGCCGAGACAAATCGAACGCAAGTCGATACAGAACGAAAGGACGGTAATAGCTAATACCTGGTGAGTGGTCCCTAAATTTCACGTATAACAATGATTTTATACATACGCACACACGTGCAGGCTGTTTATGAACTGTATGAAACAAATCGAAACCACAGAATATGTGGGCAAAAAAAAATCCTATGGTAAAGTTGCATGCCGAATGATTAAATACTACTTTCTGTCGAGGTTATAATAACGACGTGGATAGGATTAGAGCTTAGAACGCTGTTTATGCAAACAAATGCTTCGAGATGTTTGTACATATCCTCTAAGCAATTTTTAATACAACTGGTTTAATTTAAAATAGGTAAAATCATTTCACTCATATAATAAGTACTTGTCACTTAGAAATTAAGATACAAACAAAAACAAGTTCATCAGTTGTAATAAGAGATGTCCAAGGCCACTATTCTATTCGCCCGTTTATTTAATGCTAAACGGTACTTACTAGTTCTTTTGAGCCTAACTCGTTAGAAACGTTAACATCCAAGACTCGTCGTTGTCCACGGCGCATTTTCACGGACCGGATAGTGTGCGACCCGGCATGTTCTAACCTGCTTGTTCGACCAGGATATCATTCTGCCGCTAGCTGACGCGACGTTGCCACGACAGGTACAGCACGCAGCATTCTCGAAACAACGGTCCTACATGTGCACCTATGTACATACACCACTTAGAGCTTTTAGGAAGCCACTACGGTCACATTAATACGTCAAGGGCGTTGCCTATCTAACGTTTGAATTGCGTTACCGTGTGTTTGAAATCCGCGTATTTTTCACGAAATCACACTAAACGTGTTCCCATTGTACCGATGTAAGAAAAAAAAAACACTTCAAAGGAAGTATAAGCTGTTCACGGTAAAATGAGCACTTTTGAAATCCCTGCTTAAGATCTACTTGTATGCACGTTGTGTATTCTTTCACCTTATGTAAAATTAGCATTGTCATGAGCCTCATCACTTTATTCATCCACCGGGTTAAGTGGAAATGTTAGATTATTAATAAAGTAAATATCACAAATATGGTCATTTTTACACTTTCATGCATTAAAATAAAACAACAGAAAGCGAAATAAATATTTTTAACTGTCAAAAATGCTTACCTAACACTTTTTATTCGACGTTAATATGGAACTACTTCCCATCCACCGTTACCAACGTTACTGGGCGCATGGCACTCAGTGCGCCCGTCATATGTTAATATTCCAGACTTACGGCTATAAAGTAGGAAGATAGCCTATGTTACACTATAAACGACCACGTCACTTCCTGAATCGTTTACTAGTGAAGGCTTACGTAGGCAAGAAATCAAATAATACACCAATAAAAGTGAGCTCGAGCTTCAAGTATAACTCTCACAATGTGAAACATTTGTCAAATTTAACTGTTTTTTTTTCCTTCTGAAAACTCCGAAGTGTGTTAAAATGCCAGCTTCAATACACTGGGGTCGTAAAAACGGACGAAAGCCGTTGGAGATGAGAGATCTGGGCGGCTCGTAACCACGATGTCTTGAGCTCCGATGAGGGCGAAATGAGGTGAGAATAGGGCAGCGCAGGAATGAAATGGCAGGGGAAACGGAAGATCCCCGGGAAATCCCGCCGACCAGCGGCATCGTTCGGCACGATTCCCAATCACGAAAATCCGGGAGTGATCCGGTCGGGGGTTGAACACGGTTCGCCTTAGTAGGAGGCGAGCAGTCTAACCGCTCAGCCACCGTGGCCCCGGAAAAAAAAATCATGTTTTCCGGATGAGATGCGAACTGACCCACTCACATCTTACCGAGCCATCCAAAACAGTAGAACCAAAAAAAAAGTCCAATCGGCTCGTTTGGCGTTCCGGGTCACAGGGCGAACGCCCTTGCCAGAGAAAAGGGCTCCAGGTGCCGTGAATAATGCAAGAGCCGTGACAACACAGGCACGGATGCAACTAATGTACCCGCTGAACGGCGGGGCGTCCCAGGGGGCGTCCCAGGAGAACAGAAGTTCGTCTAGTAAAGCAGCGAGTCGTGGGCGAGCTTACAAAGCAAATTGTTTCCTCGCGAGGAAGGTTGCGGGAGAGGGTTGGTAAGGACGGGGATGGCAGGTGCAGTACGACGCGCGCCGCCGGTAATTGGGTCCCCGCCGACGAGGTGTCCGCAGGGCAGCGCTGAGCCTCGAGAAGCAATCTGCTCGTCAACGAGGCGAGTGGAGGGAAGGTGTAATTGCGTCAGCTGCCGGAGCAGCGTAACTCAAAACCCACCCACCCCCTCACCTTTCTGCACGCCAATCCTCGACGCCGCGAAACCGTCGTCAAAAGGGGGATGCAAACGACCAACTTCCTTTACCGCCTGCGCCCGACGTCAATAACACATCTCTTTCTACACGCTACTGCTGCCGGCCGCAGCCTCGGTCCAACGCGAAGGTAACCACTTCGGTTTCACTTTATTTTATGTATATTACAGTGGCCGATATAGGCTATTCACAGAAAAGTGAGCACTTTTGAAAGCCCTCTCATTTGGGAAAAAAAAAAAAAAAGTCAATAAATAAATTTCATTTTAGCCTTAAGGCGTTTTCTTCTGAGTGCAGTGGAGTATATACGCTGTGTTTATTACTTACGTGGCAATAATTATTTAAAAAGTGGTTTAAATGATAGAAATTGGCTGAAAGGGAAAACCAACTACGGCCCATGTGAACAGCCTATACATAACCATAGTCTATTCGCGGTTTCTTCACACTTTTTTAATCAAACCTTTGAAAAATCACATATGTATGAGGGGTTTGTTTGTTTCCTACATGTCATGTACTGTATCACAAGTATGTGTTAAATATGGTTACGTGAATGCCAGAGGGGCGTATCTGAGTTCCTGGGGGAGGGAGGTCTTAATAAAAATAAAAGAACTAAATTCGATTTCTAATTTAGTCACACAGCTAAAATTTACAGTATTAAATTATCTGTCACCATGATTACTCTATTTATTTAACAGTGAGCGCTATATTAGATGTCCATTTCAACTCTGATTAACATCCTTCTTAATTGTCTCTGTTTGGTTAGAGTCAATTAACTCATTAACACATGTTCAGTCTATATGTTGCCACCAAGTGTAATGTCTTTCACTCACGCATCTAGTCCAATAGTCCAGCCTGCCAGCCGCACTCTTCACTGCTTGATACTCGTAGTCGCAGATTTCCCTTCCGCTGGTCACTTCTCTCACTACTCGTCTTCTACTGCTCGGAACTCAGCCACTCATTCACTCAACTACTCAGCTCAGAAGCCTGTCACACTTTTATATCGTTCGCCCTGACCATCTGGAAGGTTCGACGTACTTCGACTCAGGCTGAGAGAACGAGGTCAGTAATCCAGAACATTCTTCAGATAAATGCAGAAATCAATATGACCAATGTCAGCAGCGTGCGCAGCAAAAAGAAGTATCGTGTCGGCTCGCTGTATATAACAGATACGCGGCCACTGGCCTATTGCTCGCCTGTTCATTCAAAACAATACTTTGACTTGCTGCCACCGCTATCATATAACTGATGTCCTTCACTTTCATTCTCTAGCATGGGATGCAAAGCAGCGAGCACATAAACAGTATTTATGTTAATATGAAAGAACATAAAATTACCTTATTTTAGTCAAATTTTCCTATATTTTATTTATATTTTGTCTACAAATTATGACATTTCACAGGTCAAGTTAGAATTTCAGCAAGATCAGAGTACACAATCATAACTTTTGACCCTAAAAACTCATTTTTTAATTACTTTTTCCTATGAAAGTTTTGTATTAATGCATAGAGATATGAAAGCAATTGAATATCTCGCTTCAATGTTGAGTTATTTATTCTAAGTGGGGCCTTAGTGGCTCAGTGGATGGAGCGATTACAAATGGGGCCGCAGTGGATTAGTGGCTGGAAATATATCAAGTGGGGCCACAGTGGCCCAGTGTATAGAGAAATATCAAATGGGACCGCAGTCACTTCAATGCTGAGTTAATTTCACATTATTTCATTATTACCTGCATATCTCTATACAATTTATTTTCAGTCTTTGTATGATAACGAAAATTTGCAACATCATAAATAATCTAGGCACGTGACAATACTAAAAAGACGGTCACGGGCTTACCCCTAGTTGATTTATATGCACATTCTTTTTAACGACGAAAGTTAACATTTTTATCACCGAAATAAATGGACGGAAAATTGACTGTAATTTACTTTCTATTTAGAGCTTTTATTACAATTTTGGTAATGTACGTACTGCTTTTTTTTTTTTTTTTTTTTTTTTAATTCTGAATGTTGCACTGTAGGGTGCAATTCTACATTGGAAGTCACTCTGCTTGTACCTTAAAGTAGACAAAAATGGGGCCGCGGTGGCTGAGCAGTTAGCCTGCTCGTCTTCCACAAAGGCGAACCAGGTTCAATCCCCGACCGGGTTACTCTCGGAGTTTCGCGTGTGGGAATCGTGCCGGACGATGCCGCTGGTCTGGAGGTTTTTTTTATGGATATCCCGTTCCCCCGCCCTTTCATTCCGGCGCTGCTCCATACCTCAATCACCCTCAACGGCTCTCAAGACCTCGCTGTTAAGAGCCGCCCAAATCTCTTCACTCACTCATGTAGACTCCTTGTCACAGCCCTCCCTCCTGTACAAAGGCTGTTCACGTTAAAGTGAGCACTTTTGAAATCAACCTTAGAAAAATGTAACTGCTCTTACCTGCATATATTTTAACGAGAATCCTGGCTGACACGCGCCCAGTATAGTTGGTAACGATGGATGGGATGTAGTTCCGTATCTTAACGTCGAATAAAAAGTGTTAGGTGGCTTTTTCTGATAATTAAAATTATTCCTTTCGTTTCCCCCCCCCCCCCCCCCCCATCGAAGTGTAAACATGAGCAGATTCGTAAAATATTTACTTTTCTAATAATTTCACAGTTTCACTTCCACCAACGCATGAATAAAATGACGAGGCTCATGCCAATGTTAATTTTACACAAGGTGGAAGAATACACGACGTGCATACACGGAGAACACTATAGACTATTCGCGGTAAAATGAGCAGTTTTGAAAGCCCCGCTTGAGACATACATTTCCCTAGACTGCACACCTCCGCGGCATGGTGCGTCCGCAAATCTCGTCGAACCTGTTGGCGAGCTTTTTTCCCAGCCAAAGCAAAGTTGGGGCGGCGCCGCGCTTCGGGCGAGCACTCCGCAAGCACTTGCGCGAGGCGTGGCAAACCCACTCCTTCCAAAACGGAACTACAAAACTAGCCATCCTGGAGCACTGCGTCGTAAAGCCGTCTGACGGTGATCGACTGCTGCTCGCCCTCCCCCGAGCCCTGCGTAACCAAGCGCTGGTCGATAGCGATGCCGGTGGGAAACCGCACCCGACAGGGAGCCTCACCTTCGGGGGGGACCACACATACGTCAGAAACACACAGTCCAGAACGTCCAGATAACAGAATAAACAAACGAGGACACACAACTTAGCAATTTCACATCTTAGAACAGTCACACAACAGAAATACACTGCTAAGAACTAATATTCGTTAGATACACAGATAACAGAACCGTCACACCAGAGAAACACAGGTGTTAGAACAGTCATACAAAAGAAGCACAGATGTAAGAACTATCATACAACAGAAACATATATTTTAGAACCACATACGTTAGAAACGTCGTACAATCGAATTTCACAACTTAGAACGATCTTACAGCCACAGATGTTAGAACGGTTGTACAATAGAAACAAACACACACATTAGAACTGTTGTACATTAGAATCACATACTATTGAACTAATTTTCTGTCTTGTGTGGTTCTAAGGTATGTGGTTCTAGTGTATGTGTTTATAAGTTGTGACAGCACCCCCACCTTCGGATATTTTCCCCGTGTTTGGCCCACTGACGAGAAGGCGAGGTTAACGCGAAACATAAAAAAAAAAAACCCTCTTCCTCTCTATTCGCAACTTACTTCATGGGCTGTTCACGGTAAAGTGAGCACTTAAGAATAAGAAATAAACCTTAGAAAAAGTCACTGCTCTTACTTGCATATATTGTAACGGGCGCATTGAGTGCCATGCGCCCAGTAAAGTAGGTAACGATGGAGGAAAAGTAGTTCCATATCTTAACGTTGCCTAAAAAGTGTTAGGTAACCGTTTGTGATAATTTTAATTATTTATTTCGGTTCCTGATTTTTAAATGCATCAGATGTGTAAAAATTAAAAGGTTTGCAAAATATTTACTTTCCTAATTATTCCACAGTTTCACTTGACTGACGCGTGAATAAAGTGCTAAGTCCAATGGCAATGTTTAATTTCCATAATGCGGAAGAATACACAACTTGCATACAAGTAGATCTTAAGCAGAACTCTCGAAAGTGCTCAATTTTACCGTGAGCAGCCTATATCAATCATTTTTTTTTTTTACCCTTCCGCCACTTTTTAGAATAAATATTGCCATGTAAGCCATAAACACAGTGTACATATTTCACCAGACTCAAAATAAACGTCTAAGTTTACAATAAAATATATTTATTGATTACTATTTCAAACGAGAGGGCTTTCGAAAGTGCTCACTTTACCGTGAATGACCAATAACAGTACACGCTTATATGAATTGCTTTTATTTAAAGCTTAAAAACTTCCGAAATGTAATGTATTTCAACATAAATACTGTAATGCAGCTTTTCAGTAACTTCAGCAGTCAGTAACGGAGAAATTAAAACTGCCTGAGTACCAGATGCATTGCCTTTAGGTCAGCGTCAATGTGTTACTATTGAATTGAATCATTTTTGCCATGAGAATGAATCGTTAAGTAAGCCTTCTAATAGCACATAAATCATTTCTTGTTTCATCTGAGGTCGCAGAAAAACCACAATGACATAAAAACTTGGACACATAATTAATTAAATAAAAGCCGAGTCAGTGTTGACTGCTATAAAAAAAAAAACACACATTTCGGGACTGAATTCGACTGACAAACTACGTGAGGCTATTTCTTATGCAAAATAAAGTAGGAAAGAAATGGGACATTTTCTACCTAAACTGAATATTAAGATTATATATATACGAGCCCTGGGAAATGGAGTTTGAAACAGTTTTTTTCTTTTCGAAATGTCGGAAACTAAGTGAAATTAAGTAATAATGCTCTACGCTGTTTTAATCGGGATTTTCAGCGTAAGAGAATACTCTCATTAACACTCTTATTGCAGATAACTTTTTTTACCTTCAGGATTAATGAAAGTCTATGCTGGTAACTTGAGCAGCATGACAATAAAAAAAAAAAAGTTCCTCTTATTGCAACTGCCCGAGGTCATAAATGTCGGTGTGGGTGAAGTGAGATCAGGCTTGAGCAACGGCGGAATGCTAGGGCGGGGTAAACGGGAGTGGAGTGGCCGAGAAAACCCGCTGACCAACGGCAACTTCCTCCACGTTTGAGCAAATCTGATTTACCCCGCCGGGAATCAAATCCGGTTCGCCTTACGGGGAATGCGAGCAGTCTGACCCGACGCCTTGAGACCGTCTGAGTGTTGCGACACCCGCTTAAGTACGGCGCGACTTATGACGATCCATTACAAAACTGCCTTCAGTTACTAGTGACCACCATATTATCTCGAATGGTCACTCGTAATCATCAGGAGTAAATTAACAATTATCAGAAACCAGCACATATTTCCATATGTCAATGAATCAATAGTTTCGGAATACTCAGCAGGCCACGATCCTTCATTTATACAGCTTTTGTGAGTGTTAATTTTTTGTACCCAAACGGGAGCCTATATTGTAAAATCCTTCTACAATGTTGTTACAAATAGTTTTTATTATGTAGTCTAATTTTTCCAACACAAAAATTTTATACTTTTAAATAATTGTTATATAAACAAAGCTTTCGTTAATTAATTGAATAAAAATATACACTTTTTTTGTCTTGGAAAAATTAGACTACATAATAAAAACAATTTGCAACAAAATTTTACGAGTATTTTACAAAATAGACTCCCGTTTGGGTACAAAAAAATAATTCTCGCAAAAGCTGTTGAAATGAAGGATCGTGGCCTTAAAGTAAAATAAGAACTCAGGAAAGAATTTCCCTAAGACATTTAGTTTTGATACATTTTTTTAAAGACTTACTACACACAAAATTAAATCATTTAGATACCATATTTTAAGGTTATTTTTTCACGCCTCTTCCGCGGAATTCCATAGGCGGTGTAATATATTATCTTATGAATGTCTCAAATATCTTTAGGTGACACTTATCTGGAATCACGCGTCAATGTTTGACTTTGCTAGTGTTACAAAGCCTTCGCAAACACCAGTATATTCAGCAGTATTCGTCCCAGCCTCGCACAAAACGCTGTGAAACAGATCGTAAGAAAACAATCGCCTAAAACCATCAGTACATCAGCACTCGTAAGCAGTATTGGAACCATAGCCGACGTTACTGAAATTCCTGACACCCGATACAATTGGAAAAGTTAGAACACACGACCTTGCGGATGTCATCGCATGGATAAACTCCGATTATAGGAGTCTCAAAAATGGACAAAAGCCAAAGAAACAAAACTTACAAATTAACTTGCGTTAGCCAATTATGATTTTTATTCTTCTCGCTGTTTTACAGACTGAATGAAACAGCCGGCGATTAAAAAACTTTTCTATTCGTCTTACCTCCATTAACTTTCCGCTAGAGACTCTGTATTCCCAATTCCGCCCGTTTGGAATATCTAGGCAGATTTATTCCCTTACATTTTCCAAGACAGTAATTTATTACGTTTTCTACCTCGCATCGTTCCTGGCGACTCATTAGAAATAATGAAAACAGCAACAAGTAAAGAGAGTCCTCTATTGAATACGCGATCCCAGAAGGGCGAAGGTCAGAGGTCAGAGTACCCGTCCACATATCGGCGTGTACTAGACCTTACTGCAAAAAAATTTCTGGTAAACTTCCATATGAATTGCGTGGAAATAACACCACACTAGCAGGCTGCAAATATAGGAATGTTGAGTATCGCTACTACACGAGTTGTTGACTTCCCTAACCATTTGACACGCGAGCGAATCTAGAAACGTTATCATGGATGTGTGAGAAAATAATTCACCATTCGCGCTTCCTCACTATACGTATACGGTGATGTGGTAAATTTGCGAATAATTTCTTGTTGCATTAGTGTGGAATTGGTTGCCCGAACAGACAGTGCCCAGGATATGCTTGGTTACGAAACCAGCTTAAACTTAAGTATACATCTCTTACTTGGCTCTGAATTTAAAATACTTTGCTCCAAACCACCAAAAAGTGTCAACTAAACCATAAATATGTTTTGTTCTCATAACGATCATTATTACGAAATAAAAAGTCCACACAAAACAAATAAGTTGTAATTTTTACTGAAGTTTTTTGTATAGACTCTCGAAATGTTTAAGGTATGAACTATTTACTTAACATCGTGTACAAAATATGGTATGGAGATGAGAAAATGAAAGCAGTGGTTATTCAACTACATGCAGCTATGAACACTTTCAAATACATAATTGTGCCAATATTTAATTATTTTCATTGTGTTTCGACAATTTATTTTGCGATAACGATTGTTATCAGAACAGACCTCTCGATACAGAGCAAATAAATATTTGCAAAATTAATTAGCTAGTAAATTGGCCAGCCATACGTGCATACATGATAACCGAGATGTTTTGCTTGTAGCGCGTAAAAATCCACGACTACAGGCTCAATTCGTATTACAAGCCCGTATAAAATATATTCTCCATATAATATGTATACAAACACACGAATAATGTTTGCTTTTAAACATTTCTGCTTTTCACCGAGAAGTTAACTGGGGAACGGCACACACGCAGATCTACTCACTGAACACTACCCACGTCAACAGCTTGCCGAGAAAGAAAACTTTGGTGGTCACGATTAATTTATTTTTAAATCCTAAACACTTCACCTGGAGGTAACAGGGGATATTAACAGGTAATGTATGAAACTACACCGACTGGGGGGAAAAAAAGGCGTTATAAGGGGGGGGGGAGGGGTATGATTAGATTAGCACTGATATTTAATTCACGAAACCCAACAAAAAAAAAAAAGCAACTTTACTGTCTGACCCAGTCGAACAGCAGTGATATCAAATACACATTTAGAATAACTAGTAAATCATTTTTATACCCGCATCTTGCAACGTTAACTCTGCTAAGAAAAGGTCCCCTTCACTCTGCTAGCAAGTTTTCAACAAACTGCCGAGGCACGTGTTACGTATGTTTTTTTTTTTTGTCAACGAATTTTTAATAAATTTTCAAGGTTCGTTTTATAAGTGGTATGCACTGTGAATCTGTGCTCCATATTTCCCTTTTGAATGCAGAGATTGCAGAAGTGGACGAGGGCTAATGGGTCTCAACTGACCAGAACTTGGGTATTTCAGATTATTAATTCTGGTCTTATTTTCTCATTTGGCGTACATTTCATTGATAACAAAAATGTCAAGATTGTACGGATATAGAGGACATTATCGACCCATTAGCAATGAATTCTATATTGTGTTGGCATAGATGTCGCAAATAAAATGCAGCCTATTTAAAGGATTTATTGAAAACCGAGAATCAGTAAGAGCAGCCGACTATCATTTTGATTCTAGTTTGTCTGTGAATGCAGCTGTCACAGGCAAAGGTTTGCTGGAAGTAGCAGTAGGTCACGAACCAGGAGAAATGTATTATAGAGATGTGTAGAACAAGCCAAATGGCACAGTTTATAAATCGTTCACCTTCAGAAACAATTTCACATGCTGGGTGTGTATTAAATATTTTGCCTTGTCCTATTTTGTTCTCTAAAAAGAGAACAAAGATTTACACATTAAAAACGACATTACTTTTCATTGGTTTATGTAATCACTTGGGATTTTGTTACCTCAGACTGCACAATGTACAGGTACCGAAAACAAACATACAATAGAAGCAATAAACTAAACACACGATGATATATTCAATTTCGGAGAGAAGTCAGAACAACATAGCCCCTGGGAAGAACAGTGTGGAAGGGGGCAGGTGCACCCCTTCACCTGCCCCTAGGTGGAGAATAGTGCCCGAGCTTTCACCTCGCGGGCGCGATGTAGACCACGATAACAGCTACGCCAATCGCCCGCCCGCCCGGCCAGCCGAGCGAAATGTCGCTGAGTGACGTAACCACAGGCGGCTGCGCCGACGTTATCGCCTGCTCCAGGAGAAAGTGATGGCGTGCAATGTGTTGCCACTTTCATGTTAGCGCTGCCACACACACACTACAGTTCGTAGCAATATGTTGCACCACGCTGGCTTGTGTTTGCTCCAGATACTGCTAGATATAGGCTGCTCACGGTACAATGAGCACATTTGAAAGCCCTGCTTAAGATCTGCTTGTATACACGTTGTGTGTTATTCCGCCGTATGTAAAATTAGCATTGCCATGTGCCTAATCACTCTATTCTATGCGTCGGTCAAGTGAAACTGTGAAATTATCAGAAAAGAGAATATTGTACAAACCTGCTCATTTTTACACTTCGATGCATTAAAAAAAACAGGAAGAGAGAAATAATTTATGTTATCACAAATGGTTACCTAACACTTTTTATTTGAAGTTAATATTTGGAACTACTTTCCTCTCCATCGTTACCCAACTTTACTGGGCGAATGTCATTCAGTGCGCCCTTTAAAATACATGCATGCAAAGGCAGTGACTTTTTCTAACGTTGATTTCACAAGTGCTCACTTTATCGCGAACAGCCTTTATTTACACTCGTCCAGCAGTTGTTACCGAGCCACCAATCAGTTCAGCATTTTTACTTTCTAATCAGGGACTACCCGATTTTCGCAGATAAAAGTTCCTGTCTAGTTTTATTTCTAAACACTTTAGCTGATCTCAATGTTTCTGTACTTTCGTTCAGCTTTTGCCATTGGCTAGTGGGCCGTCTTCCGCCTACACAGGGCTATTTTCCCGCGTTTGAGGTCGAGAAGCGCGGGAGCGGTAAGGGCTGCACTGCCTCGCACATCAAATACGCCATCGCCACTAAGCGCAGGGCTCTAGACTGGCATGCAGTGTTCTCGTCTCACTGCGCGAGTACCCATGGGACTTTCAGCTGTGACCCTATTATTTTATTGGTGGAGAGTCTGCAGGAAGGTTCAATGCAGAGTCCTTGAATCGTTTTGTATGTACTTATACGTATCGGACTAGAATATTTTGAGATACAGCACTTTGAAAAAGCCATTTTTAACCATTTTAGAGTGACTCCTTGAAAGCACAACAGCCTTAGTCTGATGTGTTTTTTTTTTCGTAGGTCAGCCACATTGGACGCACGTTTAATAGATTCGTACAAAAAAGTGTACTACCAACACACTGCAACGCATTTCAATCCCCAAGATCAAAGGGCAGCGACCAATAAAACTACTGATTTTGCTCACTTATATGTAGTGGAGTCTATCCTGTCACCAAACGATAACGCGAAATGTGCAAATCTCTACCAACAACCGAAGGAAAATTGCAGGTTTTGCAGGAAGGCTACTGAGGTCTATCTGCGTGGAAGTCTCTTCCCAAAAATTGGCGTCCCTACTTATCACAGTCGATTTGGTCCTGTGTAAGTATTCAATTCCGTACAGTAGTTTCCATTTTAATAAACATTTCACATGGAAACGGGAAGTTCTTCACTCTTCAAGTACGCTATAGATGTCTTAAATGCTCTCTCAAAATGCTAACATGAACAGTTGTTCGCGACAGGCAAGCCAACCTCAGAAGAAAAATGCCCTCTGTAAAAAAAATTATCCCACAGTGTGCCCACTTAGGGCACACACATACACAGTTGAATATGTCCGATGTTTTCTTGTATATGAAAGCAGCATCTCATTGTGCCCACAGGTGCCTAACGATGCTTTCAAAACATCATGAATTGCTACTAGCCTTTTGCATTCTAGTGGGGTGTCCCCGGAGATCAGAGTGCATGCACGGGTGCAGAGGTACCTCTAATTCCGACGAATGTTTCAAATATTTGGCCCAGAGAGCTAATTTTAACAGTCGGTGAATTGCATTTTACTAACTAGAAGGTGTTAGAATCCCTGGGATGGTAAAAGGGCAAGGCCCACACTAACGTAAAAAACTTGATGACTTAAATTATTTATTTCGCTTTCTGTTTTTTTTTTTTTCAATGCATGGAAGTGTAAAGATGAGCAGATTTGTAAAATATTTATTTTCCTGATAATTTGACAGTTTCACTTGACCGACCGACGCCTGGATAAAGTAATGTGGCTCATGACAATGTTAATTTTTTCATAAGGCGGAAGATTACACAACGTGTATACAAGTAGATTTTAAGCAGGGCTTTCAAACGTGCTCATTTTACCGTGTACAACCTATACTTACATGTTGACTGGCGTCATTTGCATCCAGGCCTTCATAAATTTACTGCAAAGCGTGTAAAACTTTAGAGTAACTTAAGTGGAAAAAAACGCTATATACCCAGGAAGTGAAAGCATTCACTTTACGAGCCTTCAAATTTCTACACTTTAGGCTTTTCACGGTTTATGGAGCACTTTTGAAGACACTACTTAGCATCTACCTCTCTTTTCTCTTAGTATCTTCCGCCATGCGAGAGTTAACATTGCCATGGACCTGGTCACTTTATATACGTGCCGCCCAATGGAAACTGTGGAATTTCTAGCAATATAAATGATATATTAGTATACAAGTTCGTACAGAATAAATATTAATTTCAGGGACTACAGGTATAGGATGTTCACGGTAAAATAAGCACTTTCGAGAGCCCTGCTTAAGATCTATTTATATGTACGTTGTATAGTCTTCCGCATTATGTAAAATTAACATTCCTATCGACCTCGTCAATTTATTCAGGTGCCGGTCGTAAACCGTGAAATTATTAGAAATGTAGATATTTTACGAATCTGCTCATTTTTACATTTCGATGCATTAAAAATAAATCAGCGAAGCCCTGCTTCAAGTCTGACACGCATGTCGATCAGCAAACTCAAGCAATTTTATGTGAGTACTCCTGTCCTGCCAAAGACTGTCCTGCCTGAACGATTCATTTTTCGTCCCGCTAGCTGGTGAAATATGTGACGTCTACAATTTTCTGGAGTACGATTAAATGCTGCTATTATGGGGTTGATGTGATTACAGAACTACATGACGTTAATGAACTTGGTTAGCAAGTCTGCTTGGTTATTTGCCACGTCTGTATTTGGTAGCCCATATTAATAAACTGTTATTTTGTTTGAAGAGGGGGTTACTATTTTATTTGAAGAGGCAATATTTTTGCTGCAGAAAAAGGTACTTTGTTTTTCCTCCACGACAACCCCCCCCCCCCCCCCCCCCTTCTTGGCGTGGCGCATGTCTGAACGCTTCCAAGCGCTGAGCTATACTGAAGAGAGGCGCGCGGCGCTCCTAGCGCGGCCGAGCGCTGTCTGGTGGCTACTACTGGCAACCAGTTCAGCTTCGCACACTCTGGCACCTTCCATAAGCCTCTCCGCTATTCCCGCCGCCTCCTTAACCTTCCCGAGCCGCGTTTTCGCATATAAATGTTCATCCCCAGCCCGAGCAAGTGTGCAGTGTTCCTCATCGAGTTGCGCGGGCTGACCGACGATAGATCATGTCTACACCACTTCGTACTTCGGGGCTTCAGCATGCTAGACGCGTTTTCGCGTAATATGAGTACACAAGTTAAGTATTGCAATGAACGTAGTTGTTATTCCGGGGATTGAGTTTCATTTTCAGTAGTGTTTTTTTTTGTGTATATGGATTTTTGTAGGGAAGTGTTTCTTCACTGTTTTGCTTGTGTGAATTTTCAATATAGTATTTTATGGGAATGTTTGTAAGAGGTGGATTCTTCCTTTTCTTGGCGTGCTGTACGAATGGTCTTCTGGACTACGATTTGCCAACATAATTTTACTGCCAAGGGGTTTAGTGGATATTTTATGTCGTGCCTTTATGCTCATGGTTAAGTGTAATGAGGGTTTCTGCTCCTTCCCAATAGTATTCTTGAAATTAATAGTCCATGTTGTACTTTTTAGTGAATCATCAGGCGTACTTTACTTTTAAAGTTGTAATGGTACTTGCTTTACTCAGGGAGTCATTTTACCTTTTTTTAAATAGGATTTCACAAGTGTTTATTCAGGTTGGGTGATTTCTCAGGATATATTAATACTGTTGTTTTTCTGTTTGTTCCAGAGCATGTGTGTTCTCTCCTTCTCCCTAGTTCACCGATTGGTAACAAGCAACAGAAATTTACAGATGCAATTTACATTTTTCAAATCAAGTTGCAAAGTTGTTGTTCTTGGTGATGGGCTTCAATATATTTGTATTGAATTTGGAATTTTTGTGTCCATGCTTTCTTGATTTTTTCAAATGGTGTGCGTCCTTCTCCTTGCCTTCCTTTAGCCCTGCTACGCCATAAATGGGAGCTACAACAGAAAGCGAAAGAAATAATTAAAATTATCAGAAATTGTTACCTAACACTTTTTATTCGACGTTACGATATGGAAATACTTTCCATCCACCGTTATCATCTATACTAGGCGAATGTCACTCAGTGCACCCGTTAAAATAAAAGCAGGCAGGAGCAGTGAAATATTTCTAAGATTGATTTAAAAAGCGCTCACTTTATCGTGAACAGGCTTTAGAAATTGGAAAATGTTCATACTCCTTTATATACTAATTACGATGCTAACCCCACCTTGTACTATCGGCAAGTGATATCAGAGTGATCAGAGTCGCGGGCTAATTATTTTTTGAGTAGGTCGAATTCTGCTTGAAATATTTATTTATTTTTTAATTTATGCATTGACAAACAACCGCATAAAAAATTTAACTTTTTTTTCGTCATATATTTTTATAAGTCGGAAATTTATAAGATCCTATAAGCACATTTAGAGAGGTTCCGTAAAGTTACGGGAAGTTATATAAAATTTACGGAAACGACTTTATTGGAATAACATCACAGGGTCTGCAAACTTACAAAGATTGTTAAGTAATTTTTAAGCAGTACTTTTCTGTGATTTCACGGATTTTGTTTACAGCGTGCGGAAGACATCGACCCCAATCTGAACGAGACTTGGAATCTGCGCCGCGCGGCCGTCCATCTCGACGCCTTGTTATCGCACCCTCCTGATTTACCAAGAGCAATTACAGTAAATAAACTGATGTCCAAGAGGGCCATTCCAAGGATTGTTAGGAACGGATTTATTCTTTGGGGGCGTGTCCGGAACGAATTCAGCAAATGGCTCTCATTCCGGTCGCAAATGAGAATTGGGCGTGGGCGTGAACTACTCAAGAGTTTATCAGCTTGGTGGAAATATTTAAGTCCAAGTTCGGATCTTCGGTAAAATTACGGGAAAAGTACTGGCAAAAAATATCCGGATTTCTTCATAAAATTACGAAAACTTCATTTTATCCCGAAACGTGTTTTCCGTTAATATCCAGAAAGAACAGCCTTGTTTCACGGAAACTTGATCTTAAAAATGACAGAATTTCCGCAAATGTGCGGAAAACAGTGCGAAGTATTACGGAAACTACGCTGTGGCAAAGAACGGAATACCCGTAAAAGTGCATACGTAAAAGTGCATAATATATTCCGTAGTTTTACGGAAACTGGAAGGTTACGAAGAACAGAATTTTCATAAAGGCACAGAACATGCTGCATAATATGCTACAAAACATAGGGTAATGACATAATTATATTTGCTTCATTTACATGGATTTTTCATTTAGTTTTCATTAATGGTTGACAAACATCAAATGATATTTTAATTCTCAGTTTAGGTATAAGTAGAATGATTTGGAGTGGTCTGGTGCATGTGGCCGGGGAGCCACGGCGGCTATCTTGGATGAATTCACGCCGAAACCTCCTACTCTGTCAATCCTCGTAAGCAGCGGCCACCTTGGATTTCCCTTTTTCCTCTCCTGCTCCATCATTCCACCTCGGCACTTCACGCTCTTGAATTCCGATTAGTTTTCTCACACTGTCATTCTGATGATATTTTTTTCTCATGCTGTGCCATTCCTTCCTGTCTCTCGTCCGTTCTATTCCTTGGGAGGTTTCTCATGTTCTTCCCAGTCTCCTTTATTTTATCTCTTGTGTTTGATTTTTCTCCCTTTCTGGCATTCCTTCCTGTCACTCATTCATTCTATCCCTTGGGGGTTTTTCTATCATTCCTCCTGGTCTCCTTTATTTTCGCCCTTTCCTTTCTTGCTTTTCGCATCCTCCATCACCATCGACGTAGTCTGCTACAGGTGGCCATCATTGATTCTCGCACCCGCCACTGGTGTTTTTTAAAGTTCTACAGTTCGCAGCTCAGAGCGTTGGTATCGGCGCGGCCATTTTGTGCATATGTGTTGATTCACTCATCACCAGCAGGGGCTTACTAGCATGGGGGGAGGGTGTAGTTTAAATGATGGCCACCAGGAACGCTGGGAATTTTTTATACTCAGTATGTGTTTCAGAACTCAAAAAAAGCCTCAAAAAAAGGGGGTGCGGTATCGTTCCGACGCCCCTTCGGTCACCAGTCGGGCATCTTGAGACCACAAGATTACTGCGACATCTAGGAGAAGAGGATGTATAACGACGAATACGTATAGAGTTATTACCATCCCTACACGAGAGAATAAATAATGTGGACAGGCCTCGAGATTAAATATAAAATCGCCATTTTGCGTGGTTATGAGAACAAATTTAGTAAATACTAGCATCAGCCTACACACTCTCCAGACAAATAAATTCATCATCATCGCAAAAAAGACTGCAGGCACTGTACGTGTGCGCACAAATACACACACACTATATTATATATATAATATATATATATAGCGTGAAAAAATACCGACATTCTAACATCCAGAAAAAAGTAATAATACATCAAAAAAATTTCGGCAGGTTGCATCTCTAAAAAAGTTATATGCATCCGTACAGAGAGCTAATTGCACTACAACGTACATGTGTCTCGATCACATACACACGACCGCGTCTCCAACTTGTCTGGGCATTAGAGAGAGCGCGTGCACTGCTGTACCTCCACCTTGTCTGCACTCACGCGGTACTAGCTGGCACTCGCGCGCTGACGGGAAGTATGTTTTTCTTAATGTTCTGTAACAACTAGCAGTAGGATAAAAACACCCATTACAATTACCCGGCCTCGCCAGCAGCAGCGTGGTCGATCTCTCGCCTACAGAATACCGTCCACTTCACGCTCTGTCATTCCATGCCCGCACCATCCGTCTTATATGCAGAATGTTCGAGTGTTCATTGCGCCGTCATGCAACTTCTTTCTCCCATTCATTCTGTTGGCTGTAATGTCCCAACAGTCGAGCGCGTGCACTTCTGTATCTCAGATCCCCGCCATGACGCCAGGCATGTCAGACTGGCAGGTGAGTACTGGCCTTTATTGTTCAACTTGGTCGACTGGATTACTCGCATCAGAAATAGGTAAATAGGTCATAAGTCTACAAATTCTTAACCGTTCTGCTATTATATTTTTTGTTTTTAGGACAACATCTCTCATTCCTCCCTCCTCTCGCTGTTAATCTCGCACTATTTTGTAGTCTATTTGGCAATGAAGGCTGTTGACTCCGAATTTAATTGAAATGTCCAAATATCATTAAAATTAAAAATAAACGCAAACCTTTTGCAGCTAGATTCGTATATCGCTCAGGTGTAGAAACCCAGAGCGGACTACTTGATTAGGTGTAAAAGTTTGGGGGGGGGGGGGGAGCACTATTCATTATGTTTACATCACATGCTTACCAGTAAGTATCAAGGTTTAGTACTTAGTAGATTGGAAAAATAATAAAATATCCTGCTGTTATAATAAGTGTCGGTATTACTGACCACGGATAACCGAACACTTAAAATCAACCTTTGAAAAATGTCACCGCCCATACCTGCGTATATTTAAAAGGGCACAAAGTCTGGCAAGCGCCCAGTAAAGTCGGTAAAGACGAAGTGAACATAGTTCCATGGCTTAACGTGCAATTTAAAACGTTAAGTAAACATCTGTGAATAACGAAATTAATTTTGCTCTACGTGTATTTAAGCTCACATGTGCAAAAATGAAGACATTTGTAAGATATTTTCTTTTCTAATAATTTCAGAGTTTCACTTCACCGACGCACATAAAATGTGATCAGGCGTTTTATAATCTTAATTTTACATATGGCGAACGAATATACAATGCACACACAAGTAGATCGTAATTGAGGCCTTTTATAGTGCCCAGTTTACAGTGAACAGCCTATATGCATTAACTAGATGTTACCCGCGGCTCCACCAGCGTGAAAAAATATAAAAAGACAGACCACCAACCAGCGCCTACTCGAATGGTTGGCGGCATATTTTATATATTCCCTAAGAAACTGTTCGTTTTTCCGGGATGAAAAGTACCCTCTGTGTTAATCCAGTAATCTACCCCTGTACCAAATTTCATCGAAATCCGTCAAGCCGTTACGGTGTGATTGAGTAACAAACATACAAACTTTCGCATTTATAATGTTATTAACGATGTACTTGGTTTCAAGATAAGTCAGATTTTATTCAGAGTAATATGGTACTCCACGCAGTGTGGGAGAAGCGGCTTTTAAGTACCGTTGGTGGGGTGCCAGCCAGCGGTCGCCCTGTGTACTGCGGACAGTGCCGGCTGCTCAGCGCAGCAGACAGCCGGGATGCTGTCGGCGCGAGAGAAACTTGGAGGGTTAACGGGTGTCAATTCCAACTTGTGAATAACACATTGCACATAAAGCCATGCCAATTGTCAGCGTACTCACTCATGGAAGTGGGCTGGTGGGTTGTCTCCTTTTGTTCAAGCCACTGGTGAGTGGTGAAAATGCCCACGAACAGGAACCTCGTTATATTCAAAGTTTACAAGTTCCTCTCGTGAGCCCAGGGAGATCGGAAACATGATCCCATATACATTCATGACAATCTTGGAGACAACAGAAGTTAACGAACACTGTCATAACTTCAATTACAGAACACGTGTGTTTTTTCTTACACCACAACCAAATGAAAAGCAAATGAAAGCCAAAAAAGTAGATGCTTAATAATTAGACTAATTTTCATGTTTTCAAGAGTGTTTTTGGTTAACAGTATTTATAGCCACAAAACGAATTTATGCAAATTTTTTGCAGACAAAAATAGTATTTTATAATTAATTATAAAAGTAAAATTTAAAATTAAGTTTTATAACCTTTATTACTATTACTACCACTTAGCCCTTTAACCCTCGTGAACAAATAACATTTTAATTTCTACACCTTTAAACCTGTAGTCGACATAATACTTACTGGATTCTCCTACGGCATACTCAAAAGTACAATTTTTAACGCACAACATACAAGCTGAAATGTATTGATAAATTTAATGAGCAATATTTCAATAATTTTAAACATAAATGTATAGAATGCACCAATGGCCTTTGCAAGTCATCCACGCCCCCTTGCTGTGTAAATAAATTGTCTTGCAGCATCCCATAGTTACCATAACGCATCACAGTGTGTACTGGGAGAATAACATAAGGGAAACCACATTTCGAGGTCCATCTATCCAAAAATCCAAAACTTCTTCTCTGCAACTCTTGTGTGAAATTGTGTAAATTTAACGTACATAATGTGTGAAAACTGAGTTGGCAGCGAAATCCTGTACATGGCTTTAGTCACCTCGTTCCACAGTTTCACCTGCGATGTATACAGTGTATGTAAATTTTACTGCACGAAGTAACTGTAAGTACATATCGCCGTTTTGATAACCACATGATACCATTACGATAAACTTGCAGCTAATCTAAGGTCACTTACTACTGTGATTCCGATTTAGTATAATCTCATTGAGCTTGTTTACACCACCACTACTATTCCACGAAGCTTGAATGGGATAGATTTAGGCGGTGTTGAAAGACGCAGTCTACCCATTACAAAAAAAAAACTTTGTAGTGGCAGTAAAATACATATTTGGTTGGTATGGGCTATTCACGGTAAAATGAGCATTTTTGAAAGCCCTGCCTAATATCTAATCGCATACACGTTGTGTAGTCCACCGCCTTATGCAAAATTGACATTGCCATGGGCCTCATCACTCATCAGCATAAACACAATCTTTGTCTTAAATACGGTTCCTCTCTAACAATTCCTTTAGTCAGTGACGTTAAGAGAAATTCACTTTCCACTAGTGGAATTACTTTTCAACATTTAATTATTTTACTTCTAAAATGTTATAACTTATCTCTTGGCGTCATAAATCTAACACATCAGTAGACAAAATCCTCGCAGTACTACACAAGCCTACTAAATGTTAAAATACTATGTTGAACGAACAGTGTGTTTAACACAGTAGACCCTACATATACTGAGAAATAACACTGTTAGTAATATAACCAGAATACAAAATGAATTGACGATCATGTACAGAAAATGTAACTCTCAGTTTTAGTAATATACGTAATAATACAAAAACTTAAAAAAAAAATTTCTTCTCAGTGGATAACTCAGTTTAAGTATTTCTCTGACAAAAAAAGAAAATTTAGCTATTTTCTCGGCACTTGAGCTGAAGCTATTATGGAACGAAAAGTAATTTACTATTTTAGCTGGCCGTTGTAACTTAACAAAGGTACTTATTAACTATATGTTATATCGCAACAAAATTATCTATCTACCCAAAACAAATCGCTAACTCGTTACTTTCGTTATATTAATACCCAACACTGCCCACAGTATAGTATCGAAGCTAGAATGTAATCCAGGTATGGTACCTAACCACATGGAAAAATTAACTTTCAGTGCACAATAAGGCCGACACTCGCTAAACTAAACTCTTTTTTAAAGCTAATTTGTACTCGAGAAAGTCTTAACATCTTTCATCAAAAACTATTTTTGTTTTCTCACTGCAGGCCCTCGACTAATTAGCGAAGTAAGCTGGAAGATACTTACTCTAAAGTTGATACAAGTTACGGAAGTTTACGAAAGCGGAGAGCGGAAAGCACAGTGGGTGCTCCGACTTTCTATATCATTGACTCTTTTTATGTGCATGCATTTTCGACACAGCGATTTTTATCTTTAGACAACCCAGCGATAAATCAACTCGACAATAGTTTCTCTGAGAGTTCGGCATGCATAATTTCTATAATTAAAAAAAATTGAATATGTCACCGACAGCCGCTGGCTGCATGGAAGACGGGTCAACACAAAGCATTGAGCCAGAAGGCAGCTAATGACTAGGAAAGCTGAAATACTGCCATATTTCGGTTCTGCAAAAAAAAAAAACTTTAGACGTCCCATGCCCATATCCAGCAGCACACGAAACTTTATTACAAAGTATGAAATTTTAACAGAAATGTTAGGCGCGAAAGCTTGGAGTTTACAAACAGACTCACTCGAAAGCTTTGCCCCATATTTCAGATTTCGCATCACAATTTTATAATAAAACTATGAATTAGGCCTAAATACCGCAGTTGTATCGAGAATACCCACAGGAATTTCGTTCTGGGGTAACGTTTCATTTACTGACAGCGTTAGTTTTAAAAATTGTCGTTACATTGCAAGTGGACATGCAAATCAAGTTCACTCAACGTCATCTTAAGCACGTAACACTCGAAATCTAACTACAATTATTTTTCACACTGACCTGTTGATTTATTTTTTTTAACTTCACCGAATAACATGCCGGGAGTTATAACCCACTTCCGTTCAGCATAGTAATATCGCAAGCATGGCATTCAACATAGTAATATCGCAAGCATGGCATTCAACATAGTAATATCGCAAGCATGGCATTCAACATAAGCTAAACAGCAAATACACCTGAAAGTCGTAATAAGCCATCATTGGCGACAAATGTAATCAAAAATAAAAACAGTATTCATTGGCGACTGTTCCACTCACATATGTCTAGATATTGTTGCAAATAATTTGCCTATCACTACACCAAACTACGATAATCTATTCACGGTTACTTCCAACTTTTCTGAAGCCCTACTAATGTTCTACTTTCAGAATATTCATCCGCCTCACGCAAACAAAGTTTAAAGTATAGTAAATTACACCGAAGAGATCATTCGCCGAATTCTAGCACACTCAGTTTCATTACATTTGGCATTAGAACCGTTTTTTACTGGGCATTACCAACACACCTATATCTCTTTAGTTTTATTCATATTTACTATAAATGAAATATTAAAATTTGTACACAAAATATAAGCATAAATCGAGTTTAACCAAAAATGAGATACTTTTATGTTAACATAAGCATACAACGCTTCTGATACAAGAGATATTTAGGAAACAACAAAACATTAGAAAACAAGCAAACATTATACAGGGGGTGATTTTACAAATGTTTGATTAAATAAGAGTAAAGAAGCCGCGAATAGAATATAGTCTTTGACATCTCCAGAATATGAATTTTAAAAGTAGAAACAGCCCTCCTCTGCATTAGTTCTCGAAACATCCATCTCTCATATACCCGTTCCAAAGTTCTAAGTGGCGATAAAGATACACACACAAACATACAAACGCGACCTATTTTCCACACCTAAGCCTCACCACGAACAAAAAAAAAAAAAATCTATCTTAGTTTTCGGAAATAAGCGTAAAAAAATCCGCAAACATTTACGGTAGGAGTGTGAATTACGGTTGAGCAGGCCTTCTTTATAAACGAAGGCCTGTGTAGACTTTCCTCTTGCCGTAGCCACGAGACGCCGGACAACATGTGGGCAACTGGCAAACCACACTAGAGGATGTTCACTTTTGTAACCCCTGCTCGAGATCTACTTATATGCCTGATCACTTTATTCATGCGTTAGTCAAGTGGAACTATCAAATTATTAGGAATGTAAATATTTTACATATTTGGTAACTGTTACCCTTGTATGCATTACAAAAAAATGCAGAAACAAAAGAAATAATGTCAGGGTACACGTTTTCCTAACACTTTTAATTTAACGTATAGAACTATTTTCCGTCCATTGTTGCCAACTTTACTATAGGCTGTTCACGGTAAAATGAGCACTTTTGAAAGCCCTGCTTAAGACCTACTTTATGTAAAATTAACATTCCTGGGATTTATCACTTTATTCATGCGTCGGTCAAATGAAACCGTGAAATCATCAAGGAAGTAAATACTTTTCAAATCTGCTCATTTTTACAGTTCGATGATTTAAAAAAATTGAAAGCGAAATAATTAATTTTAAGTTATCACAAATATTACCTAATAAGTTTTATTCAACGTTAAGATATGGAACTACTTTCCATCTACCGTTACCAACTTTACTGGGCGGATGTCAGTCAGTGCGCCATTAAAATATACGCATGCAGGAGCAGTGATTTCTTTGTAAGGTTCATTTATAAAGGGCTCACTTTATCGTGAACAGCCTTTAGGCGTTTACCAGTGTGTAGCCATTAAAATATGCAGGTATTGGCGGTATTTTTTTTTTTTTCAGAGGTTGATTTCAGAAATGCTCACTTTACCGCGAACAGCCTTTAGATAATAGCATCCGACGGAGGGGGGCTACGTGTCGTGGCCCGGGGTGAAAATGGGAGAAACTGCTGGAGGGATATGGAGGGAGGGGGGGGGGGAGAAGACTGCGCAGGAGGCCACATGTGCACCCAGTAAAATTAGCACGCGCCGAATTAAACACAGTGCAGCTACAGCGGGCTTCGGAGCTCTGGACGGGCAGGAAAACACTCCGCCCGGATGCTTTTAAAAGCACGCAGTGGATCGCGGATTGCACAGGCAATCGTGACGCTTTGTCCGAACCAAGCGTATAAGTTTTGGGCAACACCGAAACACGTATTCTTTAAATTGTTCTTGCAATAGGAGTACGTTGGTTAAACTATTATTTTTTAAGAGTGGGATGGACCCCCGGATTTTTCTTGTGAAATAGTTGTTTGCGCGAATACGCGTTATCTCGGTAAATAAATGTTCTGAAAATACGACTTTTTGTCAGAAAAGATAACAAACCATCATCTATGCCCCTCTTTTTACTTTCGTCATATTAAGTATACTCTTGGAGAAAAAAAAAATTCGTGAAAATGGTCAAATATCGCATTTTTATAGGTTGCCTACGCAGCTTCCTTAAGCGGCGAGAGAAAAGTACAAAGATACGGGCATAGTTTAATCTGTGGTCCTTCATCGCGTGTACTAATACCCCACTGCTACAGATGTAATTTGCACAGTGCAGCGTTACGACGTAAACACTGCACGCCTTGCGCATACGAGCGATGAGGCACTAGGCGTGCGTGTTAGTGTCACCCGTATCGCTCCCTCGCTTCTTGACCTGGGTCGCAGGATTCCCACGGGCGTCCATCCCACTCTTAAGTCAGTCACTGTAAATCCAGAATGTCCCAAAAATAAAGAAAAATATGCCAAGGCTAATTGTTGACCACAAGTATGTAAACAATACACAATGAATTATCTGCATGTTATTTATAAATATGTGTACAACCCCTAACTTTGCTCCCCTCCATAGCCTGTTTCGCCGTATTTTGAATTTTTTTTTGGCTACGGCATACAAATAGTTCTAGCATTGTTTAAGCGTTTCAAAAATACGCGCACTTTCGATAATATCCTTTAAACACTCGGGGCATCTAAAGTACCATAAACTTGCCAACTTACGGATTCTCTTGAAACGAATTACGGCTATTTATGTACTTCGAGCCCTGAACTAATCGACATTTTAGCTGATATTTTTGTTAGGTTTCCAGTAATTTTCTTTGATAGTTATGGAATGTTTGCCAAGAGCGTTTGCCGACTCCACAGCCTGCAACTGGTACAGGCACATATTAAGACCTGCACCAACATTTGTTTGTAATGCCAATGAAAAATCATATGTGAAAAAGCACTCTCCCAGCAAAAGCGGGTTGCCTGGGCCAAAAACATGAATTTCTTAAAAAGAGTCACATTCAATCGTATGACCAAAACCGATATATATATATATATACATACACACGCACGCACGCACGCACACACACACACACACACACACACACACGCGCGCGCGTAGTCCAGCAAAGTATATAGATTTGTTTTTGTCTTGGAATGTTTTTATTACATTTTCAAATAGTTGCACAGAATACTGTGTTCCGAGTGCTGTTCCGAAAATCGTGAAATTTGCTTTTGGTATCAAAATGTGGCAGGAGCCGTAGTTCAGAGTATCCCGCTACACGTCTCACTTAACCGTAATATTCAAAGGCAAGATAATCTACAAAGTCTCGTTCACAGTACGCAACATGCTGCATTCCGGACACACGCGAGTGGAGGGTGATGCAAGGTGAGTATGGAGCTGCGCCGAGATTAAGGGCCTGAGGAAATGTGAGATCCCTGAGAAAAAAACCCGCCGACCAACGGCATCGTCCGGCACGATTCCCACACGCGGAAATGCAGGAGCGACCCCGACACCTGCCGGCAGTGCTACATTCACTTTAATTGGCTTCTGGGGTCGAACTCACAAAGTTCAAGCCAGATGCCGTGAAAATAATTATAAACAGCTGCGTTTAACAGGCACCGCATTATGTGTTAATTTACGCCATGCCCTAGTCGATATGCCACAGTCGATTGTAAACCTGAAACAAACTTATTATCACCTGCAGCACTTCAACGAGAAAGTAACTTCACAGCCAACTGACAGTTTAAGATAGATCTAAACAAAACCGCAACGCGATTATACCCTTCAAAATGTGACCCAACAACACCAAATATAAATTTGTCTTTCAATCAAAATACTATTTACTGTACATTCGGAAAATCTGCTACCGATATGCGAAATTCTGTAAAGCAATAAGATAAGTGTACGTGCAACGGAATTCAAAGCAAGTTTCACCGTTGACATAAATTCCGCTTTCATTGCAGAGATCGTTCGGTACAATTTCAGTGATCTGAGTGAAACCCTTAAACCACATGCCACCCAATTTCTACAGTTTCAACTGAACCAGAGAAATTATTGTAAAATCATTGTTATATTCGTCTTATTTGGGCTCCCATTAAGACAATAGGCAACGTAATTATTATAAATTGAATTGTAATTATATGACTAAGGCTTCATAAAAACAATGTTCCAGTTATAACAGTGACACAATTCCGAACCATTCACAAGTCATAAAATTCATTGCTGTGGGGAAATGGGTTAAGGGGGGTGGGGGTGGAGTGTGTGTGTGTGTGTGTGTGTGTGGGGGGGGGGGGGTTGTCAATTTCATACGAGCTAGTACCTAGTACTTGCATTTGTAATTTTGTTAGGAAGTAGGTCTTGTCTCTAAAATTTCATTTAATATGACCCCCTTCTCCAAAATCAAAATTTTCTCGGCACAATCGTGTTTCACAAAAAAAAAAAAAAAAATACAGAAGTTCAATTAATTCTTCGATCAAGAGTTGATAATCGGGCTTCCGAACCACTGGATCACAGTCTGCATTTGAAAAGAAAACTCCAATTTATGTCTAACACAAATACCTTAACTGCTACAAATCGTATAGTAGGTCTCTTAATTCTATTAAAAGAGTACTTTCTCATGGAATCGACGTCAGGACCTCCCACGTGGATACCTTCATTTCGTTCGACGTTCATATACTGGCTCTCCAAACTGCGGGTATGTGGCGCTGATTTTTTTCTAGGTACAGCTGAATTCTCAGGCAACACACAACGTTTACCTACGACACCGCTGGTAGAGGTAGATTTAAATTAGAGATTCTTGAAGGTCTGAATACCTGCGTCAACCCAACCAGTAGGTACTTGCATACGCCTAACCCCTGGGCTTGTGAGAACGCGCACAGAACGCGTTGACTAGTCTCGACGTTCATTGAGGATCTACAGTTCCCTCTGAAGCTCTACCGGTAGCGATACCGTAACATCCTGTATCACTCTTGCATAAAACCAAACAAGAGAATGTATCCTACTTACCACTAAACAAAAAAAGAACTAGCCCTGTTAGCCTGAAAAGCTGACCTAAGAATGCTCAAAATATAAATATAACAAAACTTGAAGAAAAACCACTACTAAAGAGACAGATATATTAGAAGGAATTTTTTTTTTTATCTTACGCTAGGTAGACTCGCGTTATCTAGAGCGTACAACATATGCGTAGCCTTTCGGCTGCCCGAGATTCTTGGCATCATCAGATGCGCCGAATATATTTTGTCATTAGTTTATGAACTCACTGAATGTGAGCGCTGCCATGACCCAAATCTTTCTACCTCTCTACCCCCTTTCACTTGTTGTCGAAATGGGACCTTGACGGAAGATACTTGCTGTAATCCAGTCCCCAACACTCACGGTAATAAGGCTACCAGGCCCCTGCATCCAACCGGTATTCACGACTCCTACTAGTGCACTCCTCACCCCAAGATTATGTTGCATTTATCCCTTCATTTCCACTCCCCAGGCCACCAATTCCCTTCTTGCCCATTTGAGAACCCGATTTTTAATTGGTTATAACAAAATCAACGCGTCGTTCCACGAAGTTCATGACTCAAGACAGAACAAGTAAAACATTAATTCTTAAAGTACAGCATGTCTTGATATAATTTGTTGTTACCGAATAGAGATATGAATATCAGGCCTCTGGTTTTTCGTATTGCAATATTTGAAATTCGTCTGTTGATCAAACAACCTAATCGTAACATACGAATTAGAAATCGAATTAACTGCTCAACTGCAAAGGTGAAATATTTTAATATTTTGTTGGATCAATAATGTTTCAATACTTTCATTGAAGACGTATACAGTGTCAGTATGATGTGTCAAAAGTCTATACATTTATGGCATAGCACTGTAACTAGAACTTTAATTACTGGTTTGTTTATGTAACTTCAGGACGTAATTTTATTTCCTGTGTGTTATTTTTTACTGGCAGAGTAATTATGTTATTTATTATGTAAATTATCTGCTCAGATAATTCTAGGATTTATTTTGTTTTTGCAACATGTTTATAAGCCTTTCCAGTCTAGTGTAATGTTATTTTGTTTAGAAGGGCCTAGTTACTGAGCAGTTGTTGGTCCGTTGCCATAGCAAATAACGAAGTGGCGTGGCGAGAAATGTTTGCCTCTAGAAGTCTCGTGGTTGGTTGATTTTCGAATGCATTGAAAGTTAAACCGTTTTGAGTAGCTTTTACCCATCTTGGTTTCCGACGGCAGAACGCTATGGGTCAGCCTGAAGGCATTTTTAATTAATTTTTGAGGTAACTTTTCGCGAATTCGCACCTGCAAACAGGCCGTCTCGATGCAGACGAAGACACGTGAGCTAAGCTAGTGAGAAGCGAACGCGCACGGTCTCCGCCCGCAGAAATTTTACAGGTATTAAGAAGTTTAACTACGACGTTGTGTTAAAAGTGCTGGAACTGTATGTAGACTCTAACCCCAAGAACCTAATTAAGAGAAGACCTCAAGACGATGTCCTACAGCTTTCAGGGGAATGCTTCTGTCCTGAACGTGATCATCAAGACCTTCCAAACCTTCTACATTTCGACATCTTAAATTTTTATTTGGCTAACGATTAATTTCAATGAAACAGGCGTCATTTAAATTTACACAGAACTTTTGGTAATACCATGTTGTATTTAACCTGAACTGACCACTACTAGCTTTTAAACCCTGGCATAGGTTTTCAGCTACACCCTGAGCAAATATTGAGAAGAGATACTAATACATACTTTTTTTTGTTTTAATTAATTTTTCGCCTTAATGCATTTTTTGCCGGGTCTAAAGCTAATAAAGTATTCCCATTCACGAGAGGGGCTGGAGATGCCGAGGCCAATAACTGAATTTTGATTGAAAACTGAGTCCACATATGTTAGAAATAATTGTTTATGTTGTATTGCACACAATTGCAGATTTTTCTTACTTGCAAGTTTTCTGTTGAGAAGATAACAAATTAAATATTACCCATTTTCTGTAAACTCTCTGCAGTGTCATGCTTTCAGTAAAACATTGGTATTTCCTTAGTGCTGTCCCTTTCTGTATTTATTCGTAGTGTTGTCGTGTGTGAGACCATCACTGCACCTCAGACATGCATCTCTTTTCTTCACTTCTACATCACTCTACATACAAATTCGGCACCGACAAAGTGGGGAGATCTGCACATCACGTTTACATCTACACTACATTTACTCTACTTCAGCACCATTTTACGTTTAGCCAACAAGTTTCTTCATGCGAAGGAGTTAGGTGAATACGCAGACTATTATATTCTATTCATTCCCGCACTACTCAATTAGGTTACCACTTCAGACGATTAACTTGTCTCACTTACGAAACAGAACATTTGTACAAAATGTCAAAATCCAGTTAAGCATCGTTGTTTCACTTACAGTAGCCAATTCCGACTCGTCAAACGTAGGTTTTGTTGGTCTAAATACGTTCTTTAAACCGTAAATGTTTTTACTGTACATTGAACCCTGTTTTTCGCCAACATTACAATTTACAACAACGCTGCGTCTTACTTGGATATCCCACACAAAACTATCTCGCAGAAACAATTTCCCTCTATGCTCTGGGATATCGGGTTGATTTTACAAAACGTGCGAATGAGCAGAAAATGCACTGTTGAAATCCCATTCACGTCGGCCATTGCGCGGGCATTTCGCATGGCTTACCCGAGCTGCGGTCGGAATACAGACTCTCTCCCCCCCCCCCCCCCCTCCTTAACGGAGTGGCAAACGCATTCCACGCTATTTCTGGACCGGGCTGCACACGACGCCAACGCCCCAATGAAAAAAAAATTACTCCCGAGTCCACCGACACGCGGAATACCTGGAACAACCGCCATACGGATTCCGCGAGCCAATGTGGAACACACCCGCCCCCTCACTGCCCCTATCGCGAGCCCTTCATACCGTGGGGCCACGGTGGCTGAGTGGTCAGACTGCTCGCCTGCCTTCCACCAAGGCGAACAGGGTCACTCCTGGTTTTCCCAAGTGGGAATCGTGCAGGACGATGCCGCTGTTCTGCGGGTTTTTCTCGGAAAACTCCTACCCCCCCCCCCCGCCCTTTTTGCATTCCAGCGCTGCTCCGTCTTCGCCTCATCTCACCCTCATCAGCTCTAAAGACCGCGTTGTTAAGAGCCACCCAAACATCTAAAACCCTTCAACACCGTCGTAATTCCAGACGAGGGCGATGGGCCGTCAACTTCGGTGACATATCAAAACGTCCTGTGAGCGAGGTAGGGATCGGCTGTCGCTAAAGACGGGATTCCCATTAAGAATGCGTGTGCACTTGAGCTTTTAAAGCATTCAAGCTACAGAAACAAGTGACACTAAAGGTAGTTCACGTAAACTGAGCTATTTTAAAGCCCTGCTTTAGGAGCTAATTACATGCACTTTGCGTATTCTTCTGCAATATGCAGAATTAACATTGCCACGGGTCCGATCCCTTTATTCATGCGTCGGTAAAGTGAAAATGTAAAAATTATTATAAAAATTGATATTTTACAAATTTGCAAACTATTACAGTTAAATGCACAAAAACAGCAAACAAAAGAAATCAGTTCAGCATGCACAAATGTTTTACTAATTAATTTTATTTAAACATCAAATCATGGAACTACTTTCCCTTCGTCGTTACCAATCCTACTGGACGCACGACGCTTAGTGTGCCCATCAAAATATATGGAGTGATATTTTTAAGAGGTTGATTTCAAAAGTGCACACTTTACCATGAACAGCCTATAACGCGAACGCCTACAGTATCATGGCTCCTACGAGCAAGACGTGCCGTGTTACCGTCTGTGCGCTGCTGGACTGCGCAAATTATATCTGCAGAAGCGAGACTTTATTACACATAATGAAAGCAGATAGATTAAACTACGTCCGTATGGTACTTTTCTCCTACCTCTCAAAGAAACAGCGCAGACGAGCTATAAAAATGCGATTTTTGTTACAAGTCTCACACTTTGTTAACATGATAAAAGTAAAAAATAATACAGGCTTTAAATTATCGATGTTTATCTTTTCCGGCAAAAAGCCTCATTCAAATAGTACTTATCTACTGACATACGCGTAACAGCACAAACAACGAATGGAAGAACAGGTTTACTAACTCATTAGGAGGGTTCCGAACCACAAGCTGGCCAAAACTCGGTTATGTTAATTCGTAGTCATTCTGAGGAAGGTAATGGTGGCTAGAGCTCCTCACGACACGCGTCAGCGTGCACGACTGACGACTTTCCTCATACGGGCAAAACGCCGCAGTGAATTAGTTTGATTTCAAAGCATTTTGAAACCGTCTTTCTGTACGTGCGCATCACAAAGTCACCGCTTCCAGTGATATTTGAAGCTCTGCACGGGAAATGTGCGCTACGATTGCGTTCGTACGGAACGGAAAGTAAAGGAGTGGCGGGAGAACTGTTTGGCCGACACGAGACAGAAAATTGGGGTTGGCTGTGTTGGGGACACGGCCATTTGTTCTGCGTGAATTCGTCTACGTTGACGCGCTTGAAGTTTATTTTACGTTCCCGGCACCGCTTCACTCGATCAAAAGGGGTTTTATGGTTTATCACTGGATTGCTTTTGTGCGATGTTCTTTCCAACCGTATACGAGTTCTGTATTTCGACGCGTGCAATTTCACCATGACCGCGCCACACGAATGTTTTTATACACGAAATCGATTGCCCTTGAAGAGAGCCGTCGAGTGGAACTTAAAAAAAAAAAAAAGAGCGTCGGGGCTTCTCCTAGTCAAAAGTTATACTACGCGGAAGTTATGATAAGCGGCGGAACGAACTAAAAAATGCGCCCCCCCCCCCCTCCAACCTCACCATCACAGCTCGCGATGCTTCGCAGTCCTCACTCAACGTAACATACTCTTTAATCCTTTGGCAATCGAGTGGTGTAAATGGATTTCGAACGTAGACAATAGATTCGGAGCTGCAATGCCAAACTGTATCCCCTGATTTGGTTATCATCGGATTTTCTGAACTGCCCCCCCCCCCCCTTTTATGGTCGCAAATTTTAAGACTTGTCCAAAGAACACGAAACATGAATCACTACTATTTCAAGAAATGTCCCGTACGTCTGATAATCACGTGAATGATCATCGCATTCAACAAGAAACACTATACAGAAGTGAGGTGCTTAAAATCGTTTCTCCTACTATAAAATGATACAACTGAATAATAATAGATAATTTAACGTTCTTGACTATATCGTTATCGCAGACAGAAATCACGCGATACTGGTAAAAAAAAAAAAAAAAAAAAACACACACCAGTCTGCAGCTACAAGCTACGGTGGCCGCAATATGTCTACGAGGGACGACAGACGTCGATCAAGCACTACTCCCGTCGATTACCCTGCCACAAGTCTGCCTCCCCCCTCCCCTACCTCCTTCCTCCACTCACACAACACAGAATATCCTCGCAGAACTTCGTCAGCTGCTCCTCGACGACGACGACCGAAGTTAACGACGCAAACTTCTCGCAGGAGAAGGCAACCGATATTCTGACAAGACGCGGGGAGGGGTGATCGGCAAAAACAAGGGCCACGTCGCCTCCACGCTTTCATGGAGTGTGAGGCGGCTTGCTAAACCTGGGAACTTGCCCTAACTCTCCCCAGTCTTTTAAATAAAGACGTTAGTGCGTACCTATCTGTAAGAAACGGGATTATATTCTGCGAAAGTAAGTACCAGCGCAGAGTACATATTCTTAAAGGCTGTTCGCGATAAAGTGAGCACTTCTGAAATTTACCTTAGAAAAAAGTCAATATCCCTACCTGCACGTATTTTAACGGGCGAACGGTGTCATGCGCCCAGTAAAGTTGGTAACGATGAATGGAAAGTAGTTCCATATCTTAACGTCGAATAAAATGTGTCACGTAACAATTTGTGACGACTTAAATTATTTCTTTAACTTTCTGTTTTTCTTAATGTATCGAAGTGTAAAAATGAGCAGATTTGCAAAAAAATTTCTTTTGTAATAATTTCACAGTTGCACTTAACCGACGCATGAATAAAGTGACGAGGCCCATGGCAATGTTAATTTTGCATAAGGTGGAAGAATAAACAATGTGCATGCAAGTAGATCTTAAGCAGGGCTTTCAAACGTGCTGATTTTACCGTGAACAGCCTATATGCTCACAGCTACTGTTATGAGAGGTCAGTAAAGGGCCTACAAAAGAAAATGCTGGAAAAATGATTGCCACATTTAAGTTATGATCTAGAGTGACTTTTTAGGGAGAAGTACGCGGATAGGATACACGCATGTCGCTGTATTCGTGCAAAAATTAATTATTCGTATAATTAAGATAACAGACTGCAGAGACGCCGCGAAAAAAATATTCTGAGAGCATTATAAAGCATTATGGTATAAGGTACTACTTAAGGCCGGTAAACGCCTTTGTAGATTGATATTAATTCGTGTGTTGTAAATTTTTCGAAATGCATTCAAGATGAAACTGTACGTATGTGTAAATGTGCACCTACGAAAACCAACGGACAGCAAAAAATTTCGCTATCAACAAGCTACTTCTTTCAAAACTGAGTTTTTATCTTAATTTTTGCAGATATCCTCGTAAAACGGATGCAATATTTGGTTCTTTACGACGAATTATTACCCTGCATGTAGAACTAGACGAAAAAATTCACCATTCCCGAATAAATATTTTGCTTCAATTTCAGTAAAAAAAAGTTCGCCAATATTTAGCGCGTAGGCAACAAGCTTTCTTCAAAGAATATTTGCATAACTCATCGGGGTGCTTGTTCCCCAACGAAGTACAATCCCATTAAAATATATCTCAGAATTGTTTTAATTAACAGTAAATATGAAATATTTGCAAATTAAATATTACAAATACATTCTCTTCCCAAGCACAGAGACTGCAGCGTGTTGAAAATATTTATAATCGCAACGAACCATACCATTGAAAAATTGCATTTTTATTTGTTCTGTTAGTAATTTTTTTATTAGCCTACTTAAAGGAGGCCGGGAGTGAGCATACGAATGTTCATAAAATTTTATTTTACTCAATTATTACTTTAATACGTACAAATACGCCAATAGCAGTGCAATGTAACGATTTCGATTTTCTCAAACAGCTGCTTACGTAAGAAAAGTTTGTCAAATCGTCCGAGACTAAGAAGCGTGAGAGCGATAAGGGCGATACTGGAAAGTAAAATTAGTTTCCCATTACCACTACGGGCAAAGCTCTCAAATGGGTAGCAGTGTTATCGTCACGTTCCGCGTATCTATAGGAATGTAAGTGGAGACCCTGCAATTTTATAGATGAAAGCCTGTAGAAATTTGAATGCAGAGTTCTGTCTTAGTTTCCCATTCGTCCGGGTGGTATGTTAAGATGTAGCAATCTGAGAATCTGAGAAAGAAGTTCTTAAACGATGTTGGAAAGCTCTAAAATAATATTTGCAGCACGAGTAGCAGCTTCGAAGAAACATTCCATCCTTGTCTGTGGTATGCTTTATTTTAGTAAGTAACAATATTGAGACAAACACACTGCAAGGCGTTTCAGGAGCTATGTAGCGGATCGCCTTAAACTGGGAACCAATTAATATAGCAGCGACGCTAAATGAACAGAGTAAAGTTTGTGAAAAACGCAACTCCACGAAGGATACATGTGATTGAAATGAACTTTATACCACAGATTAGGTACGTGGCAATACACAATTGATTAGGATCACAGAACTGTACATTGTCTCTGTTGTTGAGAATTCAGTTTGGTGTGAAGCCCCCACGTGCTGCACGCAGAGCCCCTACACGTCGTGGCATGGAATAAAAGAGGACCTGGATATGTTCCTGAGGAATCTCCCACTACGCGGTTCATATGTGAGTCCACAAAGCATAAACAGTAGTTTCTGTGACAAGAGAGTCACCAGCCAACCATATCCTAGATATGTTCGATGGGCGACATGTCAGGCGAACGTACAGACCAGGGTAGCAGTGGTGCCCGCCGTTCATTGAAGACGACTTGCACATTCCTCGTCACGTGTGGTCGTGTTATTGTCCTGTTGAAATATAGCATGTGGAGTCACCTGACGGAGGGGCAGTACCTCGGGCTCTAAAAACTCCCCGATGTAGTGGCTGCTGTTCAAATTGCCCTCAAATACGTAGGAGTCGAGATCGCATGTTGTATCCAATGGCGCCACAAACCATCACACTTTTCGTTTGTCCGCTATACTGCTCCACAGTGCAGGCTGTCGTACTGCGGTCACCACAGTAGCGTCTAACACGTATGCCGCCATCACTGTAGGACAGGTTGAAGCATGACTCGTCCGAAAACACTGCATTTTGCACTCAGCATGACAGTGACGACGTTCACGTGCCCATTGCAGTCTGCGGTGTTTGTGGTTTCTGGAGAATGGAAGCCGACGCAATGGCATGCGTGCCACCAGTCCAGCCCGCAGCAGACGGCGTCGAACCGTCTACGCATACAGGACGTGGTCACATTGCGTGGTCCAGTACCCGCTCGTCGCTGCATACGATACTCTTGATCCAATCCACACACGCATCACTATCATAGCAGCATGCCCTGTACGAGCCGAGATTTCACGTTATGACAAACCCGTTTCCAGGAGACCGATCACTCTGTCCCGTTCGAACTCGCATGCTGATATGACTCCCTTTGACGTCGACGAGGCATACTGACACTTGCTTTCACCTCACTTGACGGCTCTTCACTAACTGTGCTTGGTGTAACACTGACATTTCCGGTCACATAAGAGAGGAGCGCTGCTGGACCTATGTGTACGCCATATCTATGCAATCGTAATCACTTATTGCTGGTACACTGTTCTACACATCCTCCGAGTTTGGATTCATTCGGGCCATTCTTTCTGGATGTTGCAATTTTCACAAACAATAGTGTAGTTATAATGTAACACGTTTGAGTTCCGAACTCTCTTGCCACCACAGCAGCTGTGTGGACCGTAGAGTGAACATGGGGTAGAGCGATCACGCTCGCTGCACGTAATCAGTCTCCGTGTCCCAACCATAGACTAAAAATTGATGTAGACCGCTTATTCGTCTTCTGCGCATGTACCCAACATTGACCAACCCCAAAGGAACACAACTGTCACAAAGTCACATGGTTAACAGTGATGAAAGTGTTTTTTATTTCTAAAAATTTAAATGACAAGCACTATACTATAAATAAAATACTTGTACCGATTTGAATTTAATTAAACTGCCTTAGAAATGGGTTAGAGGAAGTATACATACATCTCAAAACATTTGTTTAGAAATCAGTTTGCTAACCCAACCTTCAAACCATGCGGTTTTCGCAAGATGTGTTGGCAGAAAAGCAGTACAATGATGGGACTCTGAGATTGGTTGGGCGCAGCCAGCGAGATTGGTCTACCGCATCTTTAGTCTATGGTCCCAACCCTGTACTGATTTTCTGCCAATAAGACTATCAAAAGCTACGCGAATAGGATTTGAGGTTAGAATATTGTTTACAAAAACAAGCGCTTTGAGATGTTTGTATACTTCTCCTTAACTATTTTTAATGAAATTAAATTTAATAAATTGGCAAAACGATTTTATTGAAATTATAAAAGTGCGTGTTTTTTGAAAATTAAGATGCAAACAAACACGTTCATTATTGTTAAAGGCTGTTCAAAGTAAAGTGAGCACTTTAGAAATGAACCTTGGAAAAAAGTCACTGCCCCTGCATGCATATATTCAAATGGGCGCACTGAATGCCATTCACCTATAAAAATTGGTAACGATGAATGGAAAGTAGTTCCCTATAGTAACGTCGAATAAAAAGTTTTAGGTAACCACCTGTGATAACTTAAATTTAATTCTTTTACTTTCTGTATTTTTAATGCTTCGAAGTGTAAAAATGAGCAGATTTGTAAAGTAAATATTTTCTTAATAATTTCGGGGTTTCATTTGACCGACGCATGAATAAAGTGACGAGGCCCATGACGATGTTAATTTTACGCTAGGCGGTGGGATACACAACGTGTATACAAGCAGCTCTTAAGCAGGGCATTCAAAAATGCTCGTTTTACCGTGAAATGCCTGTAACCATGTGACAAACAGTCGCATAGGTGTGGGACAGGTCAATGTTGGGTACATTCGCAGAAGAGGAAAAGTCTGTCTACCTCGTCTTCAGTGTATGGTGTGGACAGACGACGAAAACTGGCATCGCTGTGAGACGGATCATTCTCGTCACATGCTTCGTCACACAGCGGCACGCGAGTTCGGTGCCAACAAGCCGAGCCCCTTCTGCCACCCCCCCCCCCCCTTCCCGCAACTTTTCTGCACGTAACGATCATCGCAGCGAGACAACACAGCCGGTGCGTGTTAGCGCTATTACATGCCATTCTCGGTTATTCGATAACTTTTAAAATCAATGTTTGAAAATGTTCACCCCTCCAAACCGCCAGTGGAGTGTGGTGAACTGTTGCAATGTAAGATGGTGCTTATGCACGGCTGTACATCCTCGGTGCACGCAACAGGAGACAGTAAGCACTGCAGAAGTCTGTGGAAACTGAATGCATTCCGACCACTCACAAGCGAGCAGCAAGGGACCCATTACACACGTCCTGTGGCGTCAGCTGCCGAGCTACGTTTTAGTGGTGGAAGTGTAAACTAGGAAGCAACAGGGTACAGCACAGAGCTAACGCCAGCTTACCTTGCAACAGTTCACAACACTTCACAGCTATAGGCTATTCACGGTAAAGTGAGCACTTTTGAAAGCCCTCCCATTTGGAATAATAGCCGATAAACAAATTTTATTTTAACTTCCGAGTGCGATGGAATACACACATTGTGGTTATTACTTACGTGGTAATATTTATAAAGGTGGCTGAAAGATAAAAAATGCTAAAACAAAAAAGTAACTAGGGCTTCAAAAGTGCTCACTTTACCGTGAACAGCATATACCAGCATATATTCTAACGCGCACACTCACTCGCATGCGCACAATGAAGTTGGTAAGGACGACGTTAAATTTAAAGTGCTAGGTAAACATGACATAACACAAAACTATTTCTTTTGCGTCCTTTTTAATGCATTAGTGCAAGAATCAAAACAACTGTCATATATTTGCTTTTCTAATAATTTTAAATTGTTTCGCGTGACCGACGTGTGAATAAAGTGATCAGGGCTTCTGAAATTTTAATTTAACACGTGGTGGAAGAATACACAACGTGCGTAGAAGTATATATTAAGCAGGGCTTTCGAAAGTGTTCAGTTTACCGTGCACGTTCTGTATCGTTACTGTTGACGTTAATTACACCTTTGTTTGAGTGGGTTCCGCACATCTTGACTGAAACTAATGTACGAGTTCAGGGCTCAAGGGAAGCTTACGTGCGAACGAACTGAGCTTCAGCACATTTCAAAAGCGCGTCGAACATGAACAAACGCCATATTGTGTTGATCGAAGTTTACGAGTTTTTGAAAATCGACACTCAGTACTACGAAATGGCAATTGCCAACCTTACAAACACATATTTTGCTAGGTTGATGAACTTTTTTTTTTGCATAGTATCTTGCACCGCGAGACAAAATTTTTCGTGTGAAAATAGTGCGACAGGAATAAACATAGCTTGTAAAATATTTGCCTGTGAAGTTAGTACAAAGAGCTATGTAGGACTGCCATTTCTCGACTAGCCTGTATTAGCTTACGTAAATCTGAAGAGTATTTAGTAGGGTTTACGCATTTCTGAAATGATAGAGTATGTCGTCATGCGCGGAAGATCGCTTGTTCCATCCCAACAGACTGCATTGGCGTGGTTTTCGACCTCCACTACACACGCATGTTCGTTAAGTTACTTAGTACGAGCCTTACCAGTCACAATTCATTGTTGCTTCCAAATTTTCTTAACCCCTACTAGACTTCTACTTGCAGGCTGTACCTCCACCACGTGCAAACCAAGCTAGAAAAATACACCACAAGGACAACGCACCGTATTTGAACGTAGTGTAACATCTAGGAACTTGTGTATGCTTGTCTTACCTGTATCGGTAGTTTAAGGTATGATAATTATATTTCTTTTGTGTCTCTTCTGATCAACTAAGCAATTCAAATTAATACTTCAGAATATGTGTTACCGGTGTAATTGCATCACTGAAGATACTTTAGTTTATGTGGATATTTCCATGTTGCTAACTTTCTCCTTGCCAGTTAAACCGTTTCTAATATATGTTATATAGTAATGATTGCAGATAATTTTATACTAAGAATCGATGTTTAACGAACTATATCATTCTCTGTGATACGTTGTTTGAAAAGAAACCACTTGTTTATTTGTTAAAGGAGACACACTAATCGTGCCAATCATAATCGGGAAACTTGGAAATTTTGTCTGATACGCACATTTTGTTTTTTTTTTTTTTGTTATGAACGTTTTGACAGTAACGAAAAGGAAAAAATGCTGTTAGAAAAAGGAACGTTAAAGGGCAGTCAAGAAGTCACAAGCAAGGGTTGCTGAGCCCTTAATTTATGATAAATTATTATTCTGCGAGCTTGTAGTATGAATTATGGACTAAATATGATCGCAACGAGAGAATGCTGTAAATATTTTTGTCAGCCAGGATTTGATGTCAGCCAGCTTCTCAGGTCTACGGGAGATCTACAGACTTCGCAGGATTTTGATGCTGCCAACTTATAGTCGTCCAGCTTTTACGGGAGGCTTGTGATCTTCACCCGGCTCCTGGTGTATTCGGAGACAAAAAAGGATTATGATGAAATCCAGGCTACACTGCAATTACAACGAATATATTACTAACTAATTACTATTCAAAAGGGCAACTATATAAATGTTCATGGTAACTTGTTTCTTACCCAATTATCATTTAATTAAGTAATTCTCGAAGTTCATAAATATTTAAATTATTTAAAAATGCTATACCAGCACATATCTAAGAAGGGTGCTTATATTAATATTTGGTCTAAACCATATTAATGATGGACATTATGGTCACGCTACTAGTGTTGGTCTTTTACTTTGATTGGTGCAAACTACTGTCATAATTTTTATTTCTGTTAATATGAGTTCTTTAAAGATATTATATTATTTGATCCGTGGGTGGTCCATAATTTGTTTTCTGATTGAATCAAAAATGGTTCTTTAATACTTAATAAGGTTATAATATTAATAGGAATTATCTATTCGATTTCAATGTAGTTGTTTTATTGTTACTAAACTAGTTCAATTAAAAGAGAACACTATTTGAGCGTTGTAATGAGATGTCTTCTATGAGGTAACTTTTCAATGTCAATTTCCAAGGATCATGATATGAATGAGTTTTTTTTTTTTTTTACTAAAATGGTTAATCAGCAATTGACTTGTGACTCGCTAACGAATGAATTAGTGTTAGTTCGTAAGGAAAAGGTATTTGTTGTGGTCTGGAAAAATTTTCACTTGCAGTCATCTTTCTAGGGGCAGCAGTATTCATTGCATGGTTAATTTCCATGTATTAAGGTGTGTGTATGTGTTTATATATATATATAATATATATATATATATATATATATATATATATATATATATATATATATATATATATATATATAATGAGCTAGCTCGAACTTTCCGAATATACAATATTCTGTAATGCAAAGTGACACTGCAGTAAAACATTGTGTTACAGATATTAAATTGACTCCCATAAGTGGGGCATGTAATATAGACGTCCTGCGACTATGTTAGTAGCCAATTAAATATTATTTTGCATGAGAACTAGTTCATACTAGGCATTACCAATACACTTATTTTATTCCTGTACGTATTCATAATATTTATTAATGAAATATTGTAATCTATAAAAACTGTAAGAAAAAGTCCAATTTATCCAAAAGTAAAATACTTGTGTTTTATCAGAAGTGTGAGGAAACTGAATAGGCTATAGGTCAAAATCCTTAGTAGGCTTTGTAGGCATACATGAAAGGAACTGAAGTTTAAGCCTACTACCGTTTCAAGTTTTTAATACATTCCACCTAACGTATTTTAATCAAATTTCTAACGAAAATTTTTACAGCTATCACGACATCTTGATTAAATGTACAGGCTATCTGCGGTTGACTGAGCACATTTGAAAATCTGTGTTGGATTAATTTTTCTGCCTATTACTGTACACTTGCAACATATGTAACAACATTATCATTGACCTGATGTTCATACTTCGAGCAAGTGACAATGTCGCTAATATGCAGGCAAGCTTAAAAATTTAAAGCGTTACATATTAGGTATATTATTAATAAACTCACAATTGTTCTAGTGACTTAATTTTGTTAATTTTTAACTTTACGCACACACTTAAATTTCACGTTGTTCTGGTTGGGATATGAGAAATACGAACCTATTCAAGTGCACATCTTTGTAAGACTATCTGCGACTGAAAGCTTGTTCTATTGTTTATAATCTCTAGGTTTCTATGAACTATCACTTATACATAGATTCCTTTTACACGCGTTTAAGAGTGGCGTTATCACAACACGTGGTATTTTAGTGTTTATCTAATCTCAGTTCTAAGATGTTTGTTTTTCGTTGTTAAAATATTAAAACATGTTATTTTTTCTTTGCTGAAATATTTGTTTGTTTCCTTCCACCATAAAGTGGTTTGCTAACGATTATTCGACTGAAAATTAATTGGTTGAAATATATCTGAATTTAAAAAAATTAGTGCCTGGAAAAAGTCAATCAGTGAATTTTCCACACACGAACTTTTAACTTGACCAAGTTAAATATTTGACACGCTTGCTAGACCGTAACTTCAAAGTTTTCGAAACTAATTGACCTAACATGACAATTCTTACTATTATGTACACAAAACATAAACTAAAATAAATTTAGAACTAATAACTTTAAAAATACCACTGTTAAAACTTTAGGAAATAAGACTACTTTCTAAAGAATTCAATCAACTGAACTCAGTCAATCTGGATGTAAAATTACGTGCAATAATAGCAGGGGTTATTTTTAGAGGCCGTTTTCAAAAGTGCTCACAAAACCGCTAACCATCTATAGGAATTGGGTAAACAAAGAAAGAAACATTAAATTGCACGTTGCTATATAATAGCGGTTCACTATAGTACATTCTATATTTATTTTCGTGCATATTAGCCTGTAATATTTGTTTTAGACACTATTATATTGTGTTTAGTTACATTATCAATGAGTGGTAAATTTAGCCCCTATAACTTATTTTTCATTAAAATTAAAGTCACTTAATATTTATTTTGTAGACAATCCATCCATTTTATTTCATTATTTTTTATTCAATGTTTAACTATGATTCTGTGACATTGTATATTTTAACCTAAAAACCTTAAATAGTACATTTATATAAAGTCTTTGTCTTTCAAGGTTAAATTTTAAATTTTCTTATTAATTTCTCCTTTTGTTTCACCGGAAGTAAGTTCTCCATTTTTGGATAGTGTTAGGGATATATGTCGGAAGTGTGGACTTCTGGGAGGGACCTTCAAATAAACGGCCGTCTTAATTTTGCTGGGATTTTAATCTGAAAAATTCCCAGCTCCATCGTAACTTGAGTTTTTAATATTAGCCCCAGAAGTTGAAGTATAGGTGTTTGGACCCGGTGACTAAAGAAGAGAACTGAGGGTCCCAAATAAAATATAATTTGGAGCTGTTCTAGCCTGCGAGGGTGCGGTACATATTAACGCCTGGCACCATGATTTAGGTGTGAACCTGGCTCGTATCAGGTGACGCCAAACTTTTATTCAAGCCTGAAGCGTCCATCCTGGTTAATCAGTGTGTTAATCTGGTACACCGACGTGAGTTTTAAGAGAGTCTGCAGATATGAACTTAATGTTAGGAGCAAATTCATTAAGAACTCTGAGAATTTAAAGTATTTCGATTTCGTGCGAGAATCAATGGCGAGGAGATACCATAAGAAAGAACTTGAAGAATTTTTTTTTAATTTTCGAAGAGTGAGAAGCCTTAAATTACCTTTTCGTTTAACAGAGCTCTAGAACAGTTTAGTAATCTCAGTTACGTGAGGCGAGTTAGCCATACACTACAGTAACGTAATATTTTCCACAACTTAAGGAGAACAAAGCCACATTATTATTTTTATTTTATTAATTTTATTCAAATTTATTGTAAGGATAGTGTCTACTCTAAGCAATCAGATCACACTTGCAGTAAATTTTAATTTGCTTTCCTACACGCTAATTACAAGTGTTAATTGCAGTCAGCACGCACTATTTATTTCTACTTGAGTGAAATTAAAGATGGAAAAAACGAAGATAATCATCGATTAAAAATAAAATTTTGCAGCTACAGCTATTTATTTCATTTCATTGGTATTTTCAGTGCGAAAGCCTATGGATGTTTTTATCAAGCCGAGTTCACCAAGGTTCCCGAGATGCAGTTCACCAATAGTAAGAAATACAATTGTTATCTCCATATTCAACGATCTATATCTAAAACACATCCAACTCCTCCTCACTATTTCACACGGAAAGTAAGGTTTCCCCTCGATTTACATGTTCAGATTTATGTATTACATGTTAGCCACTACAATATTATACGATTGAACACGCGCGTACGGACGAGTGCATTATACTTTTTAACAAAATTTTCTCTAGCGTCTCCTTTAGTCGTCGTCGTCTGATGTTCCGTATAGCCGCACGCATGGCGACGAAAAGACTGAACGTTAGTCGATTCCCCGTGTCTATAGAGGCGACAGGGTCATTATTAGCTGCAGAAGTTGAGTATCGCTTTGGCGCAAGATTCTAAAATTGCAAGTGGTGACCGCAATACTACACAACAGAGAAAGGCGTGTCCCACGCATTCTATTGTTTCCGTAACGAAATTTTCGTACCTGCAAGTCATGCTGAAAACACCTACAATACAACGTGGAGGAATTTTCACGATAATTTGACACCATTCGACAACTCGAAACACAGTTAATTTTTATTTGCAAGGTAGCCAAGCGCGGTATTGCCCGAATTCTGCACAACTAGCGACATAAGACGACGTGCGCATAATACAGTTACTTATTTTAATTATACGAGAAAATCTAGGAATTTGGAACGAAGGAAGGCTGCTTGCTGTCAGTATTCCGCTTATCGGGTAGTGTAGTGGTCAAATGCCTATCAGAATTTTGTAAACTCTGCTACGCCCGGCTAGCGATTCTTACGCTAATTAGGTTCCCGACTGGCTGAAAATGTGAACGAGAATCGCAGTCCAGGATAACACTGCAAACATTTATAGTGACAAAAAACTTCTATCCTCGAGTACAGCACGATCGACTGCTGGGTTCAGTCCCCTCTTGGAGAAGACAAGCCATGAAACGGATATAATGAAAACATGAGCCACTGTTGATTACGCACGGAGCAACACGCAAAGACTGCTAGACCATCGGCGACAACAGCCTAGGTCAATGCACCCGTCCCTCTGTTGCTGACATTAGGGCACTAAATAACTTCGAAATAAAGTACACATACACATATGTATACACACATATGCATACAAACATCTATAAACACATATGTATACACACATTCATACAAACATCTATATACACACACACACACATTATATATATATATATATATATATATATATATATATATATATATATATACACACGTCTATATACACATCTATACACATTTGTATAAACACGTATGCATACAAAATACAAACATCTATATACACACGTATGCATACAAAATACAAACATCTATATACACATATGTGTACACACGCATACAAACATCTACATACACACATTCATACAAATATCGATATACACATGTGTATACACACATGCATACAAACATCTATATACACGTATGTATAAACACAATCATACAAACATTTATATACACATATGTATAAACACAATCATACAAACATTTATATACACATATGTATAAACACAATCATACAAACATTTATATACACATATGTATAAACACATTCATACAAATATATATATATATATACATATATAAAGTATAAATACACATATACACACCTGTATACACACATATATAAAGTATAAATACATATATACACCCCATCCACTCACTTCCCTGCAGCTGCAGTTTTTGCACATTCTCTCGGCGTATTCCTGCCGTTTGGCGCGTGATTTCATATAAAAATGCTCCTTTGTGCACGTATTATGTTCTCCCACCTCTGTGAGCTTCAGCGCAATTTTCCTCTTATGGACAGCATTCGACATCTATCGTCGTAAATTAAAGCTTTTCGTTCGTTTTTTGTTTAACACGTTTGCTTTCCTCTTAGAGCGTCGTCGACTCGCTTTTCATCCCGCCGTCCGGCCGACAAGTTTCGTTCCTGTTCTGCTGCGGGCATGATGGCATTTTGTGGCACCTAGTGCGTACTGCAATGTCGTAGTAATTTTATTCGTGGCCATCATGTAGTCGGTCTTAGATTTAATTCTTTTATTTGTGAGTCGTGTGTTTCTTTCTTTTATCCATTCGGTTCAGTGTTTCAAAATGTTGTGCACCGATTGGATATTTTCTGTCGTTCATCTCTGGTGAGTAATACTTCAGTTTTATAGTCGTTTTCTTTGTGCGTGACCAGCTATTTTCATTCAATAATCTTTTCACGTTTGTATTTTGTTTTAGCGAGGGTGCAAGTGGCATGCTAGTCTTCACTGTACATGTCAACCTAAATTTTACTCTACGCTTTAGCCTAACATTTCTGCATGTACTGGCTAAATTATTTTATTCATTTTGGGATAACCCTTCTGCAAGACACCTCCCCTCTCTTTGTTGGTGGTGATGTAGTCAAGTTAACTTTCTCCATCCTGGTGTTCGACAGAGAACTATGTAATCTTCTTGGCCGGGATTATATTAATAGTTCCCGTGGACTCGACAGTTGTCATGCAGCCAAGTCTCTACGGAACTTTTATATGAAATACGAAATTATTTTTTAAGTTGTACCATTCACATTTCTACAATTTTGTATCCTGCGTTTATTTCGAACATTTAATAATGCAACCTCAAGGTATTTTGTAACTAATTTATTCATAAATTTTGTGTAGGGCCCTACTTTCCAGCAATTAATTTCCTTTAAATACATTTAAGTAATATATTAATTAATCACTTTTATTGTGACAGCTTGTCAGTTTTTGTGTCGTGAAAGATACTTAATTCTTACACATTTAAAACTGTGAGAAAAAATGTTATTTTAAGGTCTTAATCATACTAAAGCAATTTTCTTTATTCTTATAATTAATTCTTATAATTATGTCATTTTAACGATTTTTGTGTTAAGTTTCATAAACTGTCAATTTATTTCGAATGATGATGAACATAATTATTGTTTTTCTTGAAGAGTCATTTCTTTGTGTTTTATTAAAGAAAAGAAGAAAGTTTTTACATAAAACATTTAGTAACACACAACCACACGTCACGTTTTTTCATTTATAGACAATTAAGTCTTCCTCTACCTATTTGACTTTTATGAGCTTATTTTATTGTATTTATCGCTTCCCTTTATGTTTGTTTGTGCCAACGTACTTTGGTAATTTTATTTATTTATTTTCCACTTTGTTTTGTGGCATTTTGTTTGTTGTTTCTGCCAAGGACTCAAGATATGTCTGTGTTGTTGGAAGTCGATAGTATATTTTATTAGTTTCTTACCTTTTGATCGTACATGGGCACATTTGTGTCACATGGTTGCTGCTCCCATGAAAACATGCTCTTTAAATTTTCATTTGAAAGTTCTCTCTTGGCGTGGAACACTTATCTATTTTAAGCGCTGCTAATATTTAAACACACCTTCCATGCAGTCTGGAACAAGAAAACTAAGGTTTGATGGCACGCCCATTTACAAAGGCTGTCAAATTTGCTTCGATTGAAATAATATTAGTAATAACTAATGAGTTTACCATTATGTATACTATTATTTGTAACCCAATTAATACACAGGATTTAAAGCACACGCCAAAGGCGGGCCCAAATAAATAAAAACATAAATATAAGGTGACTTCACAGACATTGATAGACGAATGATGCCTCAATCTCCCTCCTCCCAATGTCATGCCTAAAACAGCAGCTTGCCTAAAGTGTGCGCAAATACACATTTCTATACTTATTTCATACGAGTAGAATTTACTTGGAAAGAGAACAAAGTATATTTTATTTGATATGCGCTTAAACACTACCTTTCTGTACGACATCTCTATGCTACGTAGACTGAAGGGCACGAATATCTACTCACCCCCCCCCCCAACCCTACACGACTAAACATTAATTACCTCATTATAATTTTATCCGAAAACTAACATGTCCTTATTTGGGGGACATAACAAAGAACCTAAATAATTCTCTTTCACACATATTCGTCGTTTACATAGACCGTATTACGGTCCACAAAACATTCGACATCGCATCTAAAAGACATGATATTAGTTACATCATCCTGTCACGTACATAAAAAAAGCGGTTTAACATACTGTTCCACACACATCCTTGTGCCTTGACAAGAGTCGTGAAAACTGAGAACAGACAATGAAACTAACATCAACTATGACATTTTCCCCATTCTAAGGAGCAGCCGACTGTAAGGGCAAGCTGCTCGCAGACAAGTTGAACTGACGCCCCGCGGTCGTGTTTGTTCTAGTTAAAACTGAGTCAAGCTAGTCTGTATAGGCCTACCTCCCCCTCAGCACGCCCAGGCGGAACGAGGGTAAGCGAATCTCTGCTCTTCTCCAAGCTCAATTTCCGACTGAGACCCTGCGCCCGCGGGCATGCGGAATGAAGGGAAGTGCATTCTCTTCCCCTTGTTCCCAAGAAGCTAATTGGCCCGCTTGTCAGGGACCGCACTGTCTCTGGCGTGCGAAACTGAGGACGAGGAGCACGCGATAGGGTCGATACTCAGACTTAAGTCAAACTAGCCCTCGCCATTATTAAACGTCACGTGTAGCCCGGAAGAGTTGAGTTGAGACACTTGAGCGGCTCATAACAATAAGGTCTTGAGCCAATGAGGGTGAAGTGAAGTGAGGTGAGATGAGTAGGGATCGGCGCCGGAGTGAAAGGGCGGGGGAAACGGGAAATCCTCCAGATTAACCGTCGACCAGTGGCATCGTCCGACAAGATTCCCACTTGCGAAAAATCAGGGAGTGCCCCGGCCGGGGACTGAGCCCGGTTCGCCTTGGTGGGAGGCGAGCAGTCTAACCGGAGAAAGGGTCACTTACAGGCTCTTTCCAGATACTAAGGAAAGGTATCGTCACCATTGGATTACAACTTATTATCTTAAATAATAGGACACGGAAACTTTAAAGCCAAGTTACACGGATTTAGTGTACTCTATTGTTTCAAGCGAATTTGCAACAACATAGAACAGAAAATGCAAAAACTAACTCTCTCCTTTCTTATCAGCCCCAACCTGTTTTCGCGAAAACGATAAACTGGCCAATGCTAACTAAGTGCCTTCAGCATTGCTATATTTATGGCTTGCTTAATCTACTACAAGCATTCCAACCGTAACCAAACAATGAAAGACGCGAACACTGCATACGCCAAGGCATACTTACGAGTTAACGCACTGTTAACATAATTTCAAAACGCATGGCACTACTGTAAGCTAATTGCGGCAGTCTCCCCCCCCCCCCTTTTACCCCTCTACACAAAAAAAAAAAAAACACATACATTTCATCGCAACCCCACACACCCCACTTGTTTTCATCCAGTTGTCTGTAGACTGCGCTTGTCTGTCTAGTTTACTTTGGACTCGATAGGACACCAACACGACCACGACAGCGATCGGAAAACTTCGAGCGAATGTAAAACTTGACGCGGGTATACACACAAGGAAGAGTCGAGATGAGGCAGTCATGTCCAACCCTTGCCCTTTGTAGTTTAGTTTAAATATAATTTTTCACAGTAACCTAACTTTAAATGTGATGTGCACGTTTTAATATGAGGTACAGACAGGCCTAAAAATTATCCGATTTAAAAGTTCCAAAGAGAAAATTCTATCCAATTTTTTTTTGTGTATCTTCAATAGTATTATTAAACCACGCACATGTGTATATTAAACAAATGTCATGGAGTCACCTCAAATCCATGCACTTGTTTTCTTGTAAACCACAATGGTGACAAAAACAATATACAACCAAAGAAGTTATTCTTCTAGGCTACACGGATTCGCTGACATGCAAGGATTGGTAGCTGAAAAGCTTCTTAACGTTCTTCTGTAAGTATCCGTATACAGAATGTTTTACGTTGTCCTACTCCGTGATACATCCGTGTAATTGTAAAACAGGCCTTCGCGCCAACCTTCCTACATCCACAGTGGCCTTGTCTCTGGCGGCAACACCCGGCCGGTATTCATGTTCAAGTGTGTATTTGTGGATGCCCGGCACCACCTCCCTTGCACACTTACGGGGTGGAATTTAATTAGGGCTCTTACACATATTTTACATTTAAATTCATAGAGTTTTCAAGGACTTCCCAAGTATTGGAACGTACAATTTCAAGGATTAAATTACCTAAATACCGCTGTCCCAAATTTACATTTCGAAGTTGTAACATTACACATTTGAAATCAGTAAGACAAAAAAGTTCACGGCCAAATACTAAAAATAAAATTTCAGAAAGAATATGGAAAAATCTTTTTTAGTGTTTTGCCATATCCAAGTTTCCAGCATTAGCATAGGCTTTGCAATTTAATTTCACGGGTTAAAACTAATCGGCCAGTTCACATGCCATTCTTGCTACAACCACGGTCATTAAAGCTTCTGGTAAGAACTTATTGGTTTCCCATACACGCCACAAGATGATCTTTCCACTCAATGGAGTTGCATTGTAACGCTCTGCACCTTCTGGGAGCTAACTGCCCATGCTTGTTTACAATACGGCTAACAGAACACTAATGGAAGAATACAGGCTAGTTTCAACAACAAAATAGTTTTGCACTCTTCGCCATACAGATAATTTCACGTTGAATTTTGCAGTTTATGATAGAAAACGCAAGTACTTTTCACGGTGAGGACTTTTGAGACCAAGTGTAGTAGGAAACTGGGGATAAGTGTGTCTCAACTTGTCGTAGTGCATAGTAGAAGGCGTCCACAGCCTCCCCGCCCCGCGGGAGGAGACGGATGTGTGGCTGGCGACGGCTGTGATGCACAGTGTGGTCTCCTCCCACATCGTGTCTCCGAGCCGCAAGATATCACACACCTCCGCTCCAGCTACGAGGAGCGGCGATCCATCTCCAGCGCCGGAGTCGAACCTCCAAACCAGGCCGCAATTCGCCGCACGGCATAATGGCCTGGGACTCGGCGGGAGCTTGTACCCAATACCGACCGTGTGTGCTCCCCCCTCCCCTCGCCGAAAAACCATCCAACCCCATTACTCTTCAATGTTAATTTCCATCATTCCCGGGGGCCACGGTGGCTGAGAGATTAGCACGCTCGCCTCCCACCAAGGCGAACCGGGTCCAATACCCGGCCGGGTCACCGGATTTTCGCAAGTGGGAATTGGGCCGGACGATGCCGTTGGTCGCCGGGTTTTCTCGGGGATCTCCCGTTTCCCCCGCCACTTAATTCCGGCGCTGCTCCATTTTCACTTCAATCACCCTCATCGGCTGTCAAGACCTCGCTGTCAAGAGCCACCCAAATCTCTTCAGTCGGTCAGTGCATCATTCCCACTTCCATATTCATGTGAAGACCCCGGCACATGGACAGCGTGGGCGGCGGCTTCTTTGACGTGTGCATACCCATTCTCCGATTGGCTGTGCGAGGCTCTGCGAACTTCCACACTGGCTACTGCACGCTGGGAAAGGTTCCCCCATTGGCTGGGCTGCCCCGCTGGGGAGTAGGTTACCACGCGCTGATTGGCGAACGACGTTTCAACATTCCGCTGGCCGTGTGCGGCTGGATCTCGCATATAAGCTACTGTTTCGCACATTGTAGTCCTTAATACTTCGTTACCTCGGTTAGATCTACCAGTAAAAGAAGAACGTGTCCTCCTCTAGCATGCTGGTATTGCCACCACGGCAGATCCGAACCAGTCTTTTTGGGGGGTATTCCAGTTTCTCCATTGCAGTAATCTCACGTCACGTCATGGACGACGGCTGTCCGAGGGTCACCCAGAAATACCGCCACTTCGATACGTGCAAACTCTTCTAAAGTAAATGAAACCGTAACTGTAAATTACAGCTCCCTTCCTCATTTCTTCCTCAAAAGTAGGCTGCCTGCAAGGTGTCCGCAGTACAGACACACCGACATGACTTCATGTGAAGCGCGAAAATGTGCATTCTGTTCACGTCTGAAGCAGGGTCAATCTGGCATAAGCTCATACGCAAGACAGGTTAATCGTTCGTGGCCGGCGTCGAAAATAATGCGCCGGGGTGAAGAAACTACGGGATGCTGACGGGAAAAGAAGCGGGAGCATGCCGAGAAAACACCCGCAAGAATTCAGGGCAGACCTGGAGACTTGCAACAGTACTAACTACTCGCCACAGAAGCCTTTGACCGATAGTCCACGGGACACGTGATCCAAATAAAAGTGCGAAGATGCATTGCTGGAAACAAACTATTGCGTCAACTGTGGTGCAAAATTTTATTTCGCGGCAAAAGTATTGTTAAATTCGTACTAGTTTACTTGGGTAACGAAGACCACTTTTATTCTGCCAGACATAATAGGTGCCTATCCAAGAGAATCCGCAACACATTCTGCAGGTGGCTGCACATGAAGACAGACGAATACTCTGCAATTGAGAAGCAAGTGTATGGTTAACAAACTATTAATTCACGCAACAACTTTTTCATACGAATATAAGGAAAGCGGCGCGCATTAAAATATGGAAAGAACAAGGATACGGCTAGTAAGGCGTGTGTGTGTATGAGGCAAGATTTGACGAAGCGCTCGTAAACTCCCGGCCGGCGCATGTGAAACTATATCGTCTCTACGCGCAAATTTGATAACTCGCGTGTAGTGTTCCCGCCGTACCACTGGAACTATGGGACTAAACTGCGACCCTACGATTTTATTGGACTCTACACTGTAGCAAAGTCCAATGCGCTCTTCTATTGTAGTTTCGTATGAATTCGATTCGTATATTTCGAGAAACAGTAGTCTGAAAAAGCTATTTCCAGGCATGTTGGGGTGCGTGATGTCTTGAAAGTATCATACGCGACTAGTCTGAAGTGTGCTTTCTTTTCGTTGATAGACATTTCGGGCGTACGTCTGCTGGTTATCGGTTCCTTTGTTATTCTGTGTGCATCTGGCGCAAAATGTCAATACATAAAAACTAAACTTTAAAGTAATATCTAAGAATACACACAGTGTGACGGAAAAAAAAAAAAAAAAAAAATGTTAATCAGGACTGAATATTAAGTAGCATTACTTTTGCTGGCTAGACCCTCCAGTTTCTGAGCAGTCCAGCTAAGGACCGCGTGATGCATTTGCAGAGGGGACGTTGTTGCGTGTTTTAGCTTGCGCTTGTTGATTAACGCCTCACGCCCGGCGACGACTAACACCTTTGATAATGTCGCGGATCGTCTCAACTGTTGACAAACGTCTCGATACTATATTAGGTCGTATGTAAGTATGGCCAAGTGCCGAACAATCTAGAAGCGATTAGCGCAGGTATTAATACTGCCATTTACGGCGCCAAGTATAGTTTTTGAGAGCATGGTTTAACTTCGGGACCTGTCGAATGTTGCTGGTGATTCGGTGAGCTACGTGTTATGAAGTAACCTTTTATGTTACTCCACACAAGATAGCTTTTGGGGACGTAGCTGATTGATAAATATTATGGTAGAGCCTATCTGCTACTGAGGGTGTTTAATTAGATATGTGACACAGCTAATACAAACACTAATGTTAAATATAACGGGGGAGCCACTAGAACTAATATATTAGAGTAAACCACATTATTATTATGGTTAACTCACGCCTGTTACTTATTATCTGTTATGGACTGTCCTCTCCGTAAACTTGACGCCGGAGGCTGTGCCATATTGTAGAGCGATCAGCGGCGACCGGACACACATTCTTCGGTCCTGCCCTGAAGCTGGCCGGAGGTGGACAGGCGCCGCGCCTCGTATCGGCCTATATCGGCGCGTTGTTTAGAGTTTCGACATAGCTGGCCTCTTTCCCTGGTTGTTGGAGAGGGTTAGTGCTTGACGCAATCCCTGGCGTCCTGGTTTATTCTGAACGTGTGTGGCCGGGTTCATACGAGGATTTTTAGACTAAAGTCTGTTCATAACATACGGCGGTGACCGACAGCATGGAGACGGCGATATGTGCCCGAGGCGACTGAGGGGAGTTGCCGGAGTTCTTCTGGACGAGTACTGAGGTGTTCGTGTCATGTATACGTGGCAGAGCGGAGGCGGGAGTTCATTAGGAACTGATACTCTGGTTGCACTCTGGCGTGGCATAATCAACTGTGCAATGTTTTATAGAAGAACCAATTTAATAACTTAATTAATTTAATTCTAATTTGAGTAATTTTTATTATTTACACTGAGGGCTACAATATAACGGGTGGTATAACACTGCACGATATGAATACTCGTAAGTTTGTAGTACTGTAAATAAATTAGGAAATAAACTTAGGTTCTTTTATTGAATTAAGACACCCGTCGTCCACGACTTGGCCACGCCCACGCAGATGTATTAATAATTTATGTTAAGAGTAGTTAGGTGCTTCCTGACAATTACTCAACCATTCGGTAGGTTACATAATATCCGAATGCTGGGTGAACGCCAGCAAGATCCGGCTGTCTTTAAACTAGGTACACAAGTCTTTTGCCGGCCAACTTGAGTATGAGTAAGTTGAAGTAGGGATGGCGCAGCGTGACATGATGAAGAAGAAAACGTCCGTATTCTAAAGAAAATCGCACATAACAGCACCGTCCGCCACGTTGCACACATGAAAATCCCTTTCAGGAAAATGCATTGTCAGCCGAGGCATGGGTCTAACAAGGGACCTCGGTGTTGGAAAAACATCCGAGAAACTGATGTTTTCGATTTTCCAACTTCAAAAAACGGCCCCGGAGAAAAAGAGTCATCATGGTTGTACTGTTCCTGGCACTGGGAGGAAAAAAATTATAATTACTTAGAAGCGCATGAATTTGCAATAAGCGGCGTCAACAGTTTTTCGTATTCCAGAGTGTAACTTTGATTTTACATGTTACTTAAGCTGCCCTATTTGTGGGGGAAACACGTGAGAGTTGCACTTTTAAATGTTGCACCATCTGAGCGATGTCTACCAGCTGCATTACACTTGTATGCACAATGATACCACTGTGGCTATATTTTAAACACAATTATAGTAATCATCTTTTGCAAATGCATTGGCACCAATTCACGATAATCCGGTAATGCACTAAACTAAATTATTTTTTGCACGTGTCTAATAGTAGGCATACTCCTTAATAAAGTTTTTATTTGCAGCCTATTAAAACTGACACATTGTAAATTGGCCATATGATACATTAGTTGAATCTTACTCTTCTCTATGTAGGTATACAGAGTGTATCCGAGGCGATGTTACGAACTTTTAGGGATAATGGAGAAGGGCACCTGCAGCATCCAGTTAAGATAGGGAACCCTGTTCCGGAAACGCCTCTGTCGAACGTTACAATCAAAACACTGTTCGGAGGCCTATTATAGTGGAATACAATAACTTACAGGACTTGTTAACTAATCCAATATACTAAAGCTCTACTGTACATGTCCGGCGAGCTATGAAGACCACAATTCACAACTGACTGATCAAGTTCACTCGTCCGCATGTAACCACACAACACACTGCTGGCTACCCACACTCGTACTTCGTGGTCCACCACGTTCACACGCCGCATGTCATCTACTGCGCATTAGTGGAGCGTTAGCTGCCCCTCCCTTGTGGTATACCTATTGCGCCTAGAGGACATGTTGGCCGGCTCGTGGCATCGGGGTTAGAATTCTCTCCAGGCACCGAGTTTGATTGCCGGCTCGGGCAAGGATGTGTAATCCTGGTTCGCAGACTTCAAGGGAATGTTAATACTTTACCTTGCGACGAACGTAGTACGTTCTTCCACGACGCACCGATACTAGTCTTATTCCGCTATAATAGGCACCCTAACACTGTTTGGTTGTAACGTATGACGGAGGAGTTTTGAAGCAGGGTTCCCATCTAAAATAGATACTGGTGCCCTTCTCCATCATCCCTGGAAGTTTGTAACATACACCGTGTACATGCTGTATATCCGCTGATTGCTTCTATAACCTACAAGACCAATTTTTTTTTTGCCAGTATATTAATCTGGGTAAAAATTGTGTATTATTATCAAAGCGCGGCTGCTAACAAAATCATTTAAGTCTACTAAGCACTATGTTGCTATAATTTCAGAGTACTGGAGTTTCGTTTTTTTTTTTTTTTTTCTAAGATATTATAATCTCCCGTACCATTTCCTAAAACGGAGTTACCAGGTTTTATGATTAAGTCAACGATCTTTTATACACAAAAATATATATTACACACACATGCTGACGTTTGTATTTTCAGACCTAGTTCTTAAGTGATCACAATGACGCTCCGCAGTCGCGCCATACTCTATGCGTCAGCTATTAGCAGTATCTATTTTTCATAGAAGATCGTTTTCAATGATAGCTGTTGAGGCTATATTCGCTATGGAGAAATGTCTCTGGATTAAATTCAAGATGGAAAAATAGAAGCTAAAATGTGGAGGAGTGGAAGACAACTGGGGGTTGACCCAGGGCGAGGCAACACCCTCCGAGTGACGGGCTTTCCTGAACGTGACATGAAATGCGCTGTAATGCAAGGGCTGGGGAAAACGGGAGTACCCCGAGAAAACCCACCGACAAGTGGCATCGTCCAGCACGATTCCCACGTGCGAAAATCCGGGAGCGAACCCGGATCGCCTAGGTGGGAGGCGAGCGCGCTAACCACTGCGCCCATTATTACAGTTGATAAGACATCTATACAACTAGCGTTACTGCGAACCAACAAAGGGCGAGAAAAAAATTGCCATGATAGTAGTAACTAATAATTAAAATGCTTTAAAGAATCATCCGAATTTCGGTAAATAAATAAATAAAATAAAATTCAAATACAAATAGTAGCTCAAATAAAAATATAAATAATTAAACCAGGAAATTAATAAGCTGAAAAGAACTCAAAAACAGAATGACATTATGCTCGAAAGCTCGACAACACGATAACAAAGTGGTTGTCGCTCTAACACAGCTGACCAAACGAAGTCACGGAAAACAGCCACTTCTTTCAGTCAGCTCAATCTCGCACCACCCACGCTCCCTGCCAACTCTCAAAGAGGGCAGCCGAGCTGTGAAGCCATTCGCTGTCTCTCCGCCTGTCGTCGAAACTGTTTTCCCCTCAGGCCTGCCACTACTGCAACGATTCTAAGCCACACTGAAAGGACTCAAAGGGAACTTCAACCCGTATAAATTCAAATGCTCCGTCACCTCAGAGTGTGTTGCCGTGACCCGCGCAGCAAGGCACAGACTAGTACCAACTGCGCGAAAGAGTACTAAGCCGACGGCTGACAATCTGTGGAGGTTAAAAATTTCTCCTTCGACGTTATTTTTCTTCCAAAGTACGCACTACATGTGAGGTGTGTCAAGGAGCGACTGGAACCCCTAACCGATGGTTCAGAGGGTTTCAACCCTCGTGCCTCGCGAAGACATTTCAGATCCGCCAACTTAAACCATCTACAGTAATATTTTCCATACGAAATTGAATTGGCGTGACTTTGAAAGAAAAAAAAAAAAATCTGAGCCACAGAGGAAAAACGGGGATAATGATTATATACAGCTCAGTGTAGACGGAAAATGAAAAGAAACATCTAGGAGAAGGGGGAAGTAGAGGTAAGAGTTTATAAGGGAAATTCATGTGGAAATTGTGTTTTTAAACTACAATGAACTAAACGAAATAATTAAACTCACGCGTTAATCAACTACGGAATTCCAGGTAACTGAAAACGTCAATTTCAAACATTAAGAATCGTTTTTACGACTTAACTATAATTCGTAAAAAAAAGTTGTGTGTTCCTGTATATTAACATGCGACAAGTAACAATATTCACTGCGAGGTAGATCATTTGGAAATTTTTGCACGATTTGAAACCATGAAAGTCAAACGCATTTTCAAAAACAACGAAACTCGAATAAAGCGCTAAACCATGAACATTATTCAGTGCAGATCCAATAACAATTCAAATTTAACGCAGCTCTAATACCAAATACATTTTAATGCAGCTCTAATTCCACATAAAAATGAACGCAGCTCTAAACCATGAAAATTAAATGAACACTTGCTTAAGTAAGATTTATATTATGCGCTTGTATTGTTGGGCGTAAATAAATACAGTAAAAACGTGCATTGCAGCCGAACAACAGTAAAATGTGATATTTTCAGTCCAAATTACGACAAAATTGTGAACGTCTCCATTACGTATGGGGCTGTTGTTGACAGAAAAAGACCTGCCTTCACTTTGTCACGCATGATTATAAAAAGAAAAATCGAGGGAAACAAAGAAGGTGCTCCTACATGTTGCTTCAAACTCCGTGACTAATATAATTTAATAGTTACAGCGAATAAATGTTCCGTCATATTTTACGCGTGGGGTCCCTTTGGCCTAGCAATTGATCTGCAGAGATTACTGTATACAAAACTTAATAACTAACGCATTAACGGTAACGCAAACCAGAAAATCTACATCGCAAGATATACAAGTACAAAGTAAATGCAAATTTATGCACAGCCAAGAGAACAAGTATATCCTGGCAGTTTTAATAATAATACTAATACTAGTAATTATTTTCTTTATCTATGTTGCATAATCGGGTCAAAAAAAGAATAATTTGCTCCCTGGTAAGCTTTGCAGGTCAAACATTAAGATTGAAGAGACAGGAGAGAAAATTCAGACTGCGATTCATCATCATATTCAGTTGCGTTATTTCATTCCATCTTTAACAGTGGTATGGGGGTATGAGTAGGGGGCCTCCCCCCCTTTTTTTTTCACAACCTACCAAGGTAAAGAAGCCAGGGAGCGAGCGATACGGGCGACACTCACACGCACGCCCAGCGCGTCGTCTCTCCTACGTGCAGGCGTGCAGTGTTTCCGCCGTAACGCCGTACTGTGTAAATTTGATCTTTAATAGTGGGATTTTATTACACGCGACGAAAGCCCACAGATTAAACTACGCCCGTATTTCTATACAATTCTCTTGCCGCTTAAGGAAACTACATAGGCAAGCTTTAAAAAATGAGATATTTATACATTTTCAATTTTTTTTTCTCTCCAAGAATTCACTTAATATGACGAAAGTAAAAAAAAAAGGGGGGGGGGTATTTACCGATATAAGCGTAATCGTGGTAACGATCATTTCACAAATAATACGCAGATGAAGTTTCGTACGCTACTTACCCGCCTCTACTACTGAGTCCGCAACGAGTTAACCTTCCCCACAAGCCCGAAAACATTCAGGACAGGAAATCGAAGTCGGCGCCCGCCCAGTCTGTCGTAGTCGCAGAAGGGTCCACCGCAGCTCCGACAGCACACCGCGACCGGTTCGGTCGAGCTGGGACGCTATCAGACATCCACGACGTGCACTAGTTTTATTTAATCCTCCTCGCTCTCGTGGGAGGATACAGGCACATTCCCCGACACACGTAGAAAAAAAAAAAACCTCTAAGGAATCCGAAATTTCACCCATACTGTGCGAAATAATAATCAATATTTTGTATTACATTACGAAAGAATGGCATTTAAAAAAAAAAAAAAAAAAACCTCAGATTTACTATTCGAATTACACTCAATTCATGGTTACTTCCAACTTTTCTGAAGTCCTGCTAAAATTCTACTTCCAGAATATTCCTCCGCCTCATGCAAACAAAGCTTAACCGACTCTAGAAAATTACACCAAGGGGAAAATGCACCGCAATTTTACATAAGAACTATTTGTTACTAGGCATTACTAACACACTTATTTTCTACCTGTATTATTTCATCTTTATTATAAATTAAATATTATAATTTATAAATAAAATACAAATAGAAGTTCAATTTAATAAAAAACAGGGTATTTTTGTGTTGACTGAAGTATGAAGCGTTTGTGATACGTGGCAGATTTAGAAAACAACCGAAGACGTTATACATGAGGTGATTATTCCAAGGTTCGATTCAAAATGTGTCATGAAATCATGAATAGACTATAGTACGTGTTCCTTATAACAAATGGGGAACTGAAAAATGGAACTTCACCACCAACATAATTTGCAGCCGATTCTCAAATAATGAAACGCACGTTTATTTTATGTTTTCCTTTTCAACTGCATAGTAGTAGTTCCAACACTTTAAACATGCACTTTTACATCAAAATTAAAGTAAAATTTTAACTTTCTGTAACGTATAGTTAGTTGCGCATATGATTTGCCTACATTAATACGTAATTGCTATGCTAATTTATCATACTTGTTTATGTAACTGAAGAATGTGCTACAGCTAAGCTATTGTAATCAAGCTATTTTATTTTATTTATTTACTTATTTTGGCGTTGTCAAGTTTTATGAGCAATGTGTGAGTTCACCTAAGTTGGCCACGCCTTATGATGTCACTACTCAGGTAGTTGTAAGGAATGCACCTTACAGGTAATCCCTATACCGCCCAGGTTAATTTAAATTATTAACCGTCACTGATAATGGGTGACGAGGAAAGGAGCTCCGCTCCATCTTGTTTTTGCAAGGGTCCGCACGTAGCCGGCCAGGGAGGCTGAGGCTCCGACAGTAAACGGCGGAAATTAAGTGTTTATTGTTTCATCGGCCCTAAATAATAAGCTCAGAATGCGTGTAACAGCCGACGAAGCAAGCATAACCTGTCATAAGAGGGCTACTGAGATTGCTAATAGCAAGATTTGCATAAATTAGTAAGGTATTTCCACCGCCCTTCTGTAAGTGACCGTTGGTCCAGCGGTGAAGTGTCTGAATACCTGTAGGATGTTGCACTTTATACACATCACCTTCTAAACTGTGACACGAGCCACCTGAGAGCTCAAAACTATACTCTACAGACTTATTTCTTATTGGCCCGGCAAGTATTTAAGTGCAAAGTTTACTAACAATTATTTTAATTTTATTGTGTGTGACAATTTGAGACTCAAGAGGAACTGTTAATTACACGGAAGAACATTTATTTTATTTTACATTTAATGGCACTTTTAAGGACATTGTATTCCAGTTACCAGATGCTTCGTACATAATTGTCATATTTAACAGGCATAAAGGAAGAGCGCGATTTTAAGTTGCTACGTACTTATTCACACATTTTGAATTTTATTAAGGTAAAAGTTTACATTGAATCTGAGTCGGTACATTTCATCATTAAAGATCACACTTCACCAATGGATGTTTTTATTAAATAAAGTCTTATGTAGCTTGGTTTCTGCCTCCGTTCCCGTCAGTGTGTCTACTGCATATATGTGTTGGAGCTGGAATAAAAGGGAATGGTCTCCCTTTTTGAGAGTACCTGCAATGCTTTTTAATTTCCACACTGTGCTAGTAAGTGAATTAACACCTGTTCTTCTGTGTGCCTATTATGTCAGTGGTATTCCTAGGGTTACATGACCTACAGTGCATATGTTTTAATCGTGTCATTTTCAGTGTGGGTTTTGCATATGCTAATCAGCTCAGCATATTAGACAGTCTCTGCCCATTTACCAACTGCATTTTTTCTACTACTGCCTGAACACACACATACTTTTACAGTAGTAAAACTAAACATGAGATAAGAATAATTTCGCTTTCGTTGAAAAAAACTTTCATGTAGGGAACTATATCCAGAAAACTTTCCATACTTCTTATAAAACAACTAGCTTTTAACCGCGGCTTCCCGCGCGTGTGCAAAAAATACGACGACTTGTTTCTCTGTTGTGACGTTGTAATGTAATTCCGTCTGTGTACTTTTTCAAACTACAATAAAATTTTTCTCTATCTCTGTGAAAAAAATAACGTCGATCCCCCACTTGATATAGTTCTATCCACTAAGCAACTGCGGCCCCACTTGGAATCTGTCTATCCACTGAGCCACTACGGCCGCATTTGGAATTTACAAAGAGAAATGTAGCAGAGCCTTACTTATTATGTCTACCTTCTAGCTTAGGTCAGTGTACTGTTACGTCTGTGTACTTTACATTTTCCCGAAGGAATGATATATATTCACGGGATAAAAAGTAGCCTATGTCACACTCCGGTCCTCCAAATATATCTGTGCAAAAATCACTTCCAACCGTCGTTTCGTTTTGACGCGAAAGAAGGACAAACAAACACACTTTCCCAATTTATATAGTAGTAAGGATGATCAAATTATTGTTTAACTACATTTTATTCTACTGCAATTACCTCTCATTTCACAGTACACAGAATAATTCATTTACACAACTAATCGTTTTCGCTTGTAACCATTAAGTTTTTAATCTGTTTCATTCGAGTTAACCACGAAATTCAATCTAAATATAACGGTTTATAGAGAACAGTGAAAACAGGACGTGATGGCTTTTTCACGATCTTAGAATTTTTATTTCTGGTTGTATAAAAGTTTTTTTTCGAGAGAATATGGCTACAATGGACGTTCAGGATACATTTCAGCTACAAGTAATTAATCACAAAATCTCCGAGGCTATGCAAGGGTGTGAAGCATGTCTTATCTTTACTGCCATGGTATAAAATTAGGGGGGATCTGCCCGAATTTCTGTTGCCAGTTCAACAGCTCGCGTTATCTGAAAGCCTTGGGCAGAAACACTCCTCGTGCGCATCAAAAACAAAAAATCATTCCTGATAGTTGGCCCTTTTATTTGTGGGGACCTTAGTTCGTCATAAAAGCGTAACATGAATATTATACGCGGTGGAATAATGTCAATGGACGATAAATAATAATAAAAAAAAAAAAATCTTGACGTACACTAAACTAAGAGTTCGATACACAAACCTTTAAGCTAGACGCCAAACTACTAAACAAAACCGTATCTACTTTTTAAAAAATTGCACCACCTCGGTTTTGTTCTCACCTGTGTAGCAGCAGCAGCAAGGTGACCCATGTCCAGGAAGAGAACATGAATTCTCGCACGATAGTTTATAAAGTTTTAAATTGTTGATTCCCCCCCCCCCTCGCCTCCCCAAAAAAAACCGCCACCAACTGCCTGTACCATTGTGTCACGCCCCAAAAATGTTAACCTCCGCCAAAGAATTCTTTCACTGAGGGTTACTCTGACACTGAAATATTCCGATATGATCTCTTAAGAAGGGCGGTGGTTACCAACCAGAATTCTATTCTATTGTAGCCTACTTTCCGAAGACGAGATAACTTTCCTGTCTCTGACTGTTGTGTGTATAAGTGCCTGTCCCCGATAAAGAAAACTTTTACACGCGTCAACGGAATTTCGCCAAACATTGTAGAGAGATAGTACTTAAAAAGGACATCCGACTTTCATACTTTTCAATCACACTCGGTACTTACTATCAAAATGGCGTATATTTCAATATTTAGGGTGCTCTGTTATATCTCTGGAACCATTCAACCGATTTCAACCAGATTATGTATGTTGACTTTGCATCACATAAGCATTCGAATAAGAAATGAATATTATTTTTGGCACGTCATTATCGAAATATGAAAAAATAAAGCTTTTATGTTATATCTCGAGGACTACTCAGACGATTCTCGTCAAATTTGGCATGTAAGTAATACTAGGACACGCCATTTGAACACAAACGATTTAAATTGAAAAAAAGGAACTTAAAAAACTGCAGTCGTACAAATAATTTAGGTTTATTTGGTTTATCTCCCATACTGTTAAGGCAAAACGAGTTTTGTATGCGGGAAGTATATATTACAAACATATAGGTATACCAACAAGTCACCACATATCCGCCATTTTGTAAGATAGTTCCACATTAAGAAACTGAGGTTTTTATGTCACATTCTTGGAAACAATCAACTGCCATCTGGCAAATTTGGCGAAGAAGTTGTAGCCCGTATTAATTTATATATGCGGGCGAAACACACTTTCAGAATGGCGACTATATAAACATTTGAGTTTACTATGCTATACCGAGGAAACTATATAAGCAATTATAACTTAACATTGTATACTGGTAGTATTTATGCAAGCATTAAATAAGCGAACACATGAACCTCATTTTTCTTTTCCATATAAAGGTAAGTATATGACTTAAGGGGGTAGTCACATGTTTTCAAAAATAACAGTCCTGACAATATTTTTGCTTAGTATACCATGTGTTTCCGGAACCTTGTGTGCTGGCAGTATTTACGACAATCATCGAATGTGCTAATACACAACACCTTTTTGTACGCCATTTGTGGAGATCGTCACATGGAAAAATAGAGGTTTTATGCCATACTTCGAGGACAATCAACCTATTCCCACAAAATTTTACCAAATTTTATGCTAACAGTATTCATTAGAGGTATCAATTATGAGTTCAGATATCCGATTTTGGCAACCTTTTTTTGTAGGATAGTGCCACGTGAGGAAATGGAACAATTATGCCAGTTTCCAGAACCATTCAACTAATTCCCGCCAAGTTTGGTGCAACAGACAACCATGTAAATTTACTTAATTTAAATGGGGTCAGAGTCAGGGAGTGATTTTCAAAATGGTGGCCATATAAACATTTTGATAAGTTTGGCATATATGCATATATATTTAACAATGCAACCAAATTAAACTAAACCTTGTATTATGAAGCGGTTAGAAGCATAGCATACAGAACCCTTTTTTAAGGCAATTTGTACGATAGCGCCAAGTAATAAAATAAAGTTTTTGTGTCATATCTCGGGAACCAATCAACCGATTTACACTAAAGTCTTCACACAAGTAGCGCTAAGGTAGGCCATGAAAACGTACGTGATTTTAGTGGCCCAAACACACATTTCCAATATAACGGCCTTGTAAATATTTCGGGTTATAGGCTGTTTACGGTAAAATGAGCACTTTTGAAAGCCCTGCTTTGTATTCACATTGTGTATTCTTACATCATATGTACAATTAACGTTACCATGTGCCTGATAACTTTATTCATGCGTCGGTCGAGTGAAACTGAAAAATTTTTAGAAACGTAAATATGTTACTAATGTTGTTATTCTTACATATATGTATTAAAATAAACAAACTAAAAATAATATTTCAGTATTCACAACTGTTCATTAACACTTGCAATTTAACATTAAAACAAGGAAGGAACTACTTTCTCTCAGTCGTTGCCAACTTTACTGGGCTCGTGACAGTCGGCGGGCGTGCCCGTTAAAATATACGCAAGGCGAGGGCAGTGGCATTTTTTCAAAGGTTGATTTCAAAAGTGCTCATTTGACCGTGAACAGCCTATAGCAAAAACTAGCTTTCAAAAGATTAGACTGATTACATCCGAAGCTGATGGTCCGAATCCGGCCTCCGTGGTGCAGTTGGTAGCACGCTACATTATGGTACAAGGTTTTCTGGGTTCGAGTCCAAGGTGAGGCACGAGTGCATTTGTTATTTTATAACTACTCTTGCACACGTTTCTAGTTCAATGTCAAACGATATTGCCTGCAACGAGACAAGTCATATACCTGCCAATTAAGCTTTTAAGAAATTCGTTAAATATCATTAGCATCCATCTAGAGAAAAGTAGACTCATTAGTAGCAGCAGCAGTATAACTTCTTGCATAACTATAACTTTTATGTTAAATCGCGCTCTAGCAGGTTATGATTTGATACATTTTAAAAAGACATTACAATTTAGACTGCTGCTACATTATGTTTGTAGTCGATTGTAGAAAATAAATATTTTTCCCCTGATCACCCCCCACACGAATTAAAATTACCCCATGCCTACCAACATTGGGCTATATAATAAAGTAACACTGAGAAAAATTATTATTTTTGAATAAAACAAAGCTTGTATAGCGGAAACAAATTATTCTGTTGTTAATAATATTTGGTTGTCCAAGCTTGCAAAAGTGTTTGGTGCAACTGAAGAGTCGTATGTCTACATGGGTTAAACAGTTTTGATTATTAAAAAAAAGTGGAAGCACGGCCGAATTTCGAAATACGGAACTTTGGTGCCCGAACGCTACGCCTTAGCAACATCTGGGAATGTCTTTAAATGCAATTTTTTTTATACAGGACATGAATGCAAATAAATATTTTCAAGTGTTACATCTTTACTTCTTTGTTTCTGGTTGAACATTTTTCATTGGGAATGTTATACAATTATTGAGCACCAATCAGCGCAATAGCAAACACTGTTACTGCTCTAATTGTCGCGAAAATTACAAACAAAAAAAACTCTCAAGGCGTATTTGCGAACGAAGGCAATAAAATGATCCGGTAACTCCACAGTCAACCAAAAAAAATTACAGTAATCGACCAAACTGGTTTTGTTGCGGCCACAAATTTTCTAATACACACACCAGACTGTTCTAGCTAACCAAATACTTGTTCACTCCAAGCAAAATAGTAGACTGACTTGCGTCGATATTTATAATGTTTGTGGTAACTAAAGTGATTAGTTTATGGTACTTAGCTGTGTGTATTAAATATATGCAGATCATGTTTGAACTAAGAAATAAGTGTTCCGCTGAACTAATTATTTTTTAATTATTTATTGCAGTACGTTTCAAGCAATAGCTGATTAGCTCTATGAACCGAATACTGTTCACTGTAAAATGCTCTGATTTGGTATCTGCAACTACATATTTCTCTCGGTGCACGCACTACGTTCTGAATGGGGAAACAAATAACAAAACCACTTTACGACTGAAAATGAATAAATACAGGATATCTACCATTTCACCCCCTTCCCACCTTTTTAAGATTCACTACCATTGACTGCCATACAGTACTCACGAAAGCAATCGTATGAGTAAACTCCAGTAAATGGAATGTTTCAAGTGTTACGACACGTCCAGCTGGACCATACAGTTTACGACTAGCAACTGGTAAATACTTGAAGCCGTACGGGGAAAACTGTGGAGGAAGATGAACGACTGACAAGCTCGTTTTCAGCGTAACGTTTCTTCCAGTACGAGTGTGAACGAAGTGCGCAACAAATACGCTGGTTGAATGTGACAGCAAGCTCGACATCGCTAGATTTAAGAAGCGACGTTAAAATTTAATGAGAGGTGAAGCCGTAAATTCTACATGATGAGGAGGTTGCGCGAAAGTAATGTTTGCGCTGTGGGATGAGGGTGAGAGCAATTGAATTGGCGTGACTTTGGAAAAAAAAAAATTTTTTGAGCCACAGAGGAAAAACGGGGATAATGATTACATACAGCTCAGTGTAGACGGAAAATGAAAAGAAACATCTAGGGGAAGGGGGAAGTAGAGGTAAGAGTTTATAAGGGAAACTCATGTGGAAATTGTGTTTTTAAACTACGATGAATTAAAAAGATAGAACTAGAACAGAATGAATTATGCTAAATCAACCGTGTGAAGAAAAAACGAGAGCGAATGCAGAAATAAAAGATAAGAAAAGGGACGGGGAGGAAAGTGCCAAATGGCTTTATCACTACTACACTCCAGAACGTCTTACTCGGGCAAGAAAGGGGGGGATATATATATATATATATATATATATATATATATATATATATACATATATATATATACATATATATATATATATATATATATATATATATATATATATATATATATATATATATTCGGTGTTTACGAAAGACGAGAGGATAATGATTTTCCAGGTTGGGAGACGGAGGCGAGAGAGAGAGAACGAGATGGGGGGGAGGGGGAGAGAACAGAGAGGGACGAGAAGATAGAACTTGTGCTGACGTCACAGACCGAGCCGAGCACTTGGCCCAGAAACTTGGGTTGTTTCAAGGGCGAGTCGCAACATTCGCGAGGGCGCTGCTCGTCCTTGATCTTGACATTCTCCGTGGATAATAAAAGACCCCTCACCGGCTAATTACGGCACTGTTTCTACAGTTCCTCGTTCTAGATCCGCCTCTCGCGACAGGTGGAGCTAGGACGAAAGTTCATTGACAAACTCTAGCGGTACTTTCACGGGATCTGAACTTCGGATCATCATCAGCGGGATGGAGATTCTACCGCTATAAGACGATGGCAGGTCATGCACTGTGGCACTCAAGTCGTGCACTTTAAATGTGTCCTCAATTATTCAGTGGCTAGAGCGCCTTTACCACAACCACATTTAGCAAGCATGTCAGACAGACCAGGAAGGCCAAAGTACAAGGAAAACGCTCTTGCTCTCCATGTCTGTGCGCTTGGCACGGTGGTGTTTTTATAGCACCATGCATCACTCCGCCAGTCACGTGCCACAATCAAAACAGTACGTAGGAAGTAGTCTGCTTCAGTCCTTTAAAAACATCATTCCACTTTATAACCCCTAGATGATGGTTGGTTAATAACTTCCGAAAAAAAAGTCATTCAAAAAAGTTCCCCTCAGACTCCATGTATTTAAACTGACATACTGGCAGTGCAGTAGTCCCAAAATTTTCACAGAGAAAAAATATCCCCAGCGCCGCATTGCCACGTCTTCTAGAATTAACGTCTTATTGGAAGAGTGATATTTAAATCTGTGGGAACTGGTTATAGAGGCCTATATTTTTTGTACTTTGTTTTATCTGCATAATAGTAGTATTTGGCATATTGCTGACATATTTACGCTCCTATTAATTGCACAATATCATTTCCTGCGTATGAATACAGTGATCATGTCTATGAAAATGTTAGTTCCACATGCGCCGGACGGGTACATACCCCATGGTGGTCAAGATGTCTTGTCACTCATGCATAACTAGTAAAAACGTGATATAATCCAACCCTGTCGGCATGTATAGAATCGTTGAAGAGCAAAACGTATCCATGTTTCTCAAGTAAGAGGGCTGAAAGACAACACAATCAGACGTCACACCACTTTCGAGCGACTCCTTATCCGGTCTATAGGGCCTACTTATTTTTATTAATTCGTAATGTCCCGATGCGAAAAATGTCTTTAATTAAGCATGCACTATTTTTTTGTCATCATCTAACGAACAACTTCCTGGAACATATCGGTGGAGTGTGTTTTATGTCAATACTGCATTCATATATCCACACGTTTCCTTGCACAAGCATGACCTTGTAGCGGCAACTGAATACTTCGGATTTTACCTTCTGACTTTTTATTTATTCCGTCTAGTTAAAAAAAGTGTACGATAAAACACTACACATGGAAACGTCAAGTGTACGATAAAACAGCCGTGGTTTAGATCCTGAAAGGGCATTAAGCTTTTTAAATATAAAATAGTTTCAAAATTTAATCTTTACTTCTCAATGACACTGAGACAACGGGAGGGGTTAACATTGCAAGCGACGTTGCTTGCATATGGATTTTCAAGGAAAACCGCCGAGAGACGAACCTAAGTCCCCGGTACGCCACCAGGGTATTATGGAAACTTGGAAACAATTTTGTACGACAAAGGCAAGAAAAAAGTCAGGTACCGTGAGTTAGTGCTACGGTACGGTTTACACAAGTTTGATACTTCGAGAATTTATAACAAATGAAGTTTTACTAAAGTGCGGCTTATCTGTACCTCTGCAACCATTGAAGTTTGTCTGTAAAAGTCCAAAGTCTAATATGTCCATAGATATTATTTGTATGCTCAGTAACCGATGCGGGCTCTCGTATTTAGTAGCGTAAGGAAAAGGATAGGCGAACCACAAATAATGGCACGTTAAAATATTTACAAATAAAAAATTATGTAAATATAAATTAACTGGCATGCTGAATGACTTAAAGAAGGGCACGGGCAAAATAGTGTAGTTTTCTAAACGTCCAACAAATATCAAAATAATCAAATAATGGGTAGGGGGAGGCCAGCTACAATACTACTACTCACCTTTCAGTGCGCCTTTGCGTAATACCACATTCACCCACACGCTATTCACTGAGGCGTATAAATGCGAATAATGTGTATTCCTATAAAGCTGCGTAGGGGTGTCTTTTGGATACGGAACAAAACACCGTAGCGTATGTTACCGGGCGCGTCCGAGTGACAGACACAATATGTTGGCAAAGGGAGCAGTACGCCTTGCGAAGTACTACCAACTGCAACTGCAGCATGCGAATGCAAACAGCGGAAGGCATCTCGCACGAGGCACGCCCTTGTATAAATGTTTATGAAGCAAATATGGCGCCGGTCGTATAAACAGCAGCGGCAGAGAGCGCGATGGGCGCCATCGCGGGTGGGGGGAGACCTCCGACCGCCAGAGGGCGATTATTTTTAAACGGGTAGTAGGTGGCTAACGAACCGTGCAGCATCGCGACGAAAACGTCTCGCCATTGCGAAAATGCTGGTTTCCGATCTTGCGTCTGACCGGATGACGACAGCCCGCCACGACGAAACTTAACCAAAAAAAGGCCATTAACCAGGGTCATGTTCGAATTGACAAAATGATCACGTGACCCGATTTTGTATACAAAAATGGTGACTTATTTGGTAATTCGGTATTTCGTATCTAGCAAATGTTAACAAAAAATACAATAGAAAAAATTAGCGCCATGTTTGTTTATACTTTAAAAACACATGCACGAATGCGTAAATAAATTTTTTTAAAAACAAAAACTGTTCATAAAATGCACTAGGCATGTTTTAAAAGCAAGAAAGTGTTGCGCTTTGTTTATATATTTTGCAATAAAATATTTGAAAAGTCGTTATTGCATAATTTATTATTTTCTTATCTATTAACGTATTCGTAGAATGCAAGTGATTATTGGTGAAATATTACGTCCGTTTTAAGCATTAAATTTAGATTAAAATATTTTGTATCAATGCGTGGCCGCGAGTGCTGAACAAGGGACAGTCGACAGCATCCGAAATTACATAAAATAACGACTTTGTAATTTCGGACACGGCGTAGGTACGTCACGAATTCAAACATATTGAAATTACTACCACAGTCGTTTGACATGCGGAACCTGCGAGTTAACCTGCCAACATTTCATTCCATCGAGAAAGGAATACGTTGTTCTAAAAAAAAAAAAAAAAAAAAAAAAAGTAGTAGGGGCGCACGGGTTCTACCTTACCTTGGAATAATTTCTGGATTATCGATTTGATTGAAAGGGTTAATCCATAACCGATCAAAAATGGAAAGGGTTAGTTTTAATTGAATGTGTTAATCGAAAAGGGTTGATCAAAAATGGCTAATTTTTTTATAAGATTAATTTTTTCTTGATTTTCTTCCTTTCTCTCTTTTTGGGAGGGCGTAGCGGGAGCTCTGTACAACATTGACGGTGTGGTGTTCTGAAGGCGACTGATCAGAAGGGTATGTTGCAATGTCATATATAGGTTTCGAGTTGACTGCAAAAGTGGCATAAGGCTCATTTTTTTCTAATTTTTTCTTATTTTGAGGTGTTTGGAGGGATGTGGGATGTTGGACGTAGATCATTACATTCGTAAAAAACGTCTAACACAAAAGAAATTTCAGTGCTAAAACGATTTCTAAGAGTGGTCTAAGTGTCATTTTATGTTTTTGAGGGGATATTGCTCGTAGACAGTAGTGGGAGATAGGCGACTTTGAAAGATGCAATTTACGTGTTAAATGATCTGTTTTCCGAATGCAATTAAACATTAGAGAATTCAGAGTGTTCTATGAATGAATAAATTACACACATCGAATCACAAATTTCGAACGACTACGATAATAAGTGCAATTATGTGAGTCTTAAACTGAATGCGAGTCTCGAGCATATAAATATAATTTAAATGAGGGAGAATTTTAACTACGTGAATAACATCTGATATCGACAAGTGCAAACTCACTAAATGAAATCCAGCTAGTCAGTATGAATAAAGAACACAAACACGATTTAGCCTGGAGAATATCATACTGCAAAAAAAACTCTGAATACGATTTAAACCAGACACAATAGCATATGTCTATTCTGATGAGTAAAATATATAATGATAGAAAATCTTACCCCAAATTATATTAAAATAAGTCCGTTCGATTTATGAATGAGTGGCACTTATGTTGAGCTGTGAGTAGATACGTCTAGTGTGGCCGATAGACAACTGTGTTTAAATTATGGTAAAAACTCTTAATGGAGGAAGAATATCTTTAATGTTTATGAAATTCACAGCAATTGTTAATGCAAATAGTATTTTCGTAGACCAAACACAGAAATCAATTACTTATCATAAACACAGTATATCGATCTGAAAAGAAAATTTGTTCACACAAAAATTTATATTTTCGGATAAATTAAAAAAAAAAAAAAAATCACACTATAGGTTACGAATTTTGTGAATGAGGTGTGAATCCCGGAGCAAATAATATCGCTTAACGAAAATCGCGGCTATCACTAGAGATGATGGTAGGTCTGTAGTTTCTGTAACCCCCGATCATGAGCTTGTTGTCCGCCAACTGCCTACCCCCCTGATGAAAACAAGAGAAAGAGAACTGTAAACATCTGTCTCCTCCAAGCTTCTATCACGAACTGAAGATGGCGGAGAGTGGATGGCTAAGATCGCTTTGCTCCAGAGCTCCCTACAACCCCTCCCAACACTTCCTTCCCCCCCCCCCTCAGCAGACTGCTACACCGAGCTGCCTGCGATTGTCAATTTTTTCAGTACTAAAGTAAGATGGCGTCAACTGATCAGTTACGTTCAGATCGGAGGAGGCCTGCCTGCCACCCCCTCACACCCTAAACACCCACCACTATTCTGCACCCATCAGAACCAGCCCGACTCTATGATGCTGACTACCCTCCACCCAGTCCCCACCAAGCCATGTTTGCAAGGTCGTGGGGGTCATTCATCCAAGCTGCTTGCAATTGTCATTTTTCGTTACTAAGGCAAGATGGCGACAACTGCTTACTTACTTTCATATTGGGAGCTGACTGCCCATAGCCACCCTACCCTCCACCCCTCGCCTTCAGAAATGGTCCGAGTTCAGGATGCCAGCCACCCCATCCCATTCACTCCAAGCCATGTCCAGAAGAAGTTCCCCCCTGTCCAACCACCCCATCCCACCCCTACTCAAAAAGCTGTCTTTGTGGGAAAAGTGAGTTTTTCTCAAAGACCATGGCTACGCACCCCTCCCCTGCTTCAGTATTCAGAAAGCATTTTTTCTTGTGCTGGTTTCCCTGCTTCGACCTGCAGCCCTCAGAATGTGTACCCCGAGAGATTTCACCCATCTCGCTGTGGTTTCAACCTTACGCAACAGGTTAAATATATAAACAGTGGAAAATAATTTACAAGTCCCTGAAATCAAGTTCCCAATATAAGCCCCAGATTTAAAATTCAAACAACAGATGTATGTTTGAATTAAGCAAATTATGATTTGTAAAATCACACAAATACAAAACTCATTTTTTACAAGTACTCAAACAAGGCATATTTTATTCACTTGTTAAATGTTTTTTACTATCTATTTTTATAGGAGAGAAAAAATATTGGGTGAGAATTGCCTATCTCTTAACAACGCGGTCTTGAGAGCCGATGAGGGGAAACATTCTGTTGGTGCAGCACTGGGCTGGACTGGGTCATGCCTGTGAGACTAGGTGAAACAAGAGAGATCTCCTATAAAACTCACAGACCATTGTCTAACATGACATCCACATATTGCGAAAAAATATTTGTTTTTATGGCGTAACTTGCCCGGGGAGGCGAGCGTTCTAACAGTTCAACAAACATGTTCCCTTCTTTATGTCTAACCAAAAATTTTCTAACAGTAAAATATATTCCATGAAACGTAAAATGTATATATAATATATATATATATATATATATATATATGAATTTATTTAGTATTTTAACAGTTTCCGACGTGTAAGTTTAACAAAATAGTATGAATTCGGGATGAAATCATGTTTTTTGGAGTTGGAAAATACCATTTTCAATGTTAGTTTTACTTTTGTTTTACAAAAAGGTCCAAATTCTTTTAAATCAATGGGAAAATATACTGCTATTTTTACATAACATGAGTTGAATTTTATTTATTTATATACTACTTTAAATATATTATGTTTGGGTTCTTATTCGCCAGACATTATCATGTTGTATCTTGAAGAGGAACTCTTGTAATTTGTTGTATGTAAAATGAGATATTTTTAAAAATATTTGCTGGACTGTGTTCGGTGCAGATGTAAAAGCTTTAGCTGGAGAAACTTTCTTGTCGCAAGGAGGGAAAGAGGTCTTTGCTACCTGCCTATGTAAAGGTTATTCGGAAATCGCTTTCAATATGTTCCCTGGGGCATCACAAAAAATGGTCAGCAGAGCGAAGTGTCCTACTCCAACTTGAGCAGACCAATTTTCTTACAAGGTACTTACCAGTTACCTCATTCCTTTGCAAAATTTCATTCATGCAGATATGTTTGATTTTCTCGATAATTTTTTGTAATTACTGCTCAGCCCTTCGAAGTTAGTTTTAATTTAAATGATTGCAAGTTTTTACATCAAGTAAATTACATTATCTTCATGAAAGCAAGCAAACAGTCATCCTGAATTTTTTAAATACAAGTCATCAGCTTACCAATACTGATAGACAGCCATTCAGAGCATTACACCCAAATATTGTTCTCTCATCACTAATTATACAAAAGATATTATTGAAATAATTTAATAACCTGTGGAATTAAAAAAATAAATAACAAGTCACATTATTTGATTTTTAACTTGAAAGAAAACATTTTATTTAAAAAAATTATCACTTTCAAGACAGAATAAATGATACATCTTGGCATTAACATACTAAATCACAACTTTAAATGAAATACAATCATTTTTTAAATATTGCCTTCTGAAAAAAATCACAACTTAAAATCATTACTTCATGTTAAATTCATAACCTTAAATGAAATACAAACATTGTTTAGCACTAACTTCTGACAAACTTTACATATCGAAATCGTTAGTGAATATTACATCACAAATTATGAAATACATATAATTCATTTTGTTCATCATGTTAACATTTACCTTGCCCACTTCACACTGTGTATATCTCCTGCCTGGTCGCGACCCAGTCCGGCCTGGCCGCACGAAGTTCGTTCGCTGCTCCAACTCCCACGTGCAATTCACCCTCATCGGCTCTAGAGACCTAAGTTTCGCCTACTCTCGCATACACTCAATTATCGACTATCCATCAGGTGGTATTGTACACGAGGTTTTAGCATGACTCGTCCCCATATCTTTTGTAAAACACATCGCTGTAGTCAACTTTTTTCCCAAATAAACTTTACCAAGATTATATTATATTTTCCTACATTGTAGTATGCTCTAAAAATTCTGGGCTACGGAAAACTATACGTGAAATACATATTGTCTGCTAAATGAATAAATATACGTTGGATTGAAACTACAACAACTTTTCCAACAAGTTTGTTTAATGCATGTTTTCAATGGCTGAAAATAAAGTTTACATGAGTATTTGCTTCTATTGCAATAGTTAAAACTTGTATAAAAATGTGTGTTTGAAAAACGGTGTTCTTTCAATGTTTAAAATCTTAGCAAGTTAAAATTATGTCCTATAGCTGTGTTGTTATGAAGATTAATGAGTGATTAGTTAAAAGTTGTTTGAAACAGGAATAAACTTTAAAATGTCTTGTAAGATTGTTGGAAATGGGAATGAAAATTGCTCGAAAACAAGAGAAAAAGTTTGGTCAAAAATTGTTTATATTTTTATTTATATTTATTGTGTGTTAAAAACATTTGGAATGTATTTCTTAGTAATGAGGAAAAAATAAAGTTTTATCAGCAGGAGATGTGAAATTTTTTAATTCACTGAGAACGCACTAGTCTCTTGCCTTCCCAAAATATATGAGGAAGCTCCTGTGTCTGAGTGAAAAATAACAATTGTAGAGAGGAGGGGAAATAGTCCAGGTCAGTTCAAAATCCACTGCTGCCTCCCTAGGGAAACCATTGCTTTGGCCATGAAGCAAGTTTCTTTCATAGCCGAGGCAGTGCTCTGGAGGCGACAGGCCGGCAAGCCAAAACAGGGAAACCAACACTAGAAAAAGGCTTTCTAAATACTTTAACGGGGGAGGGGTGAGTAGCTGTGGTCTTGGAGAAGAACTCGCTTTTCCCACAAAAACAGCTTCTGGAGTAGGGGTGGGATGGGGTGCTTGGACAGGGGTACGTTCCTCTGGACAAGGGCCAGTTCTGTGGGTGAGGGGTGGAGGGTAGGGTGGCTACGAGCAGTCAGCTCCCGATGTGAATGCTAGTAGGCAGTTGTCGCTATCTTGCCTTAGTATCGAAAAATGACAATTGCAGGCAGTTTGGATGAATGACCCCCACGACCTTGCAAACACGGCTTGGTGGGGACTGGGTGGAGGGTAGTCAGCATCATAGAGTCGGGCTGGTTCTGATGGGTGCAGAATAGTGGTGGGTGTTTAGGGTGTGAGGGGGTGGCAGGCAGGCCTCCTCCGATCTGAACATAACTGATCAGTTGACGCCATCTTACTTTAGTACTGAAAAAATTGACAATCACAAGCAGCTCGGTGTAGCAGTCTGCTGGGGGGGGGGGGAAGGAAGTGTTGGGAGGGGTTGTAGGGAGCTCTGGAGCAAAGCGATCTTAGCCATCCACTCTCCGCCATCTTCAGTTCGTGATAGAAGCTTGGAGGAGACCGATGTTTACAGTTCTCTTTCTCTCGTTTTCATCAGGGGGGTAGGCAGTTGGCGGACAACAAGCTTATGATCGGGGGTTACAGAAACTACAGACCTACCATCATCTCTAGTGATAGCCGCGATTTTCGTTAAGCGATATTATTTGCTCCGGGATTCACACCTCATTCACAAAATTCGTAACCTATAGTGTGATTTTTTTTTTTTTTTTAATTTATCCGAAAATATAAATTTTTGTGTGAACAAATTTTCTTTTCAGATCGATATACTGTGTTTATGATAAGTAATTGATTTCTGTGTTTGGTCTACGAAAATACTATTTGCATTAACAATTGCTGTGAATTTCATAAACATTAAAGATATTCTTCCTCCATTAAGAGTTTTTACCGTAATTTAAACACAGTTGTCTTATCGGCCACACTAGACGTATCTACTCACAGCTCAACATAAGTGCCACTCATTCATAAATTGAACGGACTTATTTTAATATAATTTAGGGTAAGATTTTCTATCATTATATATTTTACTCATCAGAATAGACATATGCTATTGTGTCTGGTTTAAATCGTATTCAGAGTTTTTTTTGCAGTATGATATTATTCTCCAGGCTAAATCGTGTTTATGTGTTCTTTATTCATACTGACTAGCTGGATTTCATTTAGTGAGTTTGCACTTGTCGATATCAGATGTTATTCACGTAGTTAAAATTCTCTCTCATTTAAATTATATTTATATGCTCGAGACTCACATTCAGTTTAAGACTCACATAATTGCACTTATTATCGTAGTCGTTCGAAATTTGTGATTCGATGTGTGTAATTTATTCATTCATAGAACACTCTGAATTCTCTAACGTTTAATTGTATTTGGAAAACAACTCTTTTAACAAATAAATCGCATCTTTCAAAGTCGCCTATCTCCCACAACCATCTACAAGCAATATCCCTGAAAAATACAAAATTAAACTTAGGATACTCTTAGAAATCCTTTAAACACTATGAAATTCTCTCACGTGTTAAACATATTCGTAAAAATCGCCTACCTACCTCCAACATCCCACATCTCTCCAAACACCTCAAAATTATAAAAAATAGAAAAAATGAGCCTTAGCTCACTCTTGCAGTCAACTCTACACCTATATAAGACATTGGACCCCACCACTCTGGTTAGTCGCCTTTAGAACACCATACCGTCAACATCGTACAGAGCTCCTGCTACCCACTCCCAAATAGAAAGAAAAAAAGAAAATCAAGAAAAGAATTAATCTGACAAAAAAGTAGCCATTTTTCAATTAACCCTTTTTGACTAACCCTTTCAATTAAAACTAACCCTTTCCATTTTTGATCGGGTTATGAATTAACGCTTTCAATCAAATCGATAATCCAGAAATTAATCCAAGGTAAGGTAGAACCCGTACGCTACTACTACATTCGTACCTACTACCTTTTCGAACTACAGTATTTTTTTCAGGAGAATACAAGCTCATTAATTACGGATCGCTAACTGGTTTCTGCTTTCTATGAGCTACAGTTCGATTCCATTAAATTAAAAACAACCGTACATGTGTGAATTTTTTGCAGTGGTGTTCCTGTTTCAAGTCTAGTTACAGTTCCGCCGTTTGTCCAGCTAATGGATTCTTTAGGTTGACCAGAAACAAGAAATTACACTTAAAGACTGTAGTCAATTGCATTAAGTTCTAGCGTAAGGAAACTCAGGCGGAAGTAGCTGGAAATAGGATATTCACCGCCAGGGGCGTGTGCCTGCGGACACGGGGACACACGCCCGCCATTTTAACATTCAGAAATTAAAACCACGACTTCAAAGAAAAATTATACACGAAAAAATACTGTCATCCTAATATTCAGAAAATCGAATATATAAGAATAAAAATTTTGGGCAGGTCATGTCCATATATAACAGTTATTTGCATCCATACAGAGCCAATTGCACAGAAACGTATTAGCGCGGGGATCACGACTATACTGCTAAATATTAATAAACGGGTATAAAAAATAAATGCAAAGGAAAATAGTTATAAACACCTATTGTCCATTTCTTGTAAGTGGGGTAAATCTTGACAATCTAGAAAAGTAGCACCGGTCACAATGTATCCTTCCACAGCAGCTGTTTTGTCACTGAAGGAAAATACCTTTATAAACAAATGTTTTGAGTCCAATGCACTCTTGCATTTTCCTCCTTCCTCGTGTTCCATGTCATGACGGGCACTGAAAATCTGACGGCAGCTAACTTCCGTCCAGTAATTAATGTAGGATATTATATCTAGGTAGGCATTCCAACTTGTTCAATTTTTTTAATTACTGACTTAAATTTGTTGGGGGTTCTGTTAATTTATTTCGAGGGAAAAAGGAAACTGTGATTAGCTCGGGAAGTGTGTGTGTGCGTGTTGCTTGGGAAAAGGGGGGCCTTTAGTTTAACGTCTTTTCGTGAGACGACATTGTATAATTTTGAGTTGCATATTGTTTTGTTGGAGCAATGGAAAATTTTACTCGTATGGAAATAACATTTAAATTATTTAACTTCGAAAATTTTAACTTCGAAAAATCAAAACGCGATATATACGTCGCTGTTCGTATTCGTGCAGATGCAGCAATATATGCACGCGCACACTTTCACCGAAGTTAACGTTCCACTCGTTGAATTTACTATATAGACAAATAAACCAATATTATTCACTCACCACAAAAGTGTGGAAAGCACGACTTTTTCAGGCCACGTGCATTTAAATAATTGTGTTAACAATTTACAAATACATTTTAAAAGCATGCAAAATTTACTGTTTGTAAAATTTGTAACCTCTTGAACACGTGTTCTTTTTTATGGCAATACTTGCCAAGTTTACATCACTAAAATCACGTTTGTTCGTCACTAGCATTAAATGATTTATTTGCAGAATCGTTCAGAAAACATCAACACTGCACACGTTTCCTGATACAAACAAACTTAAACTTATATACGTAAGTGATATTCGTGTCACTTCGTTCTGGAAGGCGGTATGGAAAATGGCGGAAGGGACGCGGTAAACACGTGACGATTAATATTAAATTTAACTAAAAAAAAAACGAACAACGGTACCTACAACCAACTTTGTTTTTAAAAAGAAAATAAAAAATAATTAACTACTGATTAAATATTCCACAACACCAACAAGATACGTATTCGTATACTAAATACGATAAGAAAAAAGCACACGCATAACAGTCGTTCATCGGTGAAACTGGAGACGTAAACATGGCTAGCCATTGGCTGGAAACATTTACTGTTCGTACGCGTCGACATATGCTGTTATAAATAATTAACATGTTTCTAAAGTCCAGTCACTAATAGCCAAGAAAATGTAATATTGCTTTAAAAATATAATTTAAACCATAAATGTTGTAAGTATAATAACAATTTAAATTACAACTTTTAGTTCTGAGTACTATTTTCTTCCAAAGCCTTCATAAAAATAGCCAACTTAACAGTACGGATCCCGCAGCAGTTCATCAGCTGATACAATTATGTACAAACGAGAGCATTTGCTGTTTACATAGAGTGTAAGTTGTTCACATTGTGTCAGATTTTACCCCACTTATATGAATTGGACAATACCAACCTATGCATGTTGTGGGCAGTCCGGAGGATGCATAGTAAAAGTGTTAATTTTTTTACACATTTAAAAGTGTGTGCGTACGCACAGTGCCTGCAGTTTTATCTATATGTATTCGTCTTTAAACGTCCTCTTTATTTTTTCGCGATGCCAAGTTTATTATCTGGGGAGTGCATAGGCCAATGCGAGTATTTATTTTATTTCTTCTCATAACCGTGCAATTGCGATTTTTATACTATAAAGCCGGGGCCTATCCGAATGTCGGGATGGTAATAACTATATCCTCTTTTCCTAGATGTCGCAGTGGTCTTGTGGTCAAAATGCTCTGCTGCCGACCCAAGGGGTGCCTGAACGATCCCGCATGACCCCGGCATGTAAGGGCGAGGGTCCCGCCTACTGCGCGCCTAGCAGTAGATTTATTTAAAGCGAAGATGGCGGTCGGTGGTGGAACACACTAGCTGACGGTGGGGGAAATCGATGACGATGGTGCTGCCCTCTAGCGACGATGTAGAGACGACGGCGCCTCTGGCAGGCGGTGGGGGAATCACATGTGTGTGTGTGTGTGTGTGTGTGTGTGTGTGTGTGTGTGTGTGTGTGTGGGTGGTAGTGCACTCCGGTGGCCAAAGGAATAAATGTCGCTGGCAACACCCCTGGTGGGCGCCGGGGGAAACGTAAATGAGGGGAATCCAAGGTGGCGATGGTGGTGTAATGTTAATAGACGATGCGGGCAAAATGGCGACGGGTGATTGAAGTGCGAGATATTCACAATTTACGTTGGTGTCATTAGAATAGCTGGCATTAGCATGCACGAATTGGCATTCAAGATAGAAACCATGACGTAATCCAAGATGGCGACTTCAACGCCATCTAATATGGCATAAGTGACATCATCCAAGGTGGCGACAGTGACGTTATCGAAGATGACGACCGTGACGTCATCGAAGATGGCGACCATGAAAATATCTCAAATGGCGTCCGCGTGTACGCAGCCCCACGCCCCTGGCGGTGAATCTCCTATTTCCAGCTACTGGCGGAACATGCAAATTTAGGTTTGTAATGACACACAAACTAATATGTACAAATTAACTATTGCCATTTTTACAAGCCATGAGAATCAGCATTTATGACATTTTTTATACCTGTAGTCACATCAACGGAATTTAGAGTAAACTTTCCACTGATATAGTAGTTCCGGAAATTTTCTCGTGCAAGTGGTAAAAAGTGAATATAACGATTACATTCCGAAGTCCGAATGGTTGACCGGAAATGAGAAATCTACCCACCGTTCCAGAAAATAGCTCCCGATGCCAAATATTTTTCTACTACACGAACTACAAATATTCAAAGCGATTAATCATGGCATGCAGAAAAAAAAACACTACTGAAATAAAGTTACTAAGGTAAATATATTTTAAAATGTTTATTTCAACATGTGAAATGCAAAAGCACATAAAATAAAATAACAGAATATTTGCATGGAACTACGTATGAACCGATAACCGTTTAATATGCAAATATACGAAGCATAGGGACCAAATAGTCTAAATTTCCACATTCGGATAAAATAGGTATTCTAGATTCAAGATCTCTCATTTTTGCAAAGACTTTTCTTACCGAACGCTTAATCGCCAAGAACGAAAGTAAGACTAGGTTATAGCTTCAGCAGACTTTTTTTAGTAGTCTTGTGTAAAGTTCCGTACAAACTATTATAATTTATGACTACGAAATGGAGGAAAACACCGGCCCGAAAAACTTTGATGCAAGGCGTGTCGCAGAAAATGTCCGTATAACACAATTCCGCTTAAGAGGAGTGTGAAGTGAAACATTTTTGTGAAATCGTTGTTTTCGCGTATCTCGGTGAATATATGTTCTGTAAACACGACCTTTTGCTAGAAAAAAAAAAACTATTATCTACGACTATGTTTTTACCTTTAACTTATTAAGTACATTCATGGAGAAAAAATTCGTGACAATCGTCAAATATCGAATTTTTGCACCTTACCTATGCAGTTTCCTTGAGCGGCAAGAGGAAAGTACAAACATACAGAAGTAGTTTAATCTGTGGGCTTTCATTGCATGTAAGAAAATCCCACCTTTGCAGACCTGATTTGCACAGTACAGGACCACGCCTTGCGCGTAGGAGCGATGAGGCGCTAGGCGCGCGTGTTCGTGTCGCCCGTATCGCTCCCTCGCTTCTTGACCTTGGACGCGAAGGTTCACACTCCTCTTAAGGAACTCAGCTAATATCAGCTATCAATTACCAAGATGTGAACCAATGAGCTCCGTGATCCGTGATACAATATGATCACATATATCATGTGAACCTTGAAATGAAAAATCTACTCTCTGTTTTAATCAGTAAAATGATACTCTGTGTAAAACTTCTACTTACAGGCTATCAGAAAAGAACACGCCCCTGAGAATAAGCGTTTCTGTGCTGGGTAAACTCTTCTAACGTGTCGATAATCGGACGTAACATTTTTCGAACTAATACGTTGTCGACGAGTCACGCTTGCATTCCGGTTAACTGGACTATGAACTTATTTACGTACCATCTGATACGTGAATGTACTGTGCCCGATCAATACCAGCAGAGAAAAAAACTATTAAGACGCGATAAGTGTGTATGTCACATCTATCTGACTACCGGAGTGAAACCTAGAGACTCGCGTCTCATGCCGCTGGTCGACGGGTTTCCTTGGGGATCTCCCTGTTTCCCCGCCCTTACATTCCGGCGCTGCTTCATTCTGACACTACTTCACCCTCATCTGCCTCGATGTTAAGAGCTGCCAAAATCTCCCCACTCTATTCACATCTCATAACCGCCAAGACATGCGATACTTTCACCTGACGCCACATTGACTAGGTTGTTCCAACTAATTAACTGTAAAAGGGTTTTGTGGCTGTTCCACGTAGGTGCTATCTCTCCCCCTTTTTTTTTTCTTTCTGTCAGTATGCAAGTTTTGCTTCTTCATTGCTTTAAACACCAATGTCGACAGCCGTTGCTCGGGAATATTGCCCCGTTGCGGGGCATATTGATCCGTACGATCGCGAACATTTCAGATGAACTACAAAAATCAATGTGCTATGATGAAGCTAGTATTTTCGTGTAAACTGTTGCCAAATTTAATCATTTCTGGAAATTGTATATCAAGCAGTTCCGAGGAACACTTTCACAGGTTTCTGTTAACGTCATTCCTTGTTCTGACGCGTTACCTTGCATTATTACCTTGCACCACACTTGGAACTTAAATTTTGCACCATAAGAAATAACCACTAAGTAATTCACCACACTTTATAAACTATTGCCTGTAAAAACTGTAAAAAGTTTCTGGCTTACAAATGCATTTTGACAGTACCCTCTTGACAAAAATAGACTCCGGACTATTGATACCGAATAGGTGCTCCAGTTATGAGAACTGTCGTGTATCTTCGGTGGGTATCGTGGGTTTAAAGACTGCCATTTCTGCTTCTACCCAACAGAGGATACATAACAACACAGCCGAGAGACCAACTAAAAAGTTACTAGGGGAAAAAACTCATACCTCGCGGTGAAAATTAAGTTGCATGTGTATGTTTTGGATGTGTGTTACGATCATTCCCCCCCCCCTCTTATACCAATCAATAGATGAAGCAGATTAATTATTTGTGTGTATGAAATTGGCCCGACGACATAAAATTTACTGCCCACTTCCCATCGTACATTAGTCTAAGGAAAATCTTAACTTTTCCCAAAATTTACTTTAACGACCCGAGCTTCTGAAAATTATAAAGAAAACTCTTCACAAAAATTACATGACTTAAAAACCTAGGGACATCGACGATAATCGCTCTGGCGATACTGCCATTGGAAATGAGAGCGTCGAGAAGAACAAGACTGCTACAGCCTGGAGTCGAGAAGAGACTTCTCAGCAGCACGAGCTCAAGAAAACAAAATAAACCAAACCCTCAGTAATACGACACAACATAATCTACTGTACATCCCAGCTTAATGAAGGCACGACCAATCTTTGTGCAGCCCGCTGATACCAGCTGTGTTTAGTAATGGATCTCGCATGCATGTCTCGTTACATGCCGGTTTATGAAAGGGCACACACGTGTACTTTCTCATCTGCAGAGAATGATAGCGCTGTTCCTTACGTGCACGTCCAATAACTCAATCAGAAGATTAAAATCGAACTAGCCAGTGTGTAAAGGTATGAAGGCATTCGAGTAAACAAACGTAAAGCGACACATTTCAATAGTTTATATCGATAGAGAGAAAATTTTGGAATTTTCCAGTTAAATGTGGCTTAGAAAGAGGCGTTTAGAAGCCTGTAATATATCACAACTATGCCAGCTTTGATGCCGCCTAATATTTAGTGAAAATTTAAAACTGATCAAGTACGGAACACGATAGCAAAAAGCTGTAGTAATTTTTACTCAACTATTTTTAAGTAATATAATTCTATTTTAGGCACAACTATCTCCAACTGTTGCAACTAGTGATAGTTTTGTGATTAAATGGCGTCGTTACAATAAAACAATTTGGTTACTGAAAAACAATGGCGATGCAACTATATACTGTTATCACGACTTTTTTTGTACTCTCAAATTGAAACGCATTGCAAACTTTTTAAAACTATAATGAACACTCATTGAGAACCCCTATCATAGAGTGGTTATATTGTGCAGTAATCGTGGCTGCTGGGTGACGCATTTCTCAATCCCTCAATTACACGCCACGCAGCTGGGCCATTATCCAATAGACCTCTGTTACAGCCAGTACGTGGCACACTGCCGAAGGCCAATTCAACCGTCAGAGGCACGAGTAGCGCCAGTAGAAAAGAGGGTAACGAACCCAA